>BPLQ01006157.1:0-158277 GCA_021605075.1 Caerostris darwini
ATATATATGCATGTATATATATATATATATTATATATATATATGCATATATATATATATATATACATATATATATATATATATTATATATATATATATATGTATTATATATATATATATATATATATATATATATATATATATATATTATATATATATATGTATATATATATATATATATATATATTATATATATATATATATATATGATATATTTTATAATTTGTTTTCCAAATCTTATATCAATATGCTTAAAGAAAGTGTTGATACAATAGTGCTTAACAAGCTTTTAGACTCCCACTGGAATACATTTCTGCTGAATACTTTGTAATTATGATTATTATAACAAAACTATTTAATAACGTATTTGTTATAATACAGAAATTTATTTTATTGGTAAAGACAATTAACCGTTTATATTGGTGCTTAATTACTTATTGAGTTTCAAAAACAAAACTGAAACCGGTCTCAATGTCATACATCAAAGATTATGAATTCCACTTTTAAAGGTAAATAAAAGAAAAACGTATGTTCTGTTGATCCCAACAACTTAATCCTATACAAGAAAATAAAAACGATGCTTTTAAAGTGACAACCGAAAGGGTTTCCCGAGAAAATTTTATTTCTCGAGCAATCATAAAAACCACGTAACAGTTCACTGGGGGAAATTATGGCAACTCAAAAGAACTTTTTTTTCTATTTGAATCTTTGATGGCTTGTTGAGCTTCGGATGGAAACGCCTTCAGTGAAACTGGGGTGCTTAAATATCTCCCATAAAATAAACTCCAGTGCTTAAAAACAAGAATTTCTCGATGTTTCGCATATCGTGCCGAGCTCTAAGAATTGACATCCGCATTTGGTATTGACGAAACTCCTTCGATGTCTCATTAAAATAAGGCATAAAGAGTGTCACAGAAATGTTTCACGTGCCTCAGTTACTTTCTTTGATGAATCTTTCTGCTAAAGCAAGAATTATTTTATTTTATTTATTTATTTTGGTGATGATGTTCACCTTTTCTGTATGAATTATTCAAAATAATCTTCCAAAGAATCCTCAATAACTTTTGACAGTTGATTTTCTTTTTTTTTTTTTTGTTGGTTTTATTTTCGTATTGAGATAAGTTGTTCCTTCCACAAAGATATCAAATTCAACCCTTTTTACCCGTATCAAAGAATAATTTTTATTGAACTAACGCGTCAAGTTTATCTGTTGACTTATGCCTTATCCAACGAATGTTAAAAAAATATATTTTAGAAAAGGTTTTGTATATTTCTCGAAGCATTTTTTTCTACCTTATTCGTGAATTGCGTACGATAAAAGTATTAATTTTGCGTCAAATAATATCAATAGAGTTTCTCAACCTGATAATTTAAATGTTTCTAAAGATATTTATTTCGGTTTTTTTTTATTTAGGTAATTTCATATTTTTCGGTATCAAATGAACTTGACAGATAACTTTTTTTTTATTTTTTAACCCACTTGATATACAATAACATCTAGACCAAATCCAAGAACCTATGTGGTCTCATGAAAGCCCTCTAGTTGCCCTCTCTTTCCATCCGAAAAATATTAAATTACCAAAATAAAAAAAACCCGAAATAAATATTTTTAGAAACATTTAATTTATCAGGATGCGAAACTCTATTGATATTATTTGACTCAAAATTAATACTTTTATCGTACGCAATTCACGAAGAATGTAGAAAAAAATGTTTCGAGAAATGTACGGAGCCTTTTCTAAAATATATTTTTTTTTAATATTCTTTTAATAAGGCACGCGTCATAAAGTTAGGCCCCTGCGGGGGCCAAGGAGTTCCGAAAATTACAAACTGACTGATGCGTCAAGAGATAAACTTGACGTAATTTAAATAAAAATTATTCTTTGGTACCTTGCGATAAAAAAAAGGTTGAATTTGATATCTTTGAGGAATGAGCTACTTATCTCAACACGAAAATAAAACCAACCAAACAAAAAAAAGAAAATCAACTGTCAAAAGTTATTGAGCATCCTTTAGAAGGTTCTTTTGAATAATTCTTACAGTAAAGGTGAAGTCCTCACCAAAAAATGAAAAAGTAGAATTCTTGCTTTAACAGAAAATAGCTAAAGCCCGTGAAATATTTCTGTGACACTCTTTATTCTTTATTTTAATGAGACACCAAAGGAGTGTTCATGCGGATGTCAATTCTTGAAGCTCGGCACAAGATGCGAAACTTGGAGAAACTCTTGTTTTTAAGCACCGGAGTTTATTTTATGGGAACTATTTAAGCACCCAAGTTTGACTGAAGAAGATTCCATTCCAGACGCAACAAGCCATCGACGATTCAGAAAAAAGATGAAACTTTCGAGTTGCCATGATTTTCCCCAGCGAACTGTTACATGGTTTTATGATTGCCCGAGAAATAAAGTTTTAACGGGAACATCTTTTGGCTGTCACTTTAAAAACATCGTTTTTAGTTTCTTGTGTATGATTAAGTTGTTTAGAATGAATGAGGCATATGTTCTTTATCTTTAATCTTTGAAAGTGGAATACTTGGAAATTGACACAGGCTTCAGTTTTGCTTTTGAAATTCAATAAGTAATTAAGAATTAATATAAACTTTTAACTGTTTTCACAATAAAATAAATTTCTGTATTGCTATATATATATCATTAAATTGTTTTGCTATGATAAACATAATTACAAAGTATCGAGCAGAAATTTATTCAAGTGTGAATAAAAAATCTTATAAAGGTCTATTGCATCAACATTATCTTTAAGTATTCCATTATAAGACTTGGAATAAAATAGTATATTATATATATATATATATATATGAATCAGTAACAGTGTAAATAATTTAATAATTTCTTATTATAATATAATTAATAATATTTTTTTTTAATTTTTCTATATTTTATTTAATTATTGTACTTTTTATTTGTTTATTCCAATTTGGGAACACCTACAAATCTGGAGGTTGTCCTACAAAACGGTAGAAATGGTGAGCTGTTTTATAACGGGTTATTACGGTTTAGTGTAGGAACATTTTTGAAAAACTAATGTTGAATTTACATATTCATAATGTCACAATAAAATTAAATTATTTAATTAAAATTTTGTTAAAAAATTAATGTTTTCAGGTATTAAAAGAGTTCCTGAAAACATTTATTTCTGATTATTATCAGGCTGCGAAAATCTATTGAAATTATTCAAAATAAAATTAATACTTTATCGTACGCCATTCTCAAAAAAACCCTCAAGAAATGTAGAAAAAAAATTTTCAAGAAATGTACAAAACATTTTCTGGTTCTATAAATATATTTTTAACAAATTTGTTGAATAAGGTATACGTCAACAGATAAACCTGACGTCATTTAAATAAGAAGGATTCTTTGCTACCTCGAGATAAAAGAAAGGGTTGAATTTGATATCTTTGAGGAATGAACAACTTATCTCAACATGAAAATAAAACCAACCAAAACAAAAAAAAATCAAAAGTTTTGTCTGTCAAAAGTTTTTGAGCATTCTTCAGAAGGTTCTTTTGAAAAATTCATACCGAAAAGGTGACATCAACACCAAGAAAAAGGGAAAGAATCCTTGCTTTAACAGAAAGATGCATCAAAGAAAGCAGCTGAAGCCCGTGAAACATTTCTGTGACACTCTTTATATCTTTATTTTAATGAGACACCAAAGCAGTGTTCATCGATATCAAATGCGGAGGTCAATTCTTAAAGCTCGGCACAAGATGAGAAACATGGAGGAAATCTTGTTTTTAAGCACCGGAGTTTATTTTATGGGAGATATTTAAGCACCCCAGTTTCACTGAAGGAGTTTCCATCCCAAACGCAACAAGCCATCAACGATTCAGAAAAAACAAAAAAAGATGAAACTTTCGAGTTGCCATAATTTCCCCCAGTGAACTGTTACATGGTTTTTATGATTGCTCGAGAAATAAAGTTTGCACGGGAAAACCTTTTGGCTGTCACTTTAAAAACCTTTCTACCTTTGAAAGTGGAATTCATGCTGTTTGATGTAGGAAATTGAGACTGGTTTCAGTTTCGTTTTTAAAATTCAATAAGTAATTAAATACCAAATTAAAAACAGTTAACTGTTTGTTTTTACCAATAAATACATTCTGCATTGTAACTTAAATATTATTAAATAGTTTTATTTTAATGTACCTAAACATAACTACAAAGTATCTAACAGAAATTTATTCAAGTGAGAATCAAATATCTTATAAAAGTCTACTGTATCAAAATTTTCCAACATTTTCTTTTTGTTTAGCAAATAAATTGCATATATTTTGAAATGCATATATATATATGAAGAAATTATAGTGTAAATTCTATTACATTAATAATTTCATGCTAAAATATATATATAAGTATATTATATATATTTTAATCTTTGAATCTGCAGGTTGTCCTATGAACCGGTCGAAATTGTGAGCTGTTTTATAATCTGTTGCTACATTGTAGTGAACGAATATTGTTGAAAAACTAATGCTGAATTAACATATTCATAATGACAAAAAATATCTGCCAGGTAAGATTTCTAAGGAAAATTATCCCATATTTGCGTATTGTGTTGAAAAAAAATCCTCTAAAAGAATATAAACCGTTAAACGAAATCTAATTCAAAATAATTTTTAAGTTTTTAATATAATGGTGATTTTAGTATTCATCAGCACTGGGAATCGAATAATAATTGCGGGGGCATAACGAATAAATAGGCTAATACTAATGCTGCCAGCAAGAAATGTCGCACCATCCCAAGCCGAATGCGTCGCGCGACCGGGCTTGTGATAAGTTGATGCTTCATGTTTCACAGCTGGACATCTTGGTGAGAATGCTGTTTAGGAAGAAATAATAGCCTAAAATAAAATTAAAAAAATCAAAATAAAATATTCTCAACGGACACTTCATGTTAAAAAAAATTTTTTTTTCCTTCTTTTTTTTTAAATATCAATCATTATAATGTTGTACCGCAAAACTATAGTTACAGAAGTAAATAATAATAAAAATTTATTAATTATATAAAAAATACAAAAAAAAAACAATCTTTTAAAATTAAATGGAACATTTCCATTGGATAATTGCATATTAGATTCAATCTGTCGATTTCTTAGTTCATTTGATACCGAGAAAATATAAATAAAATTTCTGAAGCAGAAAAAAACCGAAATAAATATTTTTAAGAACTTCGCAGGTTTCGAAACTGTATTGAAATTATTCGACATAAAACTAATACTCTTATCGTACGCAATTCACGAAAGAAATCGCTCAAAGAAATCGCTTGTTTCTTTATTGTTGGAAAAAAATGCTTCAAGAAATGTACAAAACATATTCAGGTACTGCAAATATATTTTAAAAAATAGTTGGATAAGAGATAAACAAACATATGTCAAGAGATAAACCTGACGTCATTTAAATAAAAGTGATTCTTTGGTACCTTGAGATAAAAAGTAAAGGTTGAATTTCATATCTTTGAGGAATGAACAACTTATCTCAACACGGAAATGAAACCAACTAAACAAACAAATATGAAAATCAACTGTCAAAAGTTCTTGAGTATATTTCAGAAGATTCTTTTGAATAATTCATACAGAAAAGGTGACATCAACACCAGAAAAAAAAGAAAAGAATCCTTGCTTTAACAGAAAGATGCACCAAAGAGAGCAGTTGAAGCACGCGAAACATTTCTGTGATACTTTTTATGCTTTATTTTAATGAGACACCGAAGGAGTGTTCATCAATACAAAATGCGGACGTCAATTCATAACGAAGGCACGAGATGCGTAACATCGAAGAACGAACTCATGTTTTTAAGCACCGGAGTTTATTATATGGGAAATATTTAAGCACCCCAGTTTCACTGAAGGAGTTTCCGTCCCAAACGCAACAAGCCATCGACGATTCAGAAAAAGAAAAAAGATAAAACTTTTGAGTCGCCATAATTTCCCCCAGTGAACTGTTACATGGTTTAACGATTGCTTGAGAAATAAAGTTTTCACTCGAGAACCTTTGGGCTGTCACTTTAAAAACATCGCTTTTAGTTTCTTGTGTTTGATTAAGTTGTTTGGCGGAAAGTAGCATACGTTTTGTTTTGTTTTATTTTACTTTTGAAAGTTGATTTAATACTCGTTGATGTATGAAATTCAGATTAGTTTCAGTTTTGTTTTTGTAATTCAATAAGTAATTAAGTATCAATGTAAACGGTTAACTGCTTTTACTAATAAAAAAAATTTCTTTATTGTAACATATATGCGATTAAATACTTTTGCTGTGATAAATATAAAAGTATCTAACAGAAATTTATTCAAGTGTAAATAAACATAATAAAATTCTATTGTACCAACATTTTCTTTATGCATTTAAATATAAAATTTGGAATAAAATGTTATATATATAAAATCTTTATGCCATAAGCAAGGGCTGCGGGGCTGTTACACATATAGTGCTACCCAGGGGGTATGCGTAGCTTGAAGGTAGGTTACGGACACGAGTAACACTACCCCCTCAACTCTCTACGATTACATTAGATCGGGACCTATGTAATAAAGTGGATTCCGAACCACTACAAGCATTCATGGCACAGTGGTATCTGTGGTCAGTATCAATATTATCTCTTTAAGATGATCCTTACAAGAAATGCAAATTATAGTCATTCCATGTGAGGATATTGTTGACACCATAGATGTTGTTTCACAATATTTAGTATCAATAATATCCTCACGTGGATACTGTTCATATTTGTAAGAAAAAATTGCACATTGTATAAGAGGATCAATACAAAAAAAAATATATTATAAACCAACCCAAATTTATGTGGGGAAACACTGTCTGTAAAGAAGAGTAGGATAAGCGTCCAAAGAATCCACTCTCTACGAACGAGGGTTGGATCTTCCGCCTGCAATTAGCACTCTGTTCGAATGAGAGGCAGTTGCACAAAGCAGCCGATATCCTGGCACGCGGTCTCAATTAGCATTTCGTGTGGCACATTGATCCGGCGATCCAGCCGTTGTTTCGGCACGAAGCCATTGCTTGCCGGACTCAATGGCACTAGCTAAGCTTCGGTGGAAATGTATAAAACGGATTTCAGCGGATTTAACTGGCTTTGCATTGAGAAGGCAGATGAGAGAGATTGTAACTTGAAGTCATTGTAACCATTTTATCTCAATAGATCAATTTTTTTAGTAAATTCATTAAAATGTATAAAAGGATTTACTTATATATTTTTATTTATTTATTGTATTATTTATAAGCGCGAAACTGTACAAATTCGTGATTTTTCGAATGATACTGCATCTATATTTTTTTAAATATAATATTACACGAGAAATATATTTTTATTATCAATTATTTTAGCAAACATTTAATAACCTATTAATTTTTGAATATTAGGAAAATTCTCTTGCAGAACTTTTGCAAAGGAAATAGCAGAAGAATATCGTCTAAATATATATATATATATATATATGTATCGGTTAGAGAAAAAAATTAACTTATATTCTGACAATGCTTGAAGTAATAGTAATACCAAAATCTTTCAAAATTGCCTAAAAATATTTTAATGATATAATATTTAAAAGTATAATATGGTACCAAAGTGCCTTATTGGTTTCAATCATTCACAGTTTTGAGAAATTGATATTTTTGATAGGAAAAAAAATCATATAACACAGTATTGCTACAAGTATTAAGTACAAACTATTCTAAAAATGGAAAAGTATAACGAACATTTTACATTTTTTTTACAATATACACGTCGTGGAACTTAATAAGCTATTGAAAGATTATATAAAAGATTGTTATGAAAAACAGTTTTATTTATGGTAGTTAAAAAAGGGACAGAAAATGAAAACACTACACATTTATGATATTTAAAAACTAAGACCAAGACTTTCATTTGTGATGGATAAAAATCATGAAAATGAGAACACTTTCATTAATGGTATTTGAAAATTATAATACTAAAAAATCATGACTAAGAAAACACTAATTTATGGTACTTAAAATCATGGTCAAAGAAACTCTCATTTACTGTACATAAAACCATTAGAATGAAAACAGTTTCATTTACGGTATTTAAAATCCTGATAACTGACCATGACAAAAAACACTAGCATTTACAATACTCAGAAATTATGATCAAAGCAATTCTCATTTACGGTACTTAAAAATTATGCGAAAGAAAACAGTAAAATTTACGGTACTCAAAAATTATGATCAATAAATTCGTTCCACTTACGGTACTTAAAAAAATCATGAAAAAGGAAATAGTATAAGTTACGGTAAAAAAATCATGGCAAAGAAAAGTAATGTATCAATTATAGTAAGAGCATAACGAAATGACGATAATATTAAGAGAAATATTAGGATAAATTTTAATAATTCTAATAATTTTATAATTCTAATAATTAAAAATTCTACAAATTTCTATGTTCTATCCATACTCCATTTCTTTTCAAAAAAATGATCCACCTAATACAAATAAACGGACATTGACAAAACGGAGTCATTAAACCTCTTTGAAATACCACAAGTGAGAAGTCTGCCGTTTTAATGCAGTCGCGAAATATATGTAAAGACTTTCGAATCCGACTTGGAAAGTTGGAATTCCCTGTAGAAATCACCGGATAGCGTCTCTCTTTAAACTGACCACGACCCGGTTCAATGCGAGCCGCATGCATCTAAGAGGAATAGAGCGTTCTAATAGATTCCTCCCAAAATCGAAAAGAGATGGCAAACGAACATCCCCCCAGTCTTAATTGCAATTTAACACAACCATGCAGATGCGTAATGATTCCATGGAATATGTGTACTACATAACAAGCATCCTCCGCAGCATTTAAAGATCGCACTGTTCTCCGGAAGTGCCGTGTTTCAATTGGACAGTTTAAACAATTCAATTAAGATGCGAATATGCGCGGATGAGTGAGTTCCAGATTGTTATTCGAGGAGATTGCTTTTATTTGACAAACTGGTGAGGTAGAAGGAGTTTAGAGGGAATCCACACTGGAATAATGGGTTAATACATGATATATCAGACTATAAATGTTGTCCAGAACGTTTAGAAAATAGGCTTAGTTGAGGGATAAACTATAGGAAAGTAGAGCTTTATTGAGAATAGTATACTAATATAAAATAAGTTGTAATTGAGAATAACAAGATTTAATGAAGATTAAATTGATTTTATTCATGAAACTATGTAAGAATAAAAAAAATATATTTTGAATCCTTCGAAATTATAAAATGTTTTTAATTACGCAGAAAAATTTCAATTTCATAGAAATATCGTTTTACAGCAGAAAGTATGAAGAAAACGATTGTTATGGGTCATTAAATTATTTTGTTGATTAACCGTTACTGTCCTATGACATACATATCGATAGTATCGATACAGTAATAAAAAAATGATATAATGTTTTTTCTAAATTAAATCTAAGATAACCCTATCTATTCCATTTATTTAAAATAATGATCACATTCGCTTTTACAATTCGTGTTAATTTAAAGATGATCTGCATTTATTCATTTATTTAATATAGTTGGTACTTACGGTCCTATTTTTATATAAATGATAAATTGAATATGTTAATTTTTCATTCGACTTTAAGTTTAGAATTTAAATTCAAAATGACTATATCTTAACTTATAATATTGGATACTATTAAATACACAGTTTAACATTTAACGTGTTAACATTTAATCCAAGATGGCCTTATCTGTTTATTATTTATTTAACTTTCGGTTTATAGTTTAAATCCAAGATAATCCTATCATTTCTTTATTTAAGATATGTATACTTTTGTTTTAAAAATTCGTGTTAACATTAAAATCAAGATTAACACTTATTAATTTAAAATAATGGGAATTTTCAATTTAACATTTGTCTTTACATTAAATCAGAGATATTATACTTATTATTTAATCACAAGAATCATTAGATTGGTGACTTTTTAATAGTATCTTCATTTTTTTGAAAAATTCTTTTTGTACTTTGAATACTTATTAAGAACCTTGAATTTTTCAAGGATTATTTTGTGGAGTATTTTAAATTTTAGAATGCCGCGTTTACTGTTCTTTATACATAACGCCAGAAATTATTGTACATCGCCGTATATTCGCAGAATATGACATTTCAAAAAACTATTAACTGTATATTGGGTTTTACAGCTTTAGGGTTTCGAACTATTCATTAGGTTCTGCACTCAGGTTCTCCCTTCTGTAAAGCAAGTGACAAACTATCACGTCCCTCCTGACAGTAGACAGTGATGATGATAAAAATCACGTCAGGAGTATGTTTGCCCCCAAACTTACAACTCTGATTCGTGCTGTATTATATATATGACTAAACTCTGAAGATCATCCGATAGTAATGAGATTTGTTCATGTTGGCTCAGTATGCGTTCAAGGTCATTGTTCCAGGCTATTATTTGATTCTCAAAACACAGGTCTCATTACTTTATAAAAAGACGTCATATGAAGCTTTTTGGGGCATGTTGGTCGAGATACTAGTTCTCTTAAGCTCAATGTCACAGGTTTCAGGTTCAAGTCCTGACGTTTCTTCATGGATGTTTTCAGTATTTCGGTATCCATTTTAAACCGTAGGTCTCGGTCTAATATGACTGTAGAGCGTTGGCCGTAGGGCTGACAACCCTTTGCTATAAAAAGAAAAACATCTCATGTTTCGAAATCTGCCAATAAGCAGACGCCCTTGGCCCACCATGTGCTGTTGCACCTTTAAAGAAATAGCTTTTTGGTGGCAAAAGGCCGAGGTCAACATGTTCCTTGTAAGAAACCGACAACAACACTACAATAACTGTTTCTAAAATAATACGGCAAACAAAAACTTGCTTTGATATTTGTAACACAGTACCTTTCGTCACTTTATATAATAACTGCTGCAATATACACACAATTTATAAATAATTTTCATATTCAATCTTTAGCAATCCCCCCTTCCCCCAGGGAAAGCAATTTCCGCGTTTGTCATTTGAGGATCACCATCCTGTTCATTTCCGATTCGCCATGCCCATAAACGCATCGTCTGTTTTTATACACCCCACAACACAGAAAGAGATGGCAAACGAATCTCATCGTTTTAATTGCGATTTTAACACAAACATGAGATGTATGATTATTCCTTAGAATGCGCGGTCCATGTGAGTCACATGGAATCTCCCGCCGCATTCGAAGTTCGCAGTGTTTCCAACCATGATATGTTAGCCAGTGTGTGTTTAATTGAACGGTTTAACAATTTAATTAAGGTGTGGATATGCCGGAACGAGTGCTCCAGCGATTGTTATTCAAGAGAGGCTGCCTTTATGAATCCACTCGCATCCGAAAAGCTTTCATTCGGAATCGAAAACTTGGATGACGGAAGATAATAACCGGCTCGAATATTCGATATTTCGTGTTTACGCGCGCTGTTCGGAACAATTGCAAAATAAGTCCAGAGAAATGATCTTCTGCAAGAAATGAAGTGCTTTATTTAGTTACATATTCTGGTATATGCATAGCGTTGGATAATTGTACAAAATTAGGTGGACGAAAGATCGGTTGGCTTGTAGTGAAGCTGTATTTAAATAAGTAAACTGCTGTATTTTAAACGCATGCTTATGGGTGGACAGATAATTAATTTTTTCTATGACGCAGTAAAATTTTAGAAATAACTAATTAAAAAGGGATGATTTATTTATAAAAACATGCATACTTATGCAATGTATCTTCTTTTTCATTGGCACAATAGCCCCATGCTGGGCCAAGGGCATCTGTCTACTGCGAGACAGGAGATGTTTTCCTTTTTACGGGGTAGTGTTGTCAGCCCTACGCTTTACAATCATATTAAACTGGGGCATATGGTTTAAAGCGGATTGCAAATCGCTGCTGGGACCCGAAAACCTGTGGCATCGAGCATCAGAGTTCTAGTCACTCGACCATCAGGCTCTTATGTAAGGTTTAGGCCTCCTACACTATCTTTCAATCTACTATCACCCCCTTAATAACTTAAATTTGAAATTGAAAGTAGCGTCATTAGCAGCCACACTAGTCAGCAGTGACTAGGCATATACACATTAGGTATTGAATTAGGTATATTAAATAAGAATAGTGAAAAAAAATTAAACCTTTGGCGTAATTGTTTTGTTCTTTTGATATCAAACTGCGTTTTATAAGAAAATGAAAATATCTCTTCATTTTGGCGACAAATTCCTGGAGGATTTTCCCAATAACCATTTTTTGCATCGATTATAAAGAGATTATTTATTGCAAAAAAAAAAATTTCATGTGGATACAGTGATGTACTAGGACATTTCCTGAAGTACACCTTTTGATTTAAATTTATCTCCAATAATCTTTCCCTCCTTCCATGAGACCACACGGGTTCTTGGACTTTGTCTAGATGTTTCTGTCGGCCAAGTGGTCTAAGGGAAAAATAAAGTGATATCTTTCAATTTTCTTAGTTCATTTGGTATCGAAAAAAATAAAATTGACAAAATAATAAAACCGAAAAAAATTTTTAGAAAAATTAAGCTTATCAGGTTGCGAAAATCTATTTAAATTATTCGACTTAAAAGTAATACTTTCGCAATCGACTTCGTACGCAATTCTTTAAAAAACCCAACAGGAAATGTAGAAAAAAAAAGCTTCGAGAAATACACAAAACATATTCTCGTAAATCCTATATATTTTTTTAAAACAATTCGTTGATAAGGCACACGTCAACAGATAAACCTGTCGTCATTTAAATAAAAGTGATTCTCTGGTACCTTGAGATAAAAAAAAAGGTTGAATTTGATAACTTTGTGGAATGAACAACTTATCTCAACACGAAAATAAAACGAACTAAACAAAAAAAAAAGAAAATCAACTGTCAAAACTTCTTGAGCATTCTTCAGAAGGTTCTTCTGAATAATTCATACAGAAAAGGTGACATCAAAAAGAAAGAAAAAGGTTTTTGCTTTAACCGGAAGATGCATCAAAGAGACCAGCTGAAGCACATGATACATTTCTGTAGCACTTGTTATACTTTATTTTAATGAGACACCAAAGGAGTGTTCATCAATATAAAATGCGGACGTCAATTCTTAAAGCTCGGCACAAGATGCGAAACATGAAGAAACTCTTGTTTTTAAGCACCGTAGTTTATTTTATGAGAAATATTTAAGCAGCCCAGTTTGACTGAAGTAATTTCCGTCCCAAACGCTACAAGCCATCAACGATTCAGAAAAAAAGATAAACTTTTGATCTGCCATAATTTCCCCCACTGAACTGTCACTTTAAAAACTAGTTTTTAGTTTCTGGCATAGGATTAAGTTGTTGGTAGAAATGTAACATATGCTTTTCTTTACCATTAAAAGCTGGCTTCATACTCTTTGATACATGAAATTGAGAACTGGTTTCGGTTTGTTTTTGTAATTCGATAACTAATTAAACATTTATTTGTTATTACCAATAAAATAAACTTATGTATTGAAAAATATATTTTATTAAACAGTTTTGTTATAACATACCTAAACAAAACTACAAAGTATCCAGCAGAGATTTAGTCTGTAAATCAAAAATGTTATAAAATCTTTTGTAATTAAATTTTACGGCATTTTCTTTATGTATAGCAATATAGGATTTTGACTAATATAGTTTTTATATATAACACTAGTAAATATATATAATTATGGAGAAGTTATAGTATAAATGCTATTACTGTAATATGTTGATATTATAATATAATTCTTCGGATTTTTTTATATTATTTAATATTTCTTTTTATAATTATACTTTTTGTTTATTTACTCCAATTCTGGGACATGAATCCGCAGGTTGTCCTACGACCCGTAAAAATGTCAGCTATGTTATATTGGGTAACTCGAGTTTAGTGTAGGAACATTGTTTTGTTTATCTAACGTTGAAATAGCATGTTCATCATGTCAAAAAAATTTGACAGGTACGATTTGCAAGGAAAACTATCCCACATTTACCTGTTATATTGAAACAAAATCCTCAAAAGGAATAGAAAACAGTTGAATAAAATTTATTAATAAGTAAAAGTTTTCAATTAAATGGTGACTTTAGTATTCATCAGCAGTGAGAATCGATTTTTCGTCTTGCTGCATACAAATTACGAATTTCATATGTAAATGCAAATATATGAGCAATTTTAAAAAATGACAAACTCCATTTCATTTGAATTTTGCAACTTATGTAATGGATAATTTTGTCTCTAATATAAGTATCTTTTGTGAGAAATTTAATAATATGTTCATCTTCTATATAATTTATGTTATATATGATTTTAATATAACTTGCTTAAATTTTCATTCGATAATTTTCATAAATGTGGTGTGAAAATCGCATGATAGTTATAGTCATATAGTCCCAAAAAATAGAGTTTCGACTTGCCCAGAGAACGCAGAACCGTTTCAATTTCGTTAACTGTCTTTTTCGACTGTAACGTGTCTTTTCCTTCCAAAATAATCAGGACTATTATTTCAAAACAAAAACAAAATCTACCGATAT
Organism: Caerostris darwini; assembly: GCA_021605075.1. NCBI lineage: Eukaryota > Metazoa > Arthropoda > Arachnida > Araneae > Araneidae > Caerostris > Caerostris darwini. The sequence continues at coordinate 14,504 of BPLQ01006157.1, forward strand.
CTATCAAACTCTAGCGATATTTGAGTAGATTGGCTTTCTCTTCACTCTTTGATTACATGTAGGACAACCCTAGCCAAAGAGAGAGGATGTTCACATTTTACAAGAAATGAAATTTTTAGTAAACTTTAATTACTTAAATAATTTATTCACTTCTCATGTGAGGATATTATTGATACCACAGATTTTTGTCTACAATATGTGATTTCGATATTATGTGGATAACGATCACAATTGTAAGAAACGATTGCAAAAAAGGGTAAAATACAAATAAACCGAGACTTATGTGCAGAAAAACCCTCTATGAAGAAGCGCTGTCTGAACGACGCGAAAGAGAAGGATTAACGTCGAATTAATCCACTCGTTGCAAACAGGGGTCGGATCTTCCACCTGCAATGTGGCGGACACCCTATTCAAATGAGAGGCGGTTGTACAAAGCAGCCGATATCCTGACATGCAGTCCCAATTAGCATCTTGTGCGCCACATTGATCCGGCCGTTGTTCCGGCCCGAAGCCATCGCTCGCCGGACTCAATGGCTCTGGCTAAGCTCCGGTGGAAATTTATAAAACGGGTTTTAATGGATTTACCTGGATTTGCATGAAGAGAAGAATTGTAACTTGAAGTCATTGTGCTTTAAACCATTTTAACCAAATAGAGCAATTTTTTAACAATAGCAATAGTAATTTTTTCCTTTTATACGTTTTTAATGGGTTTTTTTTTCATTAAAAAAGTATAAAAGGATTATCTAAAATATTTTCATTTTATTTATTGTATAATGTTATAAGCTTGGAACTGCACAAATTCATGATTTTTCGAATGAAACCGCTTTAGTATTTTTTAACATGTATTACACAAAATATATATTTCTAGTATCAAGTCTTTTTGCAAATATTTAATAACATATCAATTTCTGAATATTAGGAAATTCTGAATATGCAGAAATTTTACAAAGAGTGTAGCATTAAACTCTAGATAGTGTTCCAGAAATATCGGAAAAATATAGTTCAAAAATTTTTCTTTTCATGTATCTGTTAGAGGGATCAGTAAACTATTTTTTTTTTTTTTTGACAACGCTTGAAGTAATACAAATTCCCTAATCTTTCAAAATACCTAAAAGATCTTTTAATACTATGATGTTAAAAGTGTAGTATGATGACACAGCGCATTATAGGTTTCAATGAACTATAGTTTTGAGACACAGAAAAAGAATCAAATAAAGTAGTATTCTTACCAGTATTAAGTAGAAAATATTGTAAAATTTTTGAAAAGTGCAACAAATATTTTGCATAAATTTTTTTTACAAATAGCCCATCATGGAACTTAATAATTTATTGAAAGAGGATCTAAAAAGTTAATATCTTGCTATAAAACACATTTTCGTTTATGGTATTTAAAAAAATATGAGAAAGAAAACACTAACCTTTACGGTACTAAAAATTCCTGATGAAGGAACTCTATTACTTATAGTATATGAAAATCAAATAATAATATTTGCAAATGATAATATTTACGATACTTAAAAAATATGACAAACAAAACATTAATGTTTACGGTATTTAAAAGTCAAGACCAAGAAATTCCTTCCATTTATGGTACGTAAAAATCCTGAAAATGACAACACTTTTCTTTACGGTATTTGAAAATCATAATACTTAAAAATCATGACTAAGAAAACACTTATTTACCATACTTAAAAATCATGGCAAAAGAAACTCTCATTTATTGTACGTAAAATCATTAAACATGAACTTATCGAAAACAGTTTCATTTACGGTATGTAAAATCTTGATAACTTACCATGACCAAAAACACTAGCATTTACATATAGTATGATACTATACCTAAAAAATTATTATCAAGAAAATCCTTCCACTTACGGTACTTAAAAAAATCATGAAAAAGAAAATAATATAATTTACGTCATTTAAAAAAAATCACGCCAAAGAAAACGTGTAACAGTAATGTATATATTATGGTAAGAGTATAATGAAGGTGACGGTAATATTAAGAAAAACAAAATGATGAGTACCAATAACTCAAAATTCTACTAAGTTCTGTTCATAGTCCATTTCTTTCCAAGAAAATTGATCCACGTAATACAAATAAACGGACATTGTCAAAACGGAGTCAATAAACATTTTTGTAATACAGTAAGCGAGAAGTCTGCCATTGAATGTAGTCGGGAAATGTATGCAAAGGCTTCCAGATTCGACTCCGAAGATTCGTCAAATTCGTCGAAATTCCCTGTAGAGATCACCGGATAGCGTCTCTCTTTCGACTGACCACGACCCGGTTCATTCCGAGCCGCATGCGTCTCAGAGGAATCGAGCATTTTAATAGATCCCCCACAAAATCGAAGACAGATGGCAAACGAACATCCCCCCAGTCTTAATTGCAATTTAACACAACCATGCAGATGCGTAATGATTCCATGGAATATGTGTACTACATAACAAGCATTCTCCGCAGTATTTAAAGATCGCACTGTACTCCAGGAAGTGCTTGGACAGTTTAAACAATTCAATTAAGATGCGGATATGCGGGGATGAATGAGTTCGGGATTGTTATTCGAGGAGATTGCTTTTATGAACCCAAACTGGTTGGAAAAGCTCGAATTGGGTGGGTGAGGTAGAAGGAGTTTAGAGTGGTGAGTAATACGCTGGAATAATGGGTTAATGCTTGATATTACAGACTGTAAATGTTGACCAGGACGTTTAGCAAATTGGCTTAGTGGAGGAATAAACTACAGTAAATGAAGAGCTTTATTGAGAATGGTATGCTAATAAGAATGCATAGTGCATAAAAGATGATAATAATAAGATTTAATAAAAAAAAAAAACTTTTTGTAAATTGTTTTTATTTACGAAACTATGTAAGAATAATAATAAAAAAATTGTTTTGAATCCTTCGAAATTACAAAATGTTCTTACTTAATTATGCAGAAAAATTTTTAATTATCGGATAATTATGAGAGAAACGATAGATATGATTCATCAAATTATTTTATTGATTAACCATTACTTTCCTATGATATTCATATCCATATTTTTCATAGAACTTCATACAGTGGTAAAAAATTATATAATATTTTTGACCTTAAAAATAAATTAAATCCAACATAGCCGTATGTATCTATTTATTTAAAATAAGTAATACCTCCTCTTATAAATTTCTTGTTAATATTAATCCCAAAATGACCCTATGTATTCATTCATTTAATATAACGGTACTACAGATTTATTATTTAAATTCAAAATAATACTAAAATAAAATAAAATATAAAATACTTTCGTTTTAACATTTGATGTTAACATTAAATACGAGACAAGCCATCACGTCCCTCCCTCCTGACAGTAGACAATGATGATTGTAAATATTAAAGTAAAAAGAGGAGTATGTTTGTCCCAAACTGGCAAACCTGATGCATGTTCAATTATATATTTTATGAAGAAACTCTGAAGATCATACGACAGTAATGAGGTTTGCCATGTTGGTTCAGATGCGTTCAAGGTCATTGTGCTCATTATCTCACGCATTTAAAGTCAATAGTCTCATACGTTCAAGGGTTATACTCTCATTGCATGCAAAAGGCAAGTTCAGTTCCTTTATAAAAAGATCTCGTATGTATATTTTTAATCGCGAAAGTCCAAGGTCAACATGTTCATTATAAGAAAACGTCAACAACATCTCAATAACCGTTTCTGAAATAATATGTCATACAAAAAATCTGCTTAGATAATTATAACACAATACCTTTCATCCTTTTATATAATAACAATTGCAAATTCGTCGTTTAATATACAAGTACAATTTATAAGGCATTTTCATATTCAATCTTTAGTAAATCTCCCTCCTCTCAGAAAACAATTTGCGCGTTTCTCATTGGAGGACCACCATCCTGTTCATACGCATGCACATGAACGCATCGTCTTTTTTAATGCACCCCACAACATAGAAAGAGATGGCAAACGAATCTCATAGTTTTAAGTGTAATTTAACACAAACATGCAGATGTATAATTATTCCTTAGAACGAGCAGTCCATGTGAGTAACATGTAATCTCACGCCGCATTCGAAGTTTGCAGTGTTTCCAACCATGATATGTTGGCCAGTGTGTGTTTAATTGGACAGTTTAACAATTTAATTAAGGCGTGGATATGCCGGAACGAGTGCTCCTGCGATTCTTATTTGGAGAGAGGCTGCCTTTATGAATCCACTTGCATCTGAAAAGCTTTCATTCGGAATCGAAAACTTGGATGACGGAAGATAATAACCGAATCGAATATTCGATATTTCGAATTTACTCGCGTTATTCGGAACAATTGCGAAGTAGGCCCTGAGAAATGATCCCCTGAGAGAAATGAAGTGCTTCATTTAGTTATATATTCCGGTATATACATAGCGTTTTATAATGGTTCAAAATTAGATGGATGAAAGATCGTTTTGGTTGCAGTGAAGCTCCATTTAAATAAGTAAATCGATGTCTTTTAAACATATATTCATGGATGGACAGGTAACTGATGCTGTGAGGCAGTGATATTTTCGAAATAACATATTAAAATGGGATTGTTTATTTATATAGAAGCATAAATACTTAACTTGTTTATTCTTCTTCATTGGCGCAACTGCCCTATGGTGGGCCGAGGCCCTCTGCCTTCTGCCGAGAGAGATGTTTTCAGAAGATCTTTCTTTTTACGGGATAGGGTTGTCAGCCCAACCCTACACAGTCATATTGGACCGTTATCTACTGTTTAAACTGAATTCTTAGTCTACCTCGGAATCCAGACTTATTATGTGCTATTATAGGCACTGTAGCGATTTAAGTGATCTCAAAAATTAAATAAATATATAGAAATAAAAAAAATAGCAAGGATTTTAAGGATTTTTAGTGATTAGTTGGAAAACAAATGTAGTTTTCCCATTTTATTCCTGAAACATAAACAATAAAAGAGGCTTTTGCAACTAAGCAAGGTTTTGTAGCAAATTATTCTAAATGAATTGTATAATAATTCAAAATGAATGAGAGATTATTTAAGATTTACGGGTTAGTTGGAAATGAAATATCAAATTCACATAAAAGGGTCCTCTAAGTTGGATTTTTTAAAGCAAAAAACTTGCTATAATAAGCAATTTATTTAGACAAGAAAATTGCTTGAGCTTTTAAAAAAAAATTATTTTCTCAAAAATTAAATAGCTTTTTAAACTGGCAAAGTTAAAACAATTTTTTAAATGAAAAGGACATTATCTCCAGCTAATTTATTTAAGAAAAGAAGAAAACGAATAACATCTAGTATTAAAAAAATATGTTTAAACTTCATTACATCGTACTTATTCTCTATTTTAAAATGAATTCTTAAAATATTTCGCGGTATTTAAGAAGAAATTCTTCATTTTTCTTTGTTCTAGAACCCAATAAAGTTCATAACTCAATGTATATTGTTTTTAAAACGGCACCGAAAGTTTCGCTTTTAAAAATGTTTTTTTTTACTTGACTATTCGTTTTAATTCTGAACCATTTCACAATTTAAATACAGTTTCTTCAGCAATTAATTATCTCTTTGGAAAACAACAAGCGCAAAAGGTAAATAAGTTTCACTCGCAGCGCATGGCAACAGTGACGGATGATAACTTCTTGTTGAGATTTATTGTTCTGCGCGTTAACCCTCTTCTTTTTTTAAAGAAAAGGTATTTTCTCTTTCATTTTTTCTTTCTTTGTATATTCTTCTTCGTTGACTCATTTCTATTCAATAAAAACAAGTTTTGTTATGTTTAATGTTTGTTGCAATGTTTTTGAAACAACTATCCGGATCACACTCAACCCTTTATCAGTGATGTGTTTCAGGATAACAACGTTTAATCCCTCTTTTTCTCCATCGAGCGAAAGTTGATAAATATTGCTTTTATATCAGCGTAATGAAAGCGAGCTCTTATATTTTTTTTGTAAGATTTGACCTTTAAAATTACCAAAAAGGAAATTATCTTCATAGAGATTACAAAAGACTTCAACAAATTTATTTTATTCATGATTGAAGAAGAAAGAAAAATTAAGATTAATGATAATGCTTTTAATCATCATAATCTTTGTTTTGGAAATGTTCGTTATGTTCTTTTATAGTCTTCTTGCAAGATTTTTTGAAGTGGCTTTTAACAATGTTTTGCATTTTGGTATTTGCTTTAATGCTTATTATCGTGAGCTCAGATTCACTGTAATGAAAATAATAAAATAAAAATGAATTTTTTATAAAAGTAAAAAGAAAAAAAGTTTTGAGACTATTATGTTGTTAATGAATTTTTGCACAAAGTAGACTATTTGTAAAGACGAATTGAAGTTATGTTTTAAAACGGTTTTATAAACCATGAGAAATGCAATATAAAATTTGAAAATCTGTTTGTTTGTATTTTATAGATATTCCCAGTTTTCAACCTGGAATTTGGCACATATTGTCTACCTGAGACGATAGGCTAGTTTAAAACTAGGTGAATCTCTCTCTTCCTTATTTTCAATCCATTTCTATGGAATTTTTCAACAGTTATTTTCTTTATCTATAAATCTACACGCAATCTAAAAATTTTTTACCATGATATTCTACAATTCTTTTGCCATGACAATTTCAAAAATCCTTTTGCCATGATGATTTCAAAACATTTTTGCCATGGCAATCTACAAATTAATTTTGCCATAGCATTCTACAAAGCTTTTTTATCATGACAGAAAACAAATTGTTTTTCCATAAAAACATATTTAGCCTTTTAACAATCTACAAACCTTTTTGCCATGGCAATCTACAAAGCTTTTACTATGGCAATTAACAAACTTTTTTGATAGGTCAATCTACAAAACTTTTTTTGCCATTACACAGAGTAAAACTGCAAGTTAGCAGTGGCAGATATCAACCTGCTGGAGCCCTGCATATTATTTAATTTTTATTTTTATTTCATATAATTAATTCAAAATACACTCAAAAACCAAAACATTATGACCACCCCTACATTTTGCAATGAACTCGCCTGGATGACGTGGAAGACACGTGATCAGGTGGAAGTGGTATTCAACTGGTATTAAGTAATGGTATTAATCCATACCAAGGCGGGTTGAAGCTGTGTTGCGCGCCAAAGGTGGGCCAACTCGTTATTGACAGGTGGTCATAATGTTTTGGCTCTTGAATGTATATTTTTAATAAAGAAAAGATGTTACAAAATCATCGTTTAAAATTTCAATTTGACTTTGTTTTATAATTCTCATTATTCACTTCATATTCTTCGTTATTATAATTATTTATTCACATATAAATTTCATCTTTTTTTTTTAAATAATGTGATTAATATTAAAAAAACTGAAGATCAAAGCAAATATGTAATTAAAAGTTTTCTTGTATGTTTTCTTCATAATTACTTAATGCAAGGATTAACATTTAAGAGTCTTAGAAATAAGAATTATGTTTAAAAATAATTCTAAGCATTATATTTCTAGTTATAATAATAAGCTATTGAAGAAATGAATAAAAAATAATGCACACATATTAATATTTAAAATATTTCTCTCGCCTTCTTTAAAACAAAATTGTTTAAAAGTTGTGAAAAAAAGAGGCAATAATTTTCTTGTACGAATTTTGCAAAGAGAAATATTTATTTTGCGTTTCAGAATATAAAGAAAAACAAAATTTAAGCTGCAATATTTTTTTTCATTATTATCGACATGAAATTCTGTTTTTTAAAAATTCCATTACGATGTAAATAAGCCTAATCCATTTTTTTTTTTCTTCTGGGAAAGAAAATTGTATTTTAAATCTTAACGATTTTGTAACTTGGAAAAACAAATTCTTAAAAGATATTCTTAAGCACAAGTTCTTCTTTTATCGGAATGTAATGTTTTAATATTTTAAGTCTTGAGAACTTTTGATATTCTCAAAAAATGAGGTTAAATGCAACATTTTTTTAATTTATGTTTTTATTTCTCAAAGCTCGGCGAAAATTTCAAATTTTAATGAATTAAACGTAATAAAACAACAAGTAGAAAACATATAAAATATCTCAATTTTGTTTTTAAATGCGGCCTTATTTAATATTTTTCAAAACTTTTTCCTTTCATTGGTGTAATGAAGATTTTTCCTAATAAAAATATTTTGAAAAAAAAAATATGAATCAAATTGTTTTGTATATTCTGTCGCATTTAGTATCTCTTTTCATAAATTCAAATTGCCATCATTTAAAAAATTATAGTTACATACAGTTACTTGAATAACTTTTCTTTGATATACATATAGATATATGTAAACATGCATAATTCTCTTTGCAATCAATTGAGCTAAAACAATATGTTTAGAATATTTTTCTAAAGAAAAAAGTTTCACTTTTATTTATGGAATTTATGGGTTATCTAAGAATGTATTGTATAAAATTAATCTATAAGTGTAATTGTAAGAAACTAAAAGTAATTGTAAGTAAGCAAGAAACTAATTACATGATACCTAAATTAATTATAATTATAAGTAATATATAGTATTGTATCTAAGAGTGTTATTGTATGAAATCCATCCTAAGTAGACAATAATCACATACATTTAAAGACGATTTCCTAAATTTCGTGAAAATCTGCTGCATTTGACGCCTTTTCTTCTAGATCAAAGGTTCCTGGGGTGGTATACGTATCTCTAGGGGTACGTGGTGGGAAGGGTCAGGGAACATATACTAGTAACGGAAGCAAAATATTTCAAACAAGAAAAAAATGTAAGTAATACATGTAAATAATATATGTAAATAGAGTAATTAATTGATCACTGGTTGTCCGTAGCCCCACCAAATACTAGTCATTTAAATATTAGCAATCTTGTAATTTATAATTATTAAACATTTACTCAATAAAGTATTTTTAGTGATCTTTTTTAATTTTCTAATGCAGATAATTCAGTTTATCAGTTACATCGCAAAATCCGGAATATCACGTCCCTTAGAACAACAAACTTTGGCATAGCCTGAAGAATCCTATCCAAGCTTAGATTTGCATTACGCTATAGTACGATAAATTAAAAGCTAATTTGTACACTTTGTTCTGCTTATATTTAACTTGCAAACGCTTTGAACATTCTTTCCTTTGAACATCATGCATATATAACTAGCACACTTAACAAATAATCGATTCGTCTGGTTCCGCCTTTAAAATAGATGTTTACCTTTTCCACACAATCAATGGTTGAACTATACGCAGAACATCGTCCATGTTATCAGTTTAACATAAAATTTAAAAAATGGCTAGAGTGACGAGTTCTTTGCGAAAGAGCAAAGAGTTCGTTGCGTGTTATTTGGTGGTGTTAGCTCTAGCCAGAAATTGTGTACGATTTTATAGGATTTCCAATATAATAAAAATAAAAAATATTGTAAAAACAATTGGCGGTGAAGGATTTTCAATTGTATGAAATAGAGAAGCCAGCCAATGAATCGTAAATGACTAAGAAATCATGTACCTATTTATTAAGCAATAATAAAAAATTTTATTAATTAACATTTGTTTTGTTTCCCACTTTCGACAGTCACTATGTTTAGATTTCTTTATCTGATATATATTCTCGGTTAATCAGACCTACACCTACCACATTTTGTTTTCATAGAAATTTAAATTTCGAAAGGCGATTTTATTGTGATCGCAATCACGTAATCCCCATTTTCTGCAAGGACTTGTTATAATTCGTAGTCGCTAAGTAAGATTTTTTTTTTAATGAATCGCACTGTAAATCATAAGTTTTCATGTAGTTCGTAGTAGCTAAGATTTTTTTAATGAATCGCATATTTGTAAATAGTTCGTAGGTGCTAAGGAAGATTTTTTCAAACGAATCGCCGGAATCAAATCCCATGTAGTTCGTAGTCACCAAGTCAGATTTTTTGTTAATGAATCCCACAGATGAATCGCTTGTTCGCATGTATTTCGTAGTCGTACCAGATTAAGTTAATGAATTCACAACAAACTAGCATGTTCATTCATTCGAAGTGGCTTATTAAGGAATTTTTAATTAATAATGCAATCATTTAATTGTGCGATTCATTCTAAAAATTCAAAGTATCTTTGTTATTTATTATTGATACAATAAATATTTAAATACATTTTTTGCTTTTACTTAAGAATTACACTCACTTGAATTTCATTTTAAAATATACTCACACTGTGAAAGTAAAAGTCAAAAGTGATTTCTTTTGACAACTTTCTTAGTATATTTGAAAGCTGTAAAAAAAGAAACCCTTGATGTATTGAACCAGCACGAGAGAAACGTGTCTCTCTCTTGTGTAACGAGATCTAAACTCAAAAATGCTTTATTTATCGATGAAAAAGTAACAAATAATAAAAAGAAAATAACGTCTCTTCGTCACTGCTAAGTAACATCTTCAAATACCAGTTGTATTTCGAGAAGAATTTGTCCTCTTGTTACTCCCCTCCAAAGCCCAAGCAGTACAGCGAGAAAGGAGAGACGTCTTAACTGGATGCTCAAGTTAAAGTTGCACCATCCATATTTCTGACTTGGGGGGCTTGAAGAAAAAAAAAAGAATTTCACCGGAGGTGCTATAAAAGAAGAGCTTTTTTCTTAAGGAAAGGGACGGTTTGAGCTATTCAATTTCAGCTTCCTGTGATTCCAGTCACGGTATTGTATTTACTTTGGCTGCTTCACAAGGAGAAGGGGAAGTGACAAAAATAATAAAAAGAGAAAGCCAAAGGGTCATTTTAAACTTGCTTTCAATTTTCACCGAATCTGAGGCGGAGAGCAATAAAAAAGCTATTGGAGCCTTCTTACTTCCATGCCCTGGATTCCAGTTGAAATAAGCTTTTTTTTTCGATTAAAAAAGAATAGTTGTAGGGCGAGTAAACACAGAATAATTTTGATTTTTAAGAGTGGTAGTTAAATTAGAAATATTTTTTGAAGAGAATGAATTGAAGCCTGAAGAAATGTTTGTAATGAATTTTGTCGTGTTTTTGTGAGGGATCCTTTCTTTCATGTTGAACTTGTTAAGCTTAGTTAAATTCTGCTCGACTTTTACTGAAAGCTTTGTTTTTGTATCGAGTGTGACTTTAAAAGAAGGTAGATTTGTAATGAAAGAACACTTTAACGAATTCGTATTTTAAATTATCCGTAATAAAGATATCTTACAGTAGTAAATATAAAGAACAATTTGATTAAATTATCAGTACATGCTATTCAAATATAAAATACTGTCTACAGTAAATGAATAGAATATCTCATTTATGTTGACTTTTAGAATAAGACATTTAAATTTACATTTTCTAAACATGTTTTAGTATATTTGAATTTTCAACTATTTCAAGAAGCCATTTTCAATTTCAGATGTAAAATATTTCACACTTTTTAATTTCTTTTATAAAAGTAGATTAAGAATACATCTATATACACAAACACACATATGTACATACTAAGAGTTCTCCATGAAATGCCACCTACTTTTACAAGAATGATGTTAAAAGAAATTTTAATTAATTCAATTAAAACTTCTTCAACTTCAGCTATAACAATTTATTGATAAGTATTCCATATGATACGCAAATGCGGGGCAGTTCCTCGTGCTGGTCCTTTCACGCTGAAGAAAAAGCTTCGCGGAGCCAAGCCAGACATCTAAGGGTGCTCCATTACAACAGAAGCGATCTTCATCATTACCCTCCTTCCATGAGACCACAGAGTTTCCCGGTTTTGGTCTAGATTTTTTCTGTCTACAGAGTGGGATAAGAAGTAAGAAAAAAGATCTGTCAATTTTCTTAGTTCATTTCATACCGAAAAAGAAATTGCCAAAATAAGAAAACAGAAATAAATATTTTTAGGAACTTCTCAGGTTGTGAAATTCTGTTGAAATTATTCGACATAAAATTAATACTTTAAAAGTACACAATTTAGGAAAGAAATCCCACAAGAAAAATAGGAAAAAATTCTTTTAGAAATGTACGAATATATATATATATATATTCGTTGGATAAAGCATACGTCCACAGATAAACCTGACGTAATTTAAATAAAAATGTTTCTTTGGTACCTTGAGATAAAAAAAGAAAGGTGTTTTCTTTGAGGAATGAACAACTTATCTCAAGACGAAAATAAAACTAACCAAACAAACAAAAAAGAAAATCAACTGTCAAAAGTTCTTGAGGATTATTCAGGAGGTTCTTTTGAATAATGAATACCATAAAGGTGACATCCTCACCAAAAAAAAGAAAATATATCTTGCTTTAACAGAATGATACATCAAAGAAAGGTCTTTCTGTGACTCTCTTTATGCTTTATTTTAATGATACTGCGAAGGAGTGTTCATCAATACGAAATGCAGATGTCAATTCTTTAAGTTGTCACGAGATGCGAAACATCGAGAAACTCTTGTTTTTAAGCACCGGAGTTTATTTTGTGGGGACTATTTAAGCTCCGTCCCAAACGCAACAAGCCATCAACGATTCAGATAAATAAAAAAAAGATAGAACTTTCGAGTTGCCATAATTTCCTCCAGTGAATTGTTACACGGTTTTTATGATTCCTCGAGAAATAAAGTTTTCACGGGAAAACCTTTTGGTTGTCACTTACAAGAAAGAAAAAGAAACCTTTTGGTTGGACATACAAGATGTTTTTAGTTTCTTGTATGTGATTAAGTTGTTTGTGTTGGAAAGTAGCTTTACTTTTGAAAGTGGATTTTATACACTTTGATGTATTACTGAAATTGAAAATGAATTCAGCTTTGTTTTTGTAATACAATAACTAATTAAGTATCAATATAAATAGTTAACTGTTTTTACTAATAAAACAAATTTCTGTATTGTAACATATATACGATTAAATACTTTTGTTATGATAAATATAAAAGTATCCAACAGAAATTTATTCAAATGTAAATAAAAAATCTTTTAAAAGTCTATTGTACAGCATTACCTTTATGCATTTCAATATAAGATTTGGAATAAAATAGTGTTATATCTATAAAATCTTTATCCGATAAGCAAGGTCAGCGCCGCAGTAATACATTTAGTACTACCCAGTGGCACAAGTAGCTTGAAGATAGGCTACAGACGCAAGTAACACTGCCCCCACAACTCTCTACGATCACATTAGATCGGGACCTACGGTTTAAAGTGGATTCCGAACCTTTACAAGAATTCATCACACCGTGGTATCAATATTATCCCTATAAGATGATCATTACAAGAAATGCAAATTATAGTCATTCCTTATGAGGATATTGTTGATGCCATAGATGTTGTTTCACAAGATGTGCAGGGCCGGATTTAGATGAAAAGAGGCCCTTATGAGGACCTTTCGCCTCCCATTTTTAAGCTTGTAAATTACTGTCCGTTTGTCTGTTCCAATCTACACCAATCTGCACTTTATTTATGCAAGAACAAACTAGAGCTTAATAGCACAAGGCGCGTCAGCATTTGCCATAGAAATCAGTGAAAGTATGAACTATACTGAAGAGCAATCTAGTATATTCAAACGAACAGACCCAATGTGAGCCGAACGCGTTGATCTTAACCAATACATTTTTATGCTTGTTTATTAGTCGTGTGTAGAATTCTCCTTATTTTTGATTCAGTGTTTACTGTTTTTAGAATAGTGTCATGCTAATTTTGCTTACAATTTGAATGTAGACCCCTCTTGATCTTGAGGCCTAGTTAGCCTATAGGAAAATCCGGCCCTGCATATATGGTATCAATGCTGCTCACATTTGTAAGAAACAAATGCACAATCTATAAAAGAATCAATACTGAAAAAAAAGTATTATAAACTAACCAAAAGTTATGTGGAGAAACGCTGTCTGTAAAATAAAAATGTCTCAGCGACGCGAGACAGTAGGATAAATAAATGTCCAATGAATCCACTCGCTGCGGATCTTCCGCCTGCAATTAGGCGGACGCTCCATTCAAATGAAAGGCAGTTGTACAAAGCGGCCGATATCCTGACATGTGGACCCAATTATCATTTTGGGAGGCACATTGATCCGGCCGTTGTTCCGGCTCGAAGCCGTTGCTTGCCGGACTCAATGACTCTGGCTAAGCTTCGGTGGGAATTTATAAAATGGGTTTTAGCAGATTTACCTGGCTTTGCAGGAATGGGGCAGATGAGAGAGATTATAACCTGAAGTCATTGTGCTTTAAACCCTTTTAACCCAATAGAATTAGTTAATGCACTGAAATATATAAAGGGATTATCTGAAATATTTGGTTTTTATTGTATAATTTACAAGCTTGGAACTGTACAAATTCACGGTTTTCCGAATGAAACAGCATAAGTGTTTTTTAACATATATTACACGAAATATATATTTCTAGTATAAAGTCTTTTAGCAAACATTTAACAGCATATCATTTTCTGAATATTAGGAAATTCTCGTGCAGAAATTTTATGAAGAGTGGAGCATTACACTCTAGATATTGTTCAAGAAAAAAATGGAAAAATATTGTTAAAAAGTTTTTCGTTTCGTGTATTTGTTAGAGCGATCAGTAAACTATTTTTCTGAGAACGCTTGAAGTAATACCAATTACATAATCTTTCAAAATACCTAAAAGATCTTTTAATACTATGATGTTAAAAGTATAGTATGATGACACAGCGCATTATAGGTTTCAATGAACTATAGTTTTGTGACACAGAAAAAAAAATCAAATAGCTCAGTATTCTTACCAGTATTAAGCAGAAAATTATAAAATCTTTGAAAAATGTAACTAACATTTTGCATATTTTTTTACAAATGGAACATTATGGAACTTAATAATTTATTTAAAAATGATCTAAAAAGCTAATATCTTGCTATAAAGTACATTTTCGTTTATGGTATTTAAAAAAACCGGGCAAAAGAAAAAATTAACATTAGTATTTATATAACATTAATCTATATATATAGTATGTATATAGTATTATATAGTATTAGTATGTGTATATATGGTATTAGTATGCATATAACATTAATCTATGCATATACTATATATATGCATTACATTATATCTACATTAGTATGTATATATATAATGTGTAACAGGTATTTAAAAATCCTGATCAAGAAACTATGTTATTTATAGTATATCAAAATCATTAGAAAGATAATATTTACGATACTTAAAAAATATGACTAACAAATCATTAATATTTACGGTATTTAAAAGTCAAGATCACGATCACCTTCCATTTACGGTACGCAAAAATAATGAAAGAATTCGATATTTAAAAATCATGATACTTATCATGACAAAGAAAACACTAGAATTTACAGTACTTAAAATTTATAATCAGGAAAATTCTCATTTATGATACATAAAGTATATAAAACTATGGCCCATAAAAGTGTATAAATCTATGGCATATAAAAGTTTATAAATCTAGGGTACATAAAAGTATATATGTTATGATACATACAAATCATGAAAAAATTCCAATTTCATTTGCGGTACTGAAAATACGTGACAAAGATAAGATGTAACAATAATGCACAAATTGTGGCAAGAGCAAGATGAAATGATGACACCATTAAGAAAAACAAAATGGTAAATTCTAATGATTCTATAATTCTAATAAATTCTATTCATATCCCATTTCTTTTCAAGAAAAATTATCCACCTAATACAAATAAACGAACACTGGCAAGAGTCATTAGACCTCTTTTACATACCGTAAGCGAGAAGTCGGCCATTTAATGCAAACATGAAATGTATGCAAAAGCTTTCAAATTCGACTAAGTTGAAATTCCCGATAGAAAATCACCCGAGAGAGTATCTCTCTTTCAACTGACCACGACCCGGTTCATTCTGAGCCGCATGCGTCTCAGAGGAATGGAACGTTTTAAAAGATTCCCCACAAAATCGAAAAGAGACGGCAAATGAAGCCCCCACGGTCTTAATTGCAATTTAACACAACCCTGCAGATGCGTAATGATTCCATGGAATATCTGTACTACATAACAAGCATCCTCCGCAGTATTTAAAGATCGCACTGTACTCCAGCAAGTGCCGTGTTTCAATTGGACAATTTAAACAATTCAATTGAGGCACGGATATGCGCGGATGAGGGAGTTCGGGATTGTTATTCGAGGAGATTGCTTTTATGAACCCAAACTGGCTGGAAAAGCTCGAATTGGGTTGGTGAGGTAGAAGGAGTTAAGAGCGAATCCACGCTGGAATAATGGGTTAATGCTTGATATTACAGACTGTAAATGTTGACCAGGACATTTAGAAAATAGGCTTAGTGGATGGATAAACTACTGTAAATGAAGAGCTTTATTGAGAATGGTATGCTAATAAGGAAGCATGGTGCATAAAAGATGAGAATAATAATATTAATGAAGAATGTTTTTAAATTGATTTTATTCATGAAATTATGTAAGAATAAAAAATAAACAAAATTGTTTTGTATCCTTCGAAATTACAAAATATAGTCTTACTTAATTATGCAGAAAAATTTCGATTTTGGGAAGTATGAAAGAAGCGATGAATATGGGTCATCAAATTATTTTTTTTTTATTAACCAAGCATTGTAGTTAGCCATTAATATAAAAATATATATCTAGCACACTACATTACGATACTACGGAACTACAATAGGAATTAGCTTATGTACAATAAAAATTGCTTTTAGAAATATCTACATTCATTCAAAGTAACAAATAAATGAAATTTAATATGTACTTTAAAAGATGCATGATGATTGTGTATGACTGTATGATTGCCGTTGACCGTAGAGCTGACGACTCTACCCTGTTAAAAGAAAACACCTCCTGACTCGAAATCAGACTGTAGGCAGACGGCCTCGGCCTACCATGGGGCTGTTGCGCCATAGAAGAAGAAGAAAAAGTATCTTATCAGTGACGATAGGCGAAAGCATTAAAAAACGACAACAACATTTCAATACCTGTTTCTACAATAATAGGTCATTCAAAAATTCTGCTTCGATATTTATAACACAGCACCTTTCATCACTTTATATAATAACATAACAGTTGCAAATTCGTCTTTTCATATACACGCACAATTTATGAAGCATTCACAAATTCAATCTTTAGTAATACTTTCCCCCCAGAAAACAATTTGCGCTTTTCTCATTGGATGACCACCATCCTGTTCATTTCGATTCCTAATGCCCATAAGCGTATCGTCTGCTTTAATGCACACCCACAACATGGAAAGAGATGGCAAACGAATCTCGTGATTTTAATTGCAATTTAACACAAACATGCACATGTATGATTATTCCTTAGAATCTGCAATTCCATGTGAATGATATGGAATCTCCCGCCGCATTCGAAGTTCGCAGTGTCTCCAACCATGATATGTTGGTCAGTGTGTGTTTAATTGGACAGTTTAACAATTTAATTAAGGCGGGGATATGCCGGAACGAGTGCTCCAGCGATTGTTATTCAAGAGAGGCTACCTTTATGAATCCACTTGCATCCGAAAAGCAGCTTTCATTCGGAATCGAAAACTTGGTGGACGGAAGATAATAACCGATTCAAATATTTGATATTTCGAGTTTACGCTCGCTTTTAGGAACTATTGCAAAAGAGAAACGAGAGATGAAGTGCTTTATTTAGTTATATATTCTGTTATATACATACGTTTTATAATTGCATAAAATTAGGTGGAACGAAAGATCGATTTGGTAGCAGTGAAGGTGTATTTAAATAGGTACACCACATTTTAAAAACTTGTTTATGGATAGATAACTAATTTTCTCTATGACGCAGTGATATTTTCGAAATAAGGTATTAAAAAAGGATTATTTATTTATAAAAAACATACATACGTAATGCTTCTTCTTCTTCATTGGCGAAACAGCCTCATGGTGGTCAAGACAATCTGTCTAATGGCAGATCCGAGACAGGATATGCTTACTGGGTAAGGTTTGCAGCTCTACACTTTACAGTCATATTAAATCGGGACATACGGTTCGACATATTTTCTTGGTAGAGTTGTCAGCTCTATGGCCAACTCTTTATAATCATATTAGACCGAGAACCACGGTTTAAAAGTTAACCGATTCAAATATTTGATAATAACCGATTCGAATATCTGATATTTCGAGTTTACGCGCGTTACTAGGAACAATTGCAAAATGGGTTCAGAGAAATGATCCCCTGCGAGAAACAAAGTGCTTTATTTAGTTATATATTCTGGTATATACATAGCATCTGATGAGTGTACAAAATTAGGCGGACGAAATGTCGGTTTGGTTGCTGTGAAGTTGCATTTAAATAAGTAAACCGTTGTATTTTAAACGAATGATTATGGATGGACAGGTAACTAATGCTTTGAAGCAGAAATATTTTCGAAATAACATATTAAAAAAGGATTGTTTATTTATATAGAAGCATAAATACCTAACAGGTTTCTTCTTAATTGGCGCAACGGCCCTATGGTGGGCCGAGGCCGTCTGCCTACTGTCGATAGAGGCTTTTTCAGAAGATCTTTCTTTTTACGGGATAAGGTTATCAGCTCTACGCCGACGCTACACAGTCATATTGGACAGTTATCTGCTGTTTGAACTGGATTCCGAACCTCTGCAAATATCCATGGCACTACCAAACCTCGATTCCGAAACAGCCCGACACCGAGCGGCAGAGCGCTAGCCACTCTTCAGTCTGGCCCTTGTGTAGTGATTAGGTACCCTAAAATATCGTTCAATTTACTATTATTCCAATTTGAGAATTGCAAGTGGTTTAAATAGAAACCACACTACTCAACAGTGACTATTCTCTTATAAATAGGGCATGCTTCTGAATAAGGTTTCAATGTAATAAAAAATGTGAAGATGCTTTTTTATCCTCTAATGATGGTACTCTATATAAGATCATTAAGAACTGCTCACTGAGAGTTTTTTTTTTTTTTTTTTTTTTTTTGTATCATTGTCTACTGCCCCCCGTACTCTAGGACGAAGATTGGGTGTTTCTGTACTATTGCCCATTTTGTCATAAACATTAGTGAGGAAAGGGAAGCTACGTGTGTTAATATGAAATTAAAATAGTTACTATGAATCGTTTGAATGTTGACCTCGGAGTGAAAGTATTTTGAACAATATAATATCTTAACAGTATTCTTATTCTCGATTTTTAAATGAATTATTTTAAACATATAATATTATATGAACTTTTCTCATTATTTAAAAATATGCTATGGTAAATTATACATCCATTATATTAATGTTTAATAAGAAGCACTGAAACAGCAATTGCGAATTTGAATTTATTTTATATATTTCTTTGCGTGTCATAAAGTATTTGAATTCAATTTGTTAGCAACAAAATATATAAAATTGATTTCTTGAATCGTAGCAATCAGCAGCGCTAGCTATTGAGTTTCTGTTTTGTCTGTAAAATTTATGTTTGTTTCTTTTTGATTGCAAGTTATTGCGTTACCAATGTAGAAATAGTATTATAATTCTAAGTGGATTGCATCATTGTGTTAATAAGAAGTTCAACTTTTAAAAGCCTTTGCAATGTTATTTAGCTAGGAGAATCAAACTATGAATATCTTCGAAAATGATATTTGAATCTAAAAATAATACATGAATAAAGTGATTCTTAAGTAAAACTAGTATTTGGCACGACTTATTGGAAAAATCACTAATTTTTTATGTTATTTTCGTGAACTTTTATTTACATGGTATCATCATTATAAATATTTAAATATTATAGTTCTTCATTATAGCTCCAATAAATATTTAAATACCTCTTTTGCTTTAATCAAGACTTACACTTACAAGACTGAATTTAATTTTAAAGTATATATTCCCTTTAAAAAGATATTTCTTTTAACAACTTTCTTAGTATAGGCTATTTAACAAAAGTGACAGCCAAACTCATTTCTTTTGAAAGATGGAAAAAAAAACTTTTATATATTCAACCAGCACAAGAGAAACGTGTCTCTGAATTTCTGTAACAAGATCTAAACTCAAAAATGCTTTATTTATCGATGAAAAAGTAACAAATAATGAAAAGAAAATAACGTCTCTTCGTCACTGTTAAGTTGTACCATCAATATTTCTGACTTGGGGGGCTTAAAGAAAAAAAGAAATTCACTGGAGGTGCTATAAAAGAAGAACGTTTTATCTTAAGGAAAAGGACCGTTTGAGCGATTCAATTTTAGCTTCCTGTGATTCCAGTCACTGTATTGTATTTACTTTGGCTGATTCACAAGCAGAAGGGGAAGTGACAAAATAAAAAAAGAAAGCCAAAGGGTCATTTTAAACTTGCTTTCAATTTTCACCGAATCTAAGGCGGAGAGCAATAAAAAACCTATTGGAGTCTTCTTACACTCATGCCTTGGATTCCCGTTGAAATAAGCTTTTTTTTTCGGATTTAAAAAAAGGAGTTGTAGGGTGAGTAAACATAGAGTAATTTTGAGTTTTAAGAGTGGTAGTTAAATTAAGAATTTTGTTGAAGAAAATAAATTGAAACCTGAAGAAATGTTTACAAAGAGAGCTGGAGTGTTTTTATGAGGTATTCTTTTTTTCATAATGAAATTTTAAAGCTTATTTAAATACTACTCGATTTTGACTGAGCGTGTTGTTTTTGTATCGGAGAAGGCATTTGTAATGAAACGACGCTTTCATGAATTTGTATTTTAAATTATCCATAATAACGTTATCTAACACGAATAAGTGTAAAGAACATTTTTATTAAATTATCAGTGAATGTTATTCAAATATAAAATACAGCCTACAGTAATTGGATAGAATATCTAATTTCTGTTGATTTAAATTTAGAATAAGACATTTAAAGTTAAGTTTTCTAAAAATTTTCGTTTGTATGTTTGAAATATTTACAAATATTTCATGGAGCCATTTTTAATTTCACATGTAAAATATTTAATACTTTTTCATTTTTTGTAAAATTAGATTTAGAAACATCTGTACACCCCTTTCCCCCCACACACATTTAGTAAGAATCCTCCGTGAATTGCCCCGTACTTTTACAAGTACGTTGTTTAAAATCAAATTAGCAACCAATAAAGTTAAAACCTCTTCAACGTTTTCTTCAGCTATTTGTTTCAGCTCACATATTTATCAATTTATTGATAAATATATATCAATAAATTGATAAATTTGTTATTATTTATCAATTTATTGATTAATATGTGAGAGAAACATTAAGATTAATTTTTTATTTTTTTATCGATATATTTAAAGTTAGAAATGTAAACATTTTGTATTTGCGATCTCAGAATGTTCATTGAATCATTTTTTTCATGTCGATTTTAAGAAGATGATCTATCTCCAAAAAATATGTTTCAATTTGATAAAGTGAACTACAATGATATTTCCTGAAGTATTCCTTTTGATTCAAATTGATTTCCACTAATTTCTCTTAGATATAAACAATACGCTTTAAAAAAAGGTTGGAAACTCTATGTCCCTTTTCTTAAAACAGAGAGGAAGATAGGATATTTCGAATTGAGGTATCAAGTTCAAACGCAGACCTATTCAAGTGGTAAAAATTGAGCATGCTTAAATAATTCATCGGTTAATATTAAAGTCGCCAGAAAGAAACGTCAAGTATACATCGCTCGCTAAGATTTGTGTTGGGTCGACTCCTAATGCTTCGAAGCTTGATAACTTGATGAGAATGCGACTTAGGAACGGTATATATCCTAGAATTAAAGAATATCATAACAAATTTTTTCAACGCACATCATATAGTAAAAAATATTTTTTTTATAATTTAAAACAACAAGCATTATAAATATGCACTACAAAAAGACAGTTACAAAAGTAAGTAATAAGTTAAAAATTATTAAATGTATCAAAAATATAAAAAAAAGATGTTAAAGTTAAATGAAACATCTCAGTTGGATAATCACGTATCAGATTTAGATTAATACAATATTGATTTATTATATTAAATTGATATAATAATATTTTACATTAATTAATATAATATAGGATTATTGATTTATAATTATATATTAGATTATTTAGATATCTATCGCCGATTCGTGGCTCAGTGCTAACATGCGCCCCTTTTGAGCTTTAGGGCGAAGGTTCAATCCACTGGAGATTTGCTGTAGGCGCTGTTTCAAAATTCCGAGCAGATTTGATGTCATTTATGATGTTCAGCATCTTGTGTCGTGAGTGTCATTACCTGGTGGGAGTTTTCCGGGTTTTATCCCATCTTTCAAGGCTGAAGAAGCAGCGTCACAGAGCCAAGTCGGACTTCTGCCTACGGGTGCTCCATCACAATAGAAGCTGCCTCCTTCCATGAGATCACACGGATTCTTGGACTTCATATAGGTGTTGCTGTCTCCTGAGCGGGATAAGAAAAAAAAGTCATCTGTCAATTTTCTTAGTTCATTTGATACCGAAAAAACAAATCACCAAAAATTAAAACACCGAAAGAAATATTTTTAGGAACATTCAACTTATCAGGTTGCAAAAACTCTATTGAAATAATTCGACATTAAATTAATACTTTTATCATACGTATTTCACGAAAAATTCCACATGAAATATAGAAAAAATGCTTCGAGAAATGTACAAAACACATTCCGGTAATACATCTATCTATAATTGAAAAAAATATATATTCATTGGATAAGGCACACGTCAAGAGATAATCCTGACGTCATTTAAATAAAAATGATTCTTTGGTACCTTGAGATAAAAAAAAGGAGGATTTTTTTATCTTTGAGGAATGAACAACTTATCTCAACACGAAAATAAAACCAACTAAAAAAATCAACTGTCAAAAGTTCTCGGGCATTCTTTAGAAGGTTCTTTTGAATAATTCATACAGAAAAATGTGACCCCCTCCCAAAAAAATAATGTATTCTTACTTTAACAGAAAGATGCATCAAAGACAGTAGCTGAAGCACGTGAAACATTTCTGTGACACTCTTTATGCTTTATTTTAATGAGACACCGAAGGAGTGTTCGTCAATATGAAATGCGGACGTCAATTCTTAAAGCTCGGCCACGAGATGCGAAATATCGATAAACTCTTGTTTTTAAGCACCGAAGTTTATTTTAAGGGAAATATTTAAGTACTTGTGTTTTACTGAAGGAGTTTCCATCCCAAACTCAACAAGCCATCAACGATTCAGATAAAAAAAAGAAAAGAAAAGATGAAACTTGTGAGTTGCCATAATTTCCCCCAGTTAACTGTTACAGGGGTTTTATGATTGCACGAGAAATAAAGTTTTCACGGGAAAACCTTTTGGTTGTCACTTTTAAAAGCATCGTTTTTAGTTTCTTGTATAGGATTAAGTTGCTGGGAGGATTGTAGCATATGTTTTTTATCTTTAAAGTTTGAAAGTGGAATACCTGGAATTCGAGACAGGTTTCAGTTTTACTTTTGAAATTCAATACTTAATTAAGCATCAATATAAATGGTTAACTGCTTCTACTAATAAAATAAATTTCTGTATTGTAACATATATACGATTAAATACTTTTATCATGATAAATAAGTATCGAACAGAAATTTATTCAAATGCAAATAAAAAAATCTTATAAAAGGCTATTGTATCAACATTTCCTTTATGCATTTCAATATAAGATTTGAAATAAAATAGTGTTATGTATATAAAATCTTTATGCCATATGCAAGAGCTGCGGCTCTGTTACACATTTAGTACTACCCAGGGGGCACGTGTTGCTTGAAGATAGGCTACGGACGCGATTAACACTACCCCCGTGAGTAACACTACCCTCTACTATCACATTAGATCGGGACCTGCGGTTTAAAATGGACTCCGAACCACTACAATGGCGTCTTCACGTCGATGCTGTTCACATTTATGAGAAATAAATGTATATTTTATAAGAGGATCAGTACAAAAAAAATATTATAAACTAACCAAAATTTATGTGGAGAAAAACTGCTTATAAAGAAGCACTATCTCAGCGACACAGGAGAAACAAATGAATCCACTCGCTACAAACAAGGGTTGGATCTTCCAGCTGCAATGAGGTGGACACTCTATTCAAATGAGAGGCGGTTGTACAAAGCAGGCGATATCCTGGCATGCGGTCCCAATTAGCATTTCGTGCTCCACATGGATCAGGCCGTTGTTCCGTCACAAAGCCATCGCTTGCCGGACTCAATGACTCTGGCTAAGCTTCGCTGGAAACGTATAAAACGGGTTTTAGTGGATTTACCTGGCTTTGCAAGGATGGGGTGTAGATGAGAGAGATTGAAACCTGATGTCATTGTGCTTTAAACCATTTTAACCCAATAGAGCAATTTTTTTTTAGTAAATGCATTATAAAAATGTTTAAAATGATTATTTAAAATAATATTTTTTATCTATTATATAATTTATTAAGTTTGGAAGTGGTCAAATTCATAAATTTTCGACTGAAGCTGCATCGGTAGTTTTTAAATATAATATTACACGAAAAATATATTTCTAGTATCAAGTATTTTAGCAAACATTTAATAGCATATAAAGTTTTGAATATTAGGAAAATTGTCATGCTGAACTTTTGCAAAGGGTGGAGCATTAAACTCAAAATAGTTTTACAGAAATATTGTTTAAATATTTTTCTTTTTAAGTATCTGTGTATAAGTGTAAAGAATTTTTAAGTATCAGTAAAACTTTACTTTAATACCCATATTTCTTTACCACTAGTTTCCAGAGTGGGCTCTAACACCCTTTCAGAAGCGGTAGAATGATTAAGGGGCGTGGTAGTATACTGGGATCCATTTGAAAGTCGTTTAATAAACAAGTAATATAAAGTCAATTCCTACTTTTTTTTCACTCTATTGCAGAAAGTCCTTTATAAATAATTGTCATTCATTTTTTAAAGTTTATCTGGCGCCATATTTTGGTAGATATATGCAACTTAAATCTTAAAGAAACTAAAATTAATTAAATAAATTTAATGAAGGAATGAATATTTGAAAAAGCTGTGTTAACATCCAGTGTCATCCGCTGCAAGTTCAAAAAAAATGGATTTGAACTTGAATGGATGAATAAAAAGTATTTTGTGAACGATTGAAAATTTGAACAAGATATATATAGGGAGAGTGCGAGCTAATAGAAGGAATTGAAAAAGAGGACAATTTAAAGCTTAAATCAGACATCTGCATTTGCAAGTTCTGTGACACTGGTTCCCAATGTAGATGATATCGCTGCTTAAAATGCAATGGAGTAATTAATGACCACAATAGCATTAATGGTCGATTTGGGGCCGTTTAATAAATACAAGAGGCGATGAAACCTTAAATCCGATAGCTACATTTTGAAGTTCTGTACTAATGGTTCAAAAATGGTACTAATGGTTCAATGGTTGTGTGATATCGCTGCATAGAGGAAGTTACTTGACTATTTGGAGCAATAATATTCTCTGATCGATTTGCGGGGGTTTTAATTAGCACAAGGGAGTGAAGAAAGCTTTAATTCAATATCTACATTTTGAAATCCATTTTTCTTCAATCTTTGACTAAAACACAAAATATTTCAATTGCATTTCCTTTTTCTTTTTTAATAAAACGTGGCTTTAATTTGATCCAGATTTTTTTTAAGAAAAAGAGAAAAAGATAGAAAGCAGCTTCAATTAGCGAATCACGGTGATATAAAAATTCTGTTGTCAAAAATAGAATATAGGATTAATTCTTTAATCGGTGCGCATTAGAGTGTTTCCTTTTCATTGACATCTTTTTTTTAAAATATACACTTTTTTTTTTCATATTATCCTTCAATTGTGAATGTATCTTGATTCTGTGTGGTCCAATGTTACTTTGGTTAGTTTTAATAAAACATTTATAATTTCAAGTTTACGTATAATACTCTTTATTATATGTTTCAATAAAATATATAAATAGTGATATAAAAAAAACGCAAATGCTGTGACAAAAAAAAAAAAAAAACGAGCATATGAATTCATTAACAGCATCGCAACTGGTTTATCTTTCTCACTAGGATTATTTTTAATATTATTCGCAGTATTTATTTTCTGATTATACTCTTTCTGATTAGCTGATTTAAAATTTACAATGAGTGTAAATAGTGTATAACTTATACTATGTTTTCGATAGATAAATTCGTGTTATGCAAAAACTTATATTGTTTTTTATAGCAAAAATTAAGTTAGAAAATACAAAAAAAAAGTTAACTGACAAATAGAGCACGCGATTCTCGATGTAAAATAAAAAAAAATTAAGAAAATATTTATTCGATTTTGAATTCTAAGAGATTCAAGTCCATAAATGTACTGAAATGAATTTTGAAGTAAAGCAAATCTAGTTGAAAAATGTAAACATAACGCTGCATACAAATCTAGCGTGTAATCTAAACCCAGAATGCAAAAATGGAAAACTAGAAATTCGATGTATAAGGTATATATCTATTCTTTTATATTTTTTCTGAATAAAATTGTGATATAAAAATATTCACCTTGATTTTTTATTTAAAAAAATCCCATTGGTAAAAAACGAAAAAAAGTTGCTTACTAAATAGAATATAAGGTGTCCGATGTGAAAAAAAAATTTTTTTTTTAAGAATATACCTCTTCTTTTAGGATTTCTATAAACAAAAATTGAACCATTGAAATTCACACACTGAATTCTAGATAGTAAAAAAAAAAGTTTAAAAAATCAGCTGGGTAAATTCTGTAGCATTTCTTTCCCAGGAGAGAGGAATGTATATTCTTTAACAAATACATAATAACAACCCATCACTCATATTCGATAGCAGATAAGCAGTGTTGTGGGCAATCATATTTATATGCAATTAATGTTTTGTACTAATGAGAACAACCTGCCACTCAAATCTGATGGCAGATATTCAGTGCCACGTATAATGAGACCTCGTGAAATTAGCAAATTTCTGTGCGACCTTCACAGGTCGAAACGATGGAATATGGACTACACCGTGCGTTGTTGCAACGTGATTCATGATAGACCATAGACTCAGAAAGTGTCTATTCGAATGAAAAGTGAAGGAAGCTGACCACTCCCCTTGACGGATTGTCTTGGGAGGTTTATGGGAAAGAAGAGAGTACTGCGATGAGTCGCAAAGATTGTTGTTTTTCTCTTTTTTGTCTGAAATGACTGAATAGGCAGGAGTTTTCGCCCAGTTTCAAAGTGAGCACCTTGTGGTTTCGTGAATCACGCCGTGGAATAATTAAGATCTGCAGTAGATCTGGTGAAATAGTTTCGTCGTAAACTTGAGAAATTTTAAAATTCACAGGCCTTGGAATGAACTGCACTTGTGAATCAAATTATCTTCAATTTTCATTTTTTTAATAGAGTTATGTATATATACATAACGTTTATAAATGTAATCAGGATCATAGGGACATTATGTATATATACATAATGTCCCTATGATCCTGAAAGTGGCACTCTTCTTGAAGCCGTTATAGGTCTAGTACCTGATAAAAGAAAAAAAACTTTATAAGGTATGTATCGTTCTTCTTTTTTAAAAAAAAATAATATCATACAAATTCGTGGACTAAATTCTAGCATAAAACAAATCTGGTTGGTGAATTCAGACAAAATTGTTGCATACAAATCTCATAGCACAAGAAACTCGATAAAAAAAGATTATAAGGTTTATATTAAGTTTTTTATATTAAATTGTGTAAAACAAATTCATATATTGAATTAAGTAAAACAAATCAAGTTGGAAAGCATAAAAAAATAATTTCTTAATCTCAAGGCATACATAAATTTACACAAGATGTTCGATGTAAAAGAAAATATTTTTTCTCTTATATCTATTTTCAAAATTCTATTATTAATTCTATTTTTTATTCTATAATAAATATTTTTAAATATTTTTTCTATGTATCTATTCTTTTTGTATACTTAAGTTGTTATTGAGACATAAAAATTTATATACTTAATGTTTCAGTAAACTATTCAAATAAAAGTTATAAATGCTTTAATTTTTTTTTTTACTAAATTCCATTAAAATAATAGAATGCAATGCAAATAAGTTATTATTTTCCTTATCAACCAAATATAATGTTAAACAAAAAGCTAAAATAAAATTTCGATATTATACCGTTAAACGTAAAGAGTATGTATTATTTGCACTTTCTTTATTTTTACAGAAATCTTATTACCAAACTACATTCATGGTAATTTCTTGTATTTTAAAAAGTATTCAAATTGAAAGAAGGAATTTTTTTTATTTTAATGGTATTATTTCCTTTTCAATAATTATTTAGAAGATCTGAGTTAATTGAATTTCATCCATTCGTTTTTATTGCAAACTCTGAATAAAAATATCGAAAGGAAGTTCGAAATTTACATCATAATAGAAAAAAGGAATCATGAATTTCATTTAATGTATAGAAAGGAGTACCTTTCTATACCTTTAGAATTTCGACCTTCAGAATTTTCAATTCTTTTTATATGCATATCAAATCTATTTTAAATTTAAACAGATTTTTTTTATACCTCGAAGACGATACCTCTAAAATTTTTATCAATCTAAGAAATTGGGGACTGAATTATTACAATTAAAAGAGTTCAGTAATTAAATCTCCTCTAGTAAAAAATACATAAAAATTTTTAAATGCAAACTGGCTTTACAAAATTTTAAAAAAACCCACATAATAACAAAAAAACTGCTGCAATAGATTCCCTTTTTCTTTAATTTTCACCGTCAATCTTCTTAGGTTACATAAAAATTTAAAAGCGAACATAATATAACAAAAGTTTAAAATGCATTCCTCTGATTTAATTTAAAAATATATTATATATTTAAAGCTTTTAGAAATCATCAATAAAAATTGTTCGTGAAGCAACTGATAAAATTAATCTTTGTATATTGATTAAACTTAATGTAAAAGTATTTTTTTGTTAATTTTAATCAAAACCGATATTGATATCATTACAAGAATTTATGGCATTTGATTTTATTACAGGAACTATATATATATATATTGTTTCCGAATACTACGCTCATTGAACAATTTCTATATCACAAGAACAAAAGAAATGTAGCAGATTCAGCGTTACACAAAGTACACCACAGTGTTACAAAACACATTAACCTTTCCACCCCAATTTGAATGAACAACTTCAATGAGAATATCTAAGAATGTATACATATAATGTATACATAAATTTTTTTTCTTTCTAATGCAGCTGGCAGATAGACCGTAATCTTTTTATGCCATAAGGGCTGCACCGATGTTACTCACTTCGCACTACCCAGGTAGCACGTGTCACTTGAAGATAAGCCACGGACGCGGAGTAACAATGCCCCCGCAACGCTCTACGATCCTATTAGGACCGGGTCCTACGGTTTAAAGTGGATTCCGAACCACTACAAACACCCATGTCAACGCCGACATTTGAACCCGTGGTACCTGTGGTACCGAGCGCCAGAGCGCAAGCCACTCGGCCATCAGGCGCCTATATACATAAATAACACATGTATATATATACGTAATGTATATATATATATATATATTACAGTACTAATTGGTTTGGTTTGTTGCTCTACGGTCATCTTGTGCACACAAGAGCTGAACAGACAGGGACCACCAACAGTTTAACGTAAATACCGAACCACTAACAAAAACATCCATGTCACCACCAGGATTCGAACCTGAAGCCTGTGAGGCCAAAGGCCAGATCGCTATTGTAGCACGGAAGCTGTAACGAGTTGTAATCGAAACTCAAATGAATTTTGTTGATACTGGAAAAACTTGAATCTTTTTACTTCATTTTATCAACATTTGTTATGAATGCACAAAGATTTGGTCTGTTCAGAGAGACGAGGAAAGAGAGCCACGACCACTAGCTGTGAAGGTTCTAAGCGTCTGCAATCAGAACGGACCAAGTTTTCTATGTACGCATTACTACCTCAGTAGCACAATAGGCAGCGCCTCAGTCTCATAGAGGGCAGAAATGGTGGGCTGGTGGTCATCAGGTGGGCTGAAATGTTCATAGGCTGACACACAGATAGCACTACTAGTATTAAATTCATATAATCTTTAGTTAGCCCTAACCTTCAAAAGGCACGTGTATAAATTTGACAGCTGTTGCACTATTAGTATGTGAGTTATAGCATTTTTAGTGTTCATCACGTACAGTCCACTTGGCTGACTGTCGATTGGAATCCGGTGTGAAATGATGGAGCCATGTTTCATCCACTGTCACATATCGACGCGAAAATTCTGGTTTATTACGATTGAACAGCTCCAAACACTACTTAGAATCATCTATTCGTTGTTGTTTTGGGTCAATTGTGAGCTCGCGCGGCACCCACTTTGAACAGAGCTTTCGCATATCCAAATATTCATTCACGATATGTCCAACACGTTCCTTTGATATCTTTAGGGTCTCAGCTATCTCAATCCACTTCACTCTACGGTTATCAGAAATTATATTGTAGACTTTTTTTATGTTTTAGTCGATAACAGCCTCTTTGGGGAGTGCATGGTCCTCGGTACTCATTTCGCCTCGTTTAAATTTAGCAAACCACTTCTCTATGGTTGATTTTCCTGGTGCAAATGTTTATCAAGCCAAGCCTTGGCTTCAATAGTATTTATTTTTTTTCGCCAAAAAGCAATGCTTTAATTAACACACGTAATTCCTTTTTTATCCATTTTTTCAACCTAACAAAAGTTGCTTCACTAAAAATTGCTATAACTCGCATACTAATAGTGCAACAGCTGTCAAATTTATACACGTGTCATTTGAAGGTCAGGGCTAACTAAAAATCATATGGTTTTATTACTAGTAGCGCCATCTATTTATGTATATTATATATATATATATATATATATATATATTTGCAGAAATGTTCCTGCAAATTGTAATCGAAAGCTAAGATGATCTGTATTGAGAGAAAGAGAAAAACAGAAAGTTATGAGTCTTTTCACTTCTGTTTATTAACATTGATTTTAAGGGATTTAAAAGAGTTATGGCAAAGCGTCGTGACAGAGAATAAATCACGTTCAAGAGCTACGAAAGTTGTTAAGCATCTGTAATCAGAGCGAATGAAATGATAAGCAAATTTTTTTTTTTTATTAATATCTTTCACAGCCTGGGAAATGAAGAAATCGGGGGAGTTCACAAACAGAAATATATTAATACGGAGATTAATTGTAGGAAAAGTTAGAAGTGGTTGTTATGAGAAGGTGTAGAAATATTAATAAGGGTTAGTGTAATAACTGAATCTCTTAATCGTAGGTCGGAAATTCAGGAAGAGCCAAGCGGATACTGTGATACACACAGGCACACACACGCGGAGTAACAAAACCCCCGCAATAGCTCTACGATCATATTATACCGGGACCTACTGTTTAAAGTGGATTCCGAACCACTACTAACATACATGGCACCACCGGGAATCGAACCCGAAACCTGCGGCACAGAGCGCTAGTCATTTGGCCGTCAAGCGGTATAAACAGACTTTTAAATTTACGTATTAGACAGACTCCTTCACAGAGAATCGATGAAGTCGCAGAATCAATAAAAAATGAAAAAAAAAAATAACATAATATTTGTGAAAAAATTTTAAGTGTAACCAACAAATTGAGACAATTATAAACAAGACACAACATACAAAGTGCGAAAAATGCTTAAATGCCACCAAGAAAAAAACAGAAGGAGAGAAGAATAATTTAATGAGGATGTCTCTTATCTAAATATACATACATAATTAAATTAATATCCTGTAAGGTACTTAACATGCATTTAACTTAATTTCCTATCTATAATAGTGTTCCCGAATGTAGTCCCCGCTGCGTAATTTTCAACATAATCTATATTAATCTAATTCTGTATTTTTAAATACTAACAAACAACAAACTAGCTAACTCGATAAATTAACTTTTTTTTTTGGGTGGGGAAGGGGGAGGAGGGTTAAGCAACAGTTTACAATTATATAAAAAATAATGTTAGAAATTAAAGATAATCGAAACCGAAGAAAATATAAAGATAATCGAATATATTCATTATACCCTAAAAGACATAATGGTGAATAAAAAAGATATTTTAATATTCATAGATAATGCTCCGAAGATAATATATATATATATATATATATCGTCTGTTTTGTATTCATCGTTATATCCACATGCTACAATTTTTCCAAAAAAGACGCTATTTCATCAATTAGTGTTAGTTTTTGCTGGAGAGATGAAATTTTTGATACAATATCATAGATTTGTTATCCATTTGGCCTTTAGTAAAGAACATTCTCAATTTAATTCTTATCTGTAACTTCATTACAGATTTTTATTTATTTTCATCCATTCTTTTCAATTGTTCACAACTGTTAAGTATATATCTCTAGATATTGAAGATGTCTTATTTTTTTCTATTAATATTACTTATTTTCTCTATTTTTCTTTTATTTTTATCTTTTCTTTCTTTTTCTCTCACAGTGTACACCCAATTATTTATTTATTTATTATTTTTTCGAAGCTAAACTTCTTATATAACAGTCAAGGCTGCAAATGTTTTTGTTACGGAAGTGAGTGAGGCTATTTTGCGCCATTTGTGAGCATCCATCTATGCATGCCGTCACGTCCTGTTTGCATAGATAAAATAGGTCAATTTCACTGGAATAATGATCATTTCCAACTTGCTGCAGTTGTTGTTGTTTCTTTCTTTAGCTTCAGAATGAATTGAATTCAAAATAAAAATCCTATTTAGATTATATTTTCTATTTAGATTGAATTTTAATGGTAAAAAAATACTGTACCTATAGCTCCAAATTATCAAGTAAACAAACAAACTGGCCGCTGTTATTTTAAACAAAAGAAGATTAATTATTATTTACGTTTTGCTTCAATGTTTCCTCAGTTTGATAACCTAATTTACGCAATTAATAAAAAAAACGCATTCCAAAATCCCTCCGTGCTTTCATATACTTCATTAGCATTATACATTTCAACCAATAATAGTATATCTAACATCATAGAGTTCATTTAGTACCATTTGCATCAAGAGGAGCTACAGCTTGATGAAATAAAATATTTTTTCATCAATCGTACTATAATTAATTCCCTTATAATAAACGATCATTTTTAATGGTATGCTTATATATCTATAATTATTGTTCTGTATATCTAAAATAATAATAAAAAAATTATGGTTTATATTAAAAAGATATGGTAATTTATGCGATATTATTTTTATTAAATAAAAAGTAATTTAACATTATTACAACATTAATCCAAAATTGGATCTTATTTTGTTTGTGCATAATATTTTATCTAATTTAAGCATATAACCGTGCTTCTTTCTGCACACTGGCACAGCGCCCCCTGTGGGGTTCAGGAGAAATGGTTAGTCCGCCTCGAGACTCGGAAGTAACCTGTACTTTCACTGAGAAACGTTTAGTTTATAGGCTGTCATCACGAGAGGAAATATATTTAGCGCACCCCGGTGCATTAATTGGATAACTCAATCAATTATCAATCAACAATTACTTAGCTCTCATAATTAGATTAAGTATATTTCGTGTATCTTGCGAATAGTTTTAAACCTAGAAATAAAAAATTAAATCTTGTATCTTTAATAGAAATAATCTTGTTTCATTTTTTCAGCTTAAAAATGGAATCCTTCCTCGAATCTATAAGTACCTGTTTTTAAATGTTGTATTCCACTGTGTGGTATTTGTGTGTGCGTAAATAAAGCTATGAATTCAAACCTGTTCTCAAGAACTAACCTAACTAACTGAATTACAATCTGGTTGCTCAGCCTGTACACTATATTCTGGCGCCCAACGTGGGGCTCGCCTGTACTCACACCCCTACAAGGGTTCATTTATATAAAAAATGTTATCAAAGTTTAACACAAATTTGTATTTTAAGGAAAATATACACTAACCCATCGCATTAGAGTCAGGCGAAAGCAATCGATTAGTTTGCTTTATTGGAAATATCCCACTACTATTTCTGATCTATTTCTACTATTATTTCTATATCTAATTTATTACTATGTTCGATTGTATAAACTTGTTGTTTCTTATCTCTTGGTCGGCAGCTACACCTAGACCAAGTCCAAGAACCTGTGGTCTCTTGAAAGGAGGGAAAAGGGGATGCAGCTTCTGTTGTCATGGAGCACCAATTGGTAGAAGTCTGACATGGCTCCTTGATAATAAATTTTCACGGTTAGGGTTTCAGCTCTATGCCCAACGCTGTACATTCATTAGGCAAGGAACTACGCCTTAAAATGGATTCCGAAACACTACAGACATCCATGTCACTGCCAGGAGTTGAACTTGAAACCTGTGGCCTCGATTGCTAGTCACTCGGCCATCGGGACCGGACTTTATAGACAATGTTCTATACTGCCAAAATGATACGTTTAAAACTGAAATTAAAGTATAGTATCTTAACATTTCATTAAAAAGAACGCAGTATTTTAACATTTCATTAAAATTAATTTATTATATTTTTAATTTAATGTTAAAATACTGCGAAAATTTACACGTTTAAAATTGGACGTATTCAATATTCATCTACAATGTTTAAATTTAGTTCATCATTATAATAACGGAATTAGGTGTCCTATTCTGAAATCCCATAGACAAATCTTAAGCAGAAAGAAATCTCACTCAATTTCAAATACTTAAAGAAAGAATAGACACAATTCTTTTCAATTACTTTTCACACACAAGAAAAGTATTTCGTACATCGTTATAAAAACGCTTCAATAACGGAACGTTTCTAAGAGGCAAAAAGCAAGAACAAAATCGATACAAAGAACCACTGAACAATAATTTTGATACAGTCATCAAAAAACGAAAATTGTCTACAATACTCAGTAATCAAGAGCAGTTGTATATCCTACAAATCCTCCATTTTTTTCCCTCGCAAAAAACACGAAATTGTTGCAATTTTTTCCTCACATTTTGGATCGTAACATTTAGAAAACTAGAAGCTGAATAGTTTCATTTCAAAAAGTGAGTTTTCTTTGAACTACTATTGGCTGATTTCTTTTTTCAACTCTAAATTCGCAGACCAACCTAAAGATCCCGTGACGACTTTGATAAGGAATTAGGGATTCCTGTTTTCCATGTAGGGAAAAAGTCGCGTATCGTAAAATGATAAAAAAAAGGGAATTTTTTTTCATTAGTTGTGGTATGTTAGTATTACAAGTCTTCAAAGGATAAAAACACCGAAGTTATACTAGAATATTTTCAGAAAGCATGTTAAGGAAATATAATATAAATTTTTCTGCTTTTTTTTTCTATATTTTTTTCAAAGAAACCGAAATCAAAGAAGATATTTTAGCAGGTTTTCCGTAAAAAAAACTAAATAAACAAAAATTTGATTGATCCTTTACAAAAAAGCTGAAAACTTGTTAATTTCGTTGGAAATATTTCACCGGCAAGCTTGTATTTATTTATCACTTCACTGTTATACTCATGTATGAAAGCAGAGGTAGGAAATCAACCAAAATAAATTTAAGAATTTTTAAGATTTATTTTCCATAATATGTACCATCATCTTTAATAACGAATTTGAACAATTTATGTAATAAATTCAATGTCTTTTCCTGAACTCATATCTACACAAAAAGCAATATTTGCAATACAAAGTGTGTGTTATACAATTTTAAAAGTGTATTTATGGTACTCCTTTAAAATACATCCTATCTATCTCTCTGGCATAGCCCATGGTTGCCCAAGACTGTCCGCCTACTGGCAAATTTCGAGACAGGAGATATTTTCTTTTTACAGGGTAAGGTTGTCAGCCCTACGACCAACGCTTTACAGTCGTATTAGACCGGTACCTATGGCTTAAAGTCGATTCCGAACCACAACAACCATGGCACCTATGGGACTTGAACCCGAAATTTGTTTCATCGAGAGCCAGAGCTATAGTTACTTGGCCAATAGGCCCCGTCTTTATAGAATGTGTTCTACTGTTACGAAAATTTATATGTATAAAATTGGACATATTCAATATTCAACCACAATGTTTAAATTTAGTTCATCATTATAATAATGGAATTGGGTGTCCATAACTTTTGTATTCTGAAAACCCATAGACAAATTTTAAGCGGAAAGAAATCTCACTCAATTACAAATACTTAAAGAAAGGACAGACACAATTCTTTTCAATTACTTTTCACACACAAGAAAAGTATTTCGTACATCGTTATAAAAACTCTTCAATAATGGAAACGTTTCTTAGAGGCAAAAAGAAAAAAAAATCGATACAAAGAACCATTAAACAATAATTTTGATACAGTCATCAAAAAAAAGAAAATTGTCTACGATATTCAGTAATCAAGAACAGTTGTTATATCCTACAAATCCTTATTTTTTTCCCTCGCAAAAAGCACGAAATTTGTTGCAATTTTTTTTTCAGATCGTAACATTTCGAAAAACTAGAAACTGAATAGTTTTATTTCAAAAAGTGAGTTTTCTTTGAACTACTATTGGCTGATTTCTTTTTCAACTCTAAATTTGCAGACCGACCTGAAGATTTCGTGAGGACTTTGATAGGGAATTAGGAATGCCTGTTTGCCATGTAGGGAAAAGGTCGCGTATCCTAAAATGATAAAAAAGGGAAAAAGAGGAATTTTTTTTTCATTAGTTTTGTATAGATGTGGTATGTTAGTATTGCAAGTTTTCAAAGGATGAAAGTGAAACACCAAAGATATAGTAGAACATGTTAAGAAAATATGTTATAATAGAAATTTTTCTGCTTATCCTTTTTTCCAAGAAACCGAAATCAGAGAATATATTTTAGCAGATTTTCCGTAAACTAAAAAGCTAAATAAACAAAAATTTGATTGATACTTTAATAGCAAAAAATTTCAAGGACAAGCTTATAAGAAGCAAGAAATATTTCAAGGACAAGCTTATAAGAAGCAAGAAATATTTCAAGGACAAGCTTATATTTATTCATCGATTTCTTGTTATACTCATATATGAAAACAGAGTCGGCCAAAAAAAAATTAAGACACCTGATTTTTTTTTCCTAATATATACTATGTTCTTTAATAATGAATTTGAAGAATTTGTGTAATAAATTCAATGTCTTTACCTGAACTCATATCTGTAAAAACAATATTTGGTTTACAAAATATTTTATACAATTTTAAAGGTGTATTTATCGCCCTCATTTAAAATGCATCCTATCTACCTGCTTGGCATTGTAGCCCATGTTTGCTCAAGGCTATCCGCCTACTGGCAGATTTCGAGACAGAAGGTATTTTCTGTTTATAGGGTAAGGTTGTCAGCAGTACGCCCAACGTTTTACAATCATATTAGAATGGCGGAATCTATGGCGTAAAGTGATTTCGAACCATTACAAATATCCATGGCCCCTCAGAACTTGAAGCCGAAACCTGTGTCACAGGGCGCCATAGTGCTAGCCACTCGGCTATCAGGCCCCGGCTTTAAAGACTATGTTCTACTACTATAAAAATTAATATTTATAAAATTGGTAGTATTTCATATTCATCTACAGTGCTTAAATTTAAGTCATTATAATA
The DNA here is from genome assembly GCA_021605075.1 of Caerostris darwini. NCBI lineage: Eukaryota > Metazoa > Arthropoda > Arachnida > Araneae > Araneidae > Caerostris > Caerostris darwini. The sequence continues at coordinate 51,885 of BPLQ01006157.1, forward strand.
ATGGAATTTGGTGTCCATACTTTTCTTATTCTGAAATCCCATAGTTAAATCTTAAACAGAAATAAATCTCAAACAAACACAAATACTTAAAGAAAGGATAGACTCAATTCTTTTCAATTACTTTTCACACACAAGAAAAGTATTTCGCACAATGGAAATGATCTTCAATAATGGAACGTTTCTTAAAGGCAAAAAGAAAAAAAATCGATACAAAGGACCACTAAACAGTAATTTTGATACAGTCATCAAAAAAAGAAAATTGTCTACGATACTCAGTAATCAAGAGCAGTTGTATATCCTACAAATCCTTATTTTTTTCCCTCGCAAAAAACACGAAATTTGCTGCAATTTTTTCCACACATTTTGGATCGTAACATTTTGAAAAACTAGAAACTGAATAGTTTTATGTCAAAAAGTGAGTTTTCTTTGAACTACTATTGGCTGATTTTTTTTCTTTTTTCAACTCTAAATTTGCCAGACCGAACTGAAAATCTCGTGACGACTTTGATAGGGAATTAGGGATTCCTTTTTTCATGTAGGGAAAAGGTCGCGTATGCTAAAATGATAAAAAAGGGGAAAAGGGAATTTTTTTTTTTCGTTACTTTTGTATAGGTGTTGTATGTTAGTATTAAAGGTCTTCAAAGGATGAAAGAGATACACCAAAGATATAGTAGAATATTTTCAGAAAGCATGTTAAGAAAATATGTTATAAATTTTTCTGATTTTTTTTTTCGGTATTTTTTTTTTCAAAGAAACCGAAATCAAAAAAGATATTTTAGCAGATTTTCCGTAATAAAAAGCTAAATAAAAAAAATTTGATTGATCCATTAAAAAAAAGGCGAAAACTTGCTTATTCTGTAAGAAATATGTCAAGGGCAAGATTGTATTTATTTATCGATTTATTGTGATACTCATGTATGAAACAGAGGTAGGAAGTCATCCAAAAAAAATTAAGATTTTTTAAGATTTATTTTACGTAATATGTACTATCATCTTTAATAGCGAATTTAAAAAATTTATGTAATAAATTCAATTTATTTCTCTGAACTCATATCTGTAAAAACAATATTTGCCTTACAAAGTGATATACAGTTTTTAAATTATATTCTTGGCCTTCATTTAAAGTACATCCTATATATTTCCCTGGCATTATAGCCCATAGTTACCCAAGACTGTCCTCCTACTGGCAGATTTCGAGACAGAAGACATTTTCTTTTTACAGGGTAGGTTGTCAGCACTACGCCTTTGTTTTATGTCATATTGCACCGGAATCTATGGCGTAAAGTGATTTCGAACCAATACAAACATCCATGGTACCTGCGGGACTTGAACCCAAAACCTGTGGCATCGAGATCCAGAGCTCTAGTCACTTGGCCATCAGGCCCCGATATTATGAACCATGTTCTACTACAGCGAAAATTTATGTGTGTAAATTTGGTAGTATTTCATATTCACTACAATGTTTAAATTTAGTTCATCATTATAATATTGGAATTTGGTGTCTATAACTTACTATTCTGATATCCTATAGACAAATCAATAGAAAGAAATCTCAAATAATCACAATTACTTAAAGAAAGGATAGATACTCTTAAATAAAAACTCTTCAATAATGGAACGTTTCTTAGAGGCAAAAAGAAAAAAAATCGATACAAAGAACCACTAAACAATAATTTTGATACAGTCATCAAAAAAAGAAAATTGTCTACGATACTCAGTAATCAAGAGCAGTTGTTATATCCTACAAATCCTTATTTTTTTCCCTCGCAAAAAACACGAAATTTGCTGCAATTTTTTTCCCCACATTTCGGAACGTAACATTTCGAAAAACTAGAAATTGAATAGTTTTATTTCAAAAAGTGAGTTTTCTTTGAACTACTATTATTTTTATCAACTCGATAAGGCTGATTTTTTTTTATCAACTCTAAATTTGCAGCCAACCTGAAAATCTCATCACGACTTTGATAGGGAATTAGGGATTCCTGTTTTCCATGTAGGGAAAAAGTCGCGTATCTTAAAATGATAAAAAAAGAGAAATTTTTTTTCATTAGTTTTGTATAGATGTGGTATGTTAGAATTACAAGTTTTCAAAGGATGAAAGTGAAATACTGAAGATATAGTAGAATATTTTCAGAAAGCATGTTAAGAAAATATGTTATAATATAAATTTTTCTGCTTATTTTTTTTCTATATTTTTTTGCAAAGAAACCGAAATCAGAAAAGGTATTTTAGCAGGTTTTCCGTAAAAAAAACTAAATAAACAAAAATTTGATTTACCTTTTAAAAAAAAGCTGAAAACTTGTTAGATTATATATAGAAATATTTCAAGGACAAACTTCTCTAGCATTACAGCTGTAACGTCTCAGCTTCTATTAGACCTATAACGGCTTCAAGAAACGCACCACTTTTAGTATCATGCGAACACTTTAATTTTTATTTACAAGCACTATATATGTATATATATATATAGTTCTACTTTTGTGTATATATATATATATATATGCAGAACTCTGGGTTATTATACAAAGAAATGAAAATTAAAAATATAAATTTGATCACCAGTGAACGATTAAATTACAAGTACAGTTCTCTCCAAGGTAAGAGATTTTCAGAGTTCTCTAGTCTACGTCGAAACTGAAAACACGTTCTATGCGACAGACTTTAATTATCACACGGTGTGATACACGAAACCACGACAGGCTCACTTTGAAAACAGGCGGAAACTGGCGGTTTGTTTTGTCACTTCAAAGAGAAGAAAGAAAAGCAACACGTTTTGTTGACTCGACGCAGAACTCTCTGCTTTCTTTTCCAAACCCCTACCTTAGAAGAAAATCCTCCAAGAGGGTGGGGAGCGGGCAACTTTCCTCACTTCTCTTTGGAGTAGACATTTTCTCAGACCATGGTCTATCACCAATCACGATGCAACAGCTCATGCTCTAGTCCATGCTCCATTGTTTCGACGTGTTAAGGTCGCAGGGGCATCGCTAATTTCATGAGTCTCCTTATCGATGACACAGATTTGCTATCAAATTTTATTGTTAAGTTATTCTCATTAGTACAAAACACTAATTGCATGTAATATACCTACAACACTGCTTGTCTGCTGTCAATTTTGGGTGTTGGATTATTATTATGCACTTATCAAACAATATACATTCCTCTTTCTGTGTGTAAAAACGCTACACATCTTATGGTGTGCCTAGGCCGTCCGCCTACTGGAAGATTTTGAGACAGGAGATGTTTTCTGTTTACAGGATAGGATTGTCAACTCTATGACCAACGCTCTGCAGTCGTATTAGACGGGGACCTACAGTTTAAAGTGGATTCCAAACCACTTTATTTTTACAGTCATCTGTAGTTTTCTATTTGAATTACATTTTTGAATTAATTTCTATTCTTAATATACCTTTTATGTTATTTTAGTTAAATAACACACAAAAAAAAATTGCACAGAAAAGGACTGCATAAAAATAGTTTTGACTCTATTTTTTAATTTTAAAGAATTCTTTTTTATGTATTTGGATCCAATTATTAATAAAATAATTAATATTTGAGATTTTGACTTCGGATACCTTTCCTACCACATATAAGTATAACCTAATACGCTTCCATAAACGATTACTCTTCATTTTATTCAACTGCTTCCCAAAGCAAAATCCTGGAATAGATATAGCTTGACGTAGGAATAGATATCCAACAGAATAATCTGTTGATCGTGGAAGTAGTTCGATAGCTCCTCAGATTTTTTTTTTTTTTTGCCTTCATAACTTCACTTGATACCTTCAACTTATGTCGAAAATGGCACGCATTTATTTGAACATTTTATAATATGCAAATTAATAAGAAAAAATTATTTCATCAAAGCGAATTCATCAATTTTTCCATTATTTTTTAATTAATTAATATTCTATAATTTCATCACTGAAAATTTGATTTTATTCCTTTTCCTTAAAATTTTCCTAATGGCTAGCTTTTGAATGTTGCCACTAGGAGTGCTACTATCATCTGTATTAGAACAAGTAATGCATAAAAGGTGTTATTTCTATACAGTCATCGCGCTACTTGTAGATCTCTGCACTCCGAAGTTATATCTCCTATGAATTTATTTTCTATTGCATATGTCACCAGATGGTGTCAAACAATTTAAATATCTAATAGTTTTCCGGTGGTTTATTTACGAGTGAAAAATTTTGTCAGAAATCTGCATGAATTTTTAATAATATTGGGATACATCCGTTTGTGAACAGCAATAACTCTCTAAACTGATACCTTGGCCTTGGTGGCGTTATTCGCTTGGGTCTATTTTTTTATTAGATATTTGCGCTCAAGATTGGGATTGTGAATTCTATGAAGAAGTTTGCTAGCAGTTCATTTTGATCACGATTTTTAAAAGCTTATTCCTTTGATTTAAAAAGAAATAGTATTTAAAATTTGTAAATATTTTTTTAATGTTTATGGAAACAAAAAATAATTTGTTTTCTGTAACTTGACTGTGCCGGCCTATATTTGTTAATTTTAGCCCTAAGTGAATTTTATTGTGTCCCCTGTTTACAATGTATTTCTTTTTCTGTGTTCAAATTCACAATGCAAAATATTTAAAATTTGAAAGACCAGATTTCACTTTTGGTGCAGCAGCTTCTGAAACTGATGCGCTTCTCGAATCAAAAGAGCCAATTCGTGTCGAAGAAAAAAGCGTTATTTCTACATTTATTGATTCATGGGATTAAAAAAAAGGAAAATAAACCAATCTCTTTTAACTATTTTCCTAAGTACAGACGAGTAAATGTTTTTTTTTTTACTATTATTATTTTAAGTAGAATGATGGGTTAGTAGAAAGAACTTTACAAAAATAGAAAGAAAAAGGAGAAATTCAACTTTCAAAATCCATTTTGGAAAGCATGAGCTTAAGATAAAATCCAGATTTACGTTAGTTCATAAAAGGCGATTTCACTTTGAAAGCTTTCGAAAATATATAAGAACCGTGTTCTTAGACGTAATACACTAAATTCAATTCTAAAAATAGCATCCAACGGCTCAAAATATACAATAAAGTGATATTCATACAATTCAACGTCTTATTGTTTTCGAAAACGCTTCTATTCTTCTAAAATTATTCAAAGTCTTAATAGCATTCGAAGTCTTAATAGCTTAATAGCACTATTAATATTATATGCAACTCCCTGAATTAAAAGTTTTCCTTTAAGTGTTTTAATTTTACTCATTATCATTTTATATACTAACTTCGGTAAACTTTTTTTTTTTAATACTCATTTCAAATTCTAATTTCAGCAACTTCTTTACAAAACTTCAAATTTCTAGTAATTAAAATTGTGCATCGTGTTTTATAAAATATATATATATATATTGTAGCCGTGCTTCCTCCTACGCACTGGCAAGAGCGCCCCCTGTGGCGTCAATAGGCCTCGAGACTCTCACCCGAGAAGAAGTACGGCGCAAACCACGCTTCTGCTGAGAAATGTTTAGTTTGTAATATATTACCCCAAAAGGAAACATATGAATATTCAACTCAACCCTGCGCATTAGTTGGCCTACAGATTCTCACCCGGAGAATATTTCGAGCATCCTGCTCGTATCTGAGTATCGGGTTTTTGGCGTAGAATTAGAATCCTTCCGCCAAACTATAATTATATGTCATTAAATGTGTTAAATTTTGTATGTCTCTAATTGTTTGTGTGTGGTGTTCGTGCGTATTCCAATAAAGCTGTAAGTTCTCAAACTTACGTCTCAAATATCAACCTAACCACACCCAATTACAATCTAGCTGCACAACTCTACAATATATATTAAGTATTTTTTAAACATGTTTTTTTTATTTTATAGGTCTGAAATTTTCTATGCGGTAAACTTTTCTACATTAACATAGAAGTAATACTTTTAAATATATATATATATATATATATATATATAATAAAACAGATAAAACAATTCAACTGAAATTAATTAATTAATTTCTAACTCTCAATCATAATTTAAAGTGAAGTTAATATGACGTTTCTAATCCTGAAACACAAATAGTGAAACACAAAGGGGATATAAATGAGAACTTGTATACCATCTAGTTTATATTTATGATTATATATTGTTATGAAGATTTCAAATATATTCGTTAAATTATTTCAAAAGAAAATCCGAGAAAACAGAATCCGTTTCGTAAATTTTTATTATTCTTTAGCTGATTGAAATTAGTTTAAAGTAACGTCAATGCATCATTTAGATTATTATTATTATTATTACAGCATTAATTTAAATTTGTATTAATGTTCTGAAAATGAAATGTATATCATTACAGCAATGCCGGGAACCATATCTATTAATATTAAATATAAATTTAATATATATTAATAATAAAATTAATATCAATTAATAGTTAAAATTGGCATGGAATGTGAAAATGAAATGTGTATCAATACATCCCCATTGCTAAGAATGGTCGTATGAAATTTTAATGATTCTGTTTCTGTATCTGACATATTCTATTGCAAGACATGATTGATACATTATTCATTATGAAACTAAGCAATTGTGTAATATTTGGTCATAATTAATTTAATTATTGGCCGATTATAACCGAACTCTCAGTAAATTAAAAAAAGTAACTATAACCGCAGTAACCATCTTTGTCATTGGTCATATGCGCTAGCGTGGAAAACATAAATCATATGCGTTAGTGCGTTCTAAATCAATCAATTCAACAATCAATTGCAATCAATTCAACGAAGAAACGCTATCCTACCCATATCACCCGCCGATGGACTTTTCGGTGGGCCCACTAGGACCACCGACATCCCCCCCCCTTCTAACTGGTAAAGCTAAGGGAGTGAAGAATGCAGAAAAAAGGAAAGAGGTCACTCTTTTACCATTGATCCATCCATAGTGTCCAACTACTTTTTCAACTCCTTCTGTTAGTTCACACTCTCCCTACATACATCTTGTTCACATTTTCAATCTTTCATAAAATACTGTTTGTTCATCCACTCAAGTTCAAATACACTCATGTCCATAAATTCAGGCAAAGAAAGAGACAGAAGCAAAACAAATTTGACTTATTTGTAAAGTCTATTTATTAAACAAAAGGTAAAGAGCAAAAAAGATGCCATATGTTTGACATAATTAATAAAAATTGCGATTTTTACTCCCTGGAGCAAATTTCAAAAAAAAAAAGTATATTTACAAAAAACAGTATAACATGGTTAGTAGGATGGTTAACATGGAGTATGTCTCCCGGACGATGCAATACAGTCCTTACAACGCCTAGGCATGCTGAGTATCAAATTATCAATCTGATCTTGGGGAATATTACACCACTCATCAAGCAATGCCCTCCGAAGTTCCGGTTGACAGGTGGGAGGGGGTTGACGGGCTGCAATTCGTCGGCCAAGCATATCCCACACATGCTCTATTGGATTCAAGTCCGGTGAGTATGCTGGCCAATCCATACGGGTGATATCCTCCAATTGAAGGCCTTCGTCTACAATGTTTGAACGGTGAGGACGGGCGTTGTCATCCATAAACAGAAACTCAGCCTCCATGGCGCCCCGAAACAAACGTAGTTGTTCCAGAATGACATCCCGATAGATGTGGCTTGTCATCGTTACACTCTGAACATGCAAGTCAGTTCTGGAACCAAGAATCATTCCTCCCCAAACGAGCCACCCTGCACCACCGTAACGGTGGCGTTCAATGGTGTTCTCTTGGTGGTAACGGGTACCTGGCGCTCTTCATATGAAAGTCCGGCGAGAATCAGATTGCAAACTAAACCTGGACTCGTCGGAAAACATCACACAAGACCACTGTTGCGGTGTCCACAACACATGCTCTCTACTCCAGGTTAATCGCAGGCGACAGTGAGTTGCGGTAAGTGGAACACATCTGACAGGCCTACGAGCATATAGACCAATGTGCCCTAAGCGTCTGTACACGGTCTGCCTTGAAACTGTCGTACCGGTAGCTGAAGAGAGTTGACGAGACAGGTCTGATGCTGTGCTCCGTCTGTTTCTTTTGGCAGTAACTGCTAAATACCGGTCCTCATTCGGCGTTGTAACTCGGAGGCGACCTGTGCTGTAACATCTACTCACATTACCATCATCTTGGAATTGTTGCCAAAGCCTGCAGAGGACACTCTGGCGATTCCAAGTTCCTCGGATACTTCCAGCTGGGTACGTCCACATTCCAGTCGTCAGATAATTCTACCACGTAAAAAATCATCCAAATGCTTCCTTTGTGCCATAACTATGCGGTTATTGCACTGAAAGGCTTTTAAAGCGCTTGTGAACAATTTTACTTCTTTGCCACCATTCCTTATATACCCCTCTCTTACACTCTCGTCATTGTGACGCACTATCCGCGCCATCTGGTGGTTTCCTGTAATTTGCATATTTTTCTTCAAGATGTGTGTGATAATTCTACAGGTGAAATTTTTATTTTAGAGTTCAATTTCTGTGTGATTCTGAATTATCCTTAATTTATGGACATGAGTGTACATTTTTTTTTTTTGAACTTGCAGTGGATGACACTGGATGTTAATGCAGTTTTTTCAAATATTAATTCATTCATTAAATTTAATTAATTAGTTTTAGTTTAATTTTAGATTTAAGTTGCATATGTCTACCCATACATGGCGCCAGATAAACTTCAAAAAATGAATGAAAATTTTTTATAAAGGACTTTCTGCAATGGAGTGAAAAAAAGTAGGAATTAACTTTAAAAAAATATATATATTACTTGTTTATAATTGTGTTGTGTAGAATAAGTTTTCAAGATAAATAAAAATTATTTCTATATTTTTATTATTAGTCGTTGAAATGCAAATTTCATAAAAATAATTTTACTTTTTACAATTTCCTGAGAATTAATGCTAAAATTCGGTGTGTTAAGAAGGCAATCCAACATCATCCTTCCAGACAGTACCAGTATCAGAGACAGCAACGGCTTTAACAGCAATTGAGAGACTTTTCTCAGCACTGAGAACTCACAAAAAACTGTCTTGTATCCACAATGAAAGAAGATCTTATGGAAGCTATTACAGAGTTTTTGCATAATGTTTTTTTATCGTCCGGTATTTTCTTCTCCCTAGCGCGCATGCTCATAGGAAATTGCGCATGCGTATCTGTAATAATGTTTCCTATGAGCATGCGAGCAAGGGAGAAAAAGCTAACTGACGATAAAAAAAACATTATGCAAAAACTCTCCATTCTATTATTAAGGGCAAGTACAGTATACTATTTATGATTAAAATGCACAGTTTCATTATGCTTATCTTAATTTATTCTGCAATTATATTATATATACAGTCCAGTCCCATTAGTGTGACCACCACCTACTTTCGACGTCAACGTGAAATAACCCATCACAAAAGGCAGGTGGCAGCACATTGGAATGTATATAAAGAACTCCACTTAATAACACTTAAATGCCACTTAATACCACATTCTACACTCCACTTAAAGCCAGAATATACAAGAGTGTATATTCTTGCTTTTGACAGGTGGTCACATTAATGTGACTGTGTATAAATGGGTAGCCATCCATTTGGATATATAGATTGGTACATTAGTATACATGTAATAGTTGGATACTATTTGTCCATCCACAGTTAATATTAGCTTTATGTATTCCAGGGCCTGAATGGGCGAATGGCTAGCCCTCTGGCGATCGATACCACAGGTTTCGGTTTTCCATGGATGTTTGTAGTGGTTCGGAATCCACTTTAAAACGTAGATTACAGTCTAATATAACTGTGGAGTGTTAGTGTAGGGCTGACAACCCTATATATAACATTACCTATAACCTAGGTTGGTATATATAACATTAGTGTACATGTAATAGTTAAAGTACATGTAATAGTACCATTGGTCTATCCACAGTCAATAGTAGCTTATATTATGTATTCTAAAATTTAGTTGCTGGTGAAACATGCTTTATTTCAATATTTATACCTTATTTACAAAATTTACCTTATTACAATTTTGTGCCTTATTTTACAAAAACATTAATAATAATTAATTTTTCTGAATGATTCTTTCGTAAAAATAAGATACGGGTATTCTGATTTGATTTGTGAATTGTGTTAAGAAGACTGTAAATGAATCTCTTTGCTAAGCGATGAAAATAAAATTAAAACAAACGTAACCGCTACTCTCTTTTAATGAATGAGAAATGATTCATTATAATGAATGAATGTATTAATGATCACAATACTTTTTCTCCAAGCAACATCCTTTTAAGTCTTCTATCGGAATGATTCAATTGAGTCAAACCTCAATTGTGCGTTTGAATCTGAATCTTTTATGCCGGATGGTGGCCGTACCTGCATCGCACATTAATCGCACTTGCACATTTCACTGGTCCACGATACAGGCCATTCATTCATTAACGATACCGACTTGAACGGCGCTATTTCCCTTTCATAATAAATGGCGGCATTATAGTAAAAGCTCTTTTCCAGAACTTGGCGCGGCCAGAGGACAATGGATGCCGGGCGCCAGTTGGAGCAGAAACGGCGGCCGCTTTACCTTTGATGGGATTGTTTGAATTCGCCCAAATCAGACATGTTGGTTTGAAGCCTAATGGAAGGAATTAAAATGTGGTCTGTGATAAATTGAACTGGAGTGGTAATGAGAGTTCATCTTAGCGACATTGGTGTATGAAGGGGGAAAAATAATCGTTTAAGTTTATTTTCATCACTTAACAAAGAGATTCATTCATAATTCATTTATTCAGTCGTAAGCATATTAAGTAAGGATTATCGATGCGATATGCCTTACACACATCGTTACAATTACCATCAAATCTCCTAATTTGTCAAAGCAGTGACTTTTTCCTTTTCCTCAATACATCATCCCCACACCTAGCCCTTTACCAGTGGTACCACTTACTCAGAATGGAATGTTTCTGGGCCTAATGATTATACCACTAACCAGTGATATGGAGAGGATAGTGACTTCCGATAAGACTTTTATAGGTAAGTGTTCCGCATTTGCATGTCATCTGAGAGAAAACTCGAAAATATTTTCACGGTCGATGAATGGCATAACAAAAAATGGAAAAGTGGATTGACGTACAATGCAGGTAGGGCTACCAGGCAGCCTGATTATCTACAAGTGACGGTTTTACACACATTCTCAAATTCCCGATAGAATCTATTCGTTTCTGAAAGTAATAGCTAATACAATGTCACCTGTGGATTCTAACCTCTTCCCTCCCTGCCACAGAGACAAGAATGGGGAAACACACATACTACTGCGTGTTTTTAAGAGAGAAATAGGCCTATTAAATGTACTTCACTTAGAAAATACAATCACAAAAAAGACTTATTTTTCTTTTCCTAATTAGTGAAACACTATGTGATTTAGAAACCAGTGCAGCTATGGCGAACTATCATTGCCACCCCAGTTTAATTTATCACACACCACATTTTAATTCCTTCCATTAGGCTTCAAACAAACATGTTTGATTTGGTGGAATTCAAACAACCCCATCAAAGGTAAAGCTGCCTCCATTTCTGCTCCAACTGGCACCATTGTCCTCTGGCCGCGCCAAGTTCTAGAAAAGAGCTTTCACTACAATACTGCCATTTATTATGAAAGGGAAATAGGACCGTTCAAATCGGTATCGTTAATGAATGAATGGACTGTATCGCAGACCAGTGAAATGTGAAAGTGCGGTTAATGTGAGATGCAGGTATGGTTATCATCCGTCATAAAAGATTCAGATTCAAACGTGTGATTCAATTGAATCATTCTGATGCAAAACTTAAAAGGATGTTGCTGGGTCCTGAGTGGAGAAAAAGGGATTGTGATCATTAATCCATTCAGTCATATAATGTTTTATTCCTCATTCATTAAAAGGAAGTTGCGGTTACCTTTGTTTTAATTTTATTTTCATCGCTTAACAAAGATATTCATTTAGAGTCTTCTTAACACTATCCACAAATCAACTCAGAATACAGATGCCTCATTTTTACAAAAGCGTACCTCAGAAAAATGAATTATTATTAATTTATTGGTAAATTAAAGCACAGAAAGTCTAAATAATGAAATAAAGCATGTTTCACCATCAGCTAAGCTTTAGAACACATAATTATAAGCTAATATTAACTGTAGATAAACCAATGGTATCCAACTATTATATGTATACTAATGTTACATATACCAACCTGCATATCCCAAAAGATGATTACCCATATATATACGTATATATAATTACAGAATAGATTAGCACAAGCGTAATAAAACCATGCATTTTAATCACAAAGATGCTGCACTTGCCCTTAATAATAGAATATATTCTAAAAGATCTTTCATTGTTCATCCTTGATAGATATTTATAAGACTAAGTGATGATGGCTAGGCATTTGATTGTAAGTCATTTGCAAGTCATATGCGAGAAAACCCGAAAACCTTCCACTATCAATGAGTAGCTGTATCGCAGACCAGATAAAATGTGAGTGTGTGGAGTGAATTTATTAATTTGATTTGATGATGAGAGTATCCTAAACTTTTAGCAGGTATGGCTATCAGGTGGCGTAATTACTCATGTGAAGCGATTTTACACTTAATGTCCATTGAGCCACCTCGTTTCTGAAAGCAGTGACTACAACAATGCCACCAACGGATTCTAACCTCTGCCCTGCCTTCCCACTAGCAGCCCACGTTGCCACAGAGACACGAATGGGGCAACACATGTACTATTGTGTTTTTAAGGAAGAAAATAAGCCCATTATATGTCCTTGACAACTTAGAAAATACAGTCCCAAAAGCAAAATATGCTTATTTTGCTTTTGTGCCAAATTACTGAAACACTGCGTGACTCTTCAAATTCAGAGAAAATTTTCAACAATTTTTCTAGGTTTTTTTCACATTCAGAAACCAGCATAGCTACGGAGATCTCTCATTACCACCCCAGTTAAATTTATCACAGACCACATTTTAATTCCTTCCATTAGGCTTCAAACCAACATGTCTGATTTGATGGAATTCAAACAGTCGCATCAAAGGTAAAGCTGCCGCCGTTTCTGCTCCAACTGGCGCCCGGCATCCATTGTCCTCCGGCCACGCCAAGTTCTGGAAAAGAGTTTTGACTACAATGCCGCCATTTATTATGAAAGGGAAATAGCACCACCATTCAAGGCGGTATCTTTAATGAATGAATGGCCCGTGTCGCAGACCAGTGAAATGTGAAAGTGCGATTTATGTGCAATGCAGGTATGGCCACCGTTCAACATAAAAGATTCAGATCCAAAAGGTACAATTGAGGTGTGACTCAATTGAATTATTCCGGTGGAAGACTTAAAAGGATGTTGCTTGGAGAAAAAGGGATTGTGATCATTAATTCATTCATTCATATAATGATTTATTTCTCACTCATTAATGGGGGTTGCGGTTACGTTTGTTTAATTTTATTTTCATCGCTAAACAAAGAGATTTATTTAGAGTCTTCTTAACGCTATTCACAAATCAACTCAGAATACCGGTACCTCATTTTTACAAAAGCGTCAATCAGAAAAATAACTTATCATTAATATTTTGTAAAATAAAGCTCAAAATGTTTAAATAATGACATAAAGCCTGTTTCACCAGCAGCTAAGCTTTAGAATACATAATATAAGCTAATGTTGACTGTGGATGGACCAATGGTATCCAATTATTACAAGTATATTTATGTTATATATACTAATTTACATATCCAAATAGTTGGTTATCCATATATATATTTACAGAATAGATTAAGACAAGCATAATAAACTGTACATTTTAATCACAAAGACACTGTGCTACTGTACTTGTCCTTAATAATAGAATATCTTCTATAAGATCTTCTTTCATTCCTTATTGAAAACAGTTGTCCTTTCTTTATTTTGCCAAAATACCTTCTTGGGATGAGATTCAAAGTGTAATGGATGTATTGTCTGAACAGGAATTTATTAACTGTAAGCAATATAAAAAATATTTCGTGAGTTTTCACTTAACTACATTACACCTTAAAAAAGGGACTGGATAGAACTTTGGAAATGTTTCTACCAAAAGTCTTTGGATAAAATGGCTCAAACATTTTCACACCAATTATTTGATTCATAATAACTTATAATTATTGAATGTACGATTTTATGGGTGCTCTGCATAATGCTTCTGCGTTAAAGATTTTTGTTCCCTATAAATGAGTAATGGACGAGCATAAAAAAACTCAATTGAAATCAGATCTAAGCCCTCCCATAATCTAACTGCGCCACAACTGGGACAATTTGCCCATATTGAAGAGAAAAACATTTTGTAAAATGAAATTCAGCTTGCTTATAATAATAACGTTACATTTTCCACTCTTTTAGAAAAAAATATTCTGTTTATTCAAATTTTTATAATGAGGAGAACTATGTCCATCTGCCTCTCAGACAGGTAATGAGTTTGCTTTCTGGGGTGGGCTTTAAACAGCAAATTCTCAGTATTCGCATGCTGTACAGGAGAAAACCGGGAAAATCCTATCAAGCAGCTTGGTCATCAATGTGAGACGCATAAAAGTAGTTGCCACATTCACCATCGAGTCTCCTCTCTCTAAAAGCAGTGATTACAATAGACTTTTCATAAGCGGATTTAAACCCGTTAACCGCACGCGTTACCACTGTGACACTAGTTCGGCTCAATTTGTGCATATCTGTACCGTTGGATGATGAGAAGAGTTTTAAGACTATCATGCGAGAAAACCTAGAAAATTCCCCCCAGCCAGTTTAATTATCGATTTTAGACGAAATAAATGCGTAGTTACAATCATTAGCAAGTCATCTCTTTATGAAAGGAGACTGCAATAAACGCATGCTGCGGATTTAAACCTAAAGCCCTTCTGCAGACATTAAAACTATGCAACAAATCAGTTTTTGAATGAGTTTCTAATTTTCAAGGAATCTGTTTCAAAATAGTTATTTCTGGAAATAACATTCGGTTTGAATTATTTGATTGAATTTTGTAATCTGAATGAAAAATGAAAATCCCAACCTTTCTTTTAGTTTGAAATTTGACGATAAATTTATCAGTTAATTCGCTGTACATCTCTAAGTTGATTTTTGTTGCACTTAATTATATATAGTGTACATTAGCTCAGCTACTCCATCGGTTAATGTTGAGGTTTCGTGGTCATTATGAAGTTAACTAGCGTAGGTGGAGTGTGGTGTCTGGAGGACTTTTCAAGGGTAATAATTTCACGCTAATGGCTATCTTTCCGTGCACCATTAGTTTTATAACGTAAAGATTACTTTTGATATCATTAGCACTCACGATATCCTCATAAATTTTTATATTATTTTTACTAATTAACATAAATGTGTAATTTTAATTATTTATTATTTATTTGATTTGTTTTTTGTATTACGTTATAACAAAATGCATCTAAATTGGCAAGAATGTTAAAATCTTAGAATTTTGGTCCTATTTGAGAAAGATATAAGGAATTTCTAATATTTTTGTACAAGTTTAGATGATAATATTTATCATCAATTCGGACTGCATTATTGGCAAAAGTAAATTAGGAATTTTTTATATTAGAGGCAATTAGCACAATTTCTCTTGTTTATGTGAAGAAAACTATTAATTCCATATTCTTTTATGTATATTTTTCAATTCCTTCTATTAGCTCACACTCTCCCTATACATATCTTGTTCAAATTTTCAATCATTAATAAAATACTTTTTATTCATCAACTGAAGTTCAAATACATTTTTTTTAACTTGTAATGGATGATACTGGATGTTAATACAGTTTTTCAAATATTAATTCAGTACTTAAATTTAATTAATTCATTTTAGTTTTTTTTTTAGATTTAAGTTGTATGTATCCATCAATAGATGGCGCCAGATAAACTTAAAAAAATGAATGAAAATTATTTATAAAGGACTTTCTTCAATAGAGTGAAAAAAAGTAGGAATTGACTTTAAATTTTTTTTTTTTTTTATATTACTTGTTAAAATGAAAAATATATTTAGCAGAAGTGAATCATATAACAATTTATCCTTTCATATCTTTACACAATCAGAACAACAACATATTTTAAATTTATCTTAATAATCTATTTAAAATTCATAGAAATAATGAATTACTATAAATTAAAAAAGTGTATAAATACATGTAGTCCCACTAATTCCATTTTTATATGGTCACTAATTTGTCATTTAAAATTACAATTTAATCACAGAAGTTTAATTATAATCTCAATTTTTTTTTCGCTATGTACCAACTTAAAAAATATGAATTTAGATAAAAAAAAATTTATAATCTCATTATAATTTTTTTTTCTGATATCGCCAGACTAAATTTAATTTATTTAAGACCTTAACTATAATTTTAAAATTTTTGAAGAAACCAGACAATATTCGAACAAAGGCATTAAAACTGCTTTTTTAACTTTAATAAATTACGGTTTTTATTTAATTAAAAATAAAAAATACAATCTTTTAAATTAATGTTTGATTACATATCACGAAAAAATAATGGATTAATTTGCATAAGACTCATAGAATAAATAAGTAATGATATAAAATGTGGATGTAATAAAGGGCAAGACTTCATTTTATTTTGCCTTTAATTTAGAATAAAATATATTATTTTGTATTTGATTAGAATTCTTCTGATTTTTTGTAGTGTGTACAACAGGGGTGGCCAACCCAAATGATCTTGCGGCCACATTGGATATGCATCATATCTCCGCGGGCACCATAAAAATTATATATCACCATATTACATATAGACTCACTATAGAATTTTTTGGGGGAGAAAAATTGAAACATAATGAGTTATTATTTTTGTGTCTACTGTTATTCTTACATGTAAACATAGATAATAATGATACTAAACGCACATTGTAAAGAAATATATAACCCTCAAAATGAAATATAAAAAATATATAAATATAAATGAAATAAAAAATGAAATCATTAAAAAATATGTATTTTTACTAGTGCGATATTTGTTTCTCCACTCTTTCACTTAGCTTTTGTAAATCGATCTCAATTTGGATATTTGTGCATCGTAATGGGTGTTGCAGGTTAGCGTCCTTTATATTTGAGCGTGTTTTGTGTTGGGTCAATTTCATTTTAGAAAAAAACGATTCGCAGATGTCAGTCGAACCAAAAGTGCTAATAACTTCAACTGAGAGTCTGGTTTGCTCTGCTATCAACAATCAACTGTGTGTATCTAGGGATGATCACTGCGTCACTGAGGTCACTTAAAGTGAAACATAGAACCTATTATATTAGATGTTCCATAAAGCAGGCAGTATCTGTCATATATTCGCAAGAGTGTTGTTTTAAAATCAAAGTTAATTTTTTCTCATATTTTCGACAGTTAACTTTTTGAATATATGCATGCACACATAATGTATTTTCTTAATACATTGGTTTTCAGTACTTTGGCCATTACAAAATAAATATATTTTGTAAAAGTGTGATAAATCTCATGGCCGGAAAAATATTCAAGGGTTGGCCATCCCCTGTACAACATAAAAACACAATGAATTTATAGGAAAATAAAAAAAAAATTACTGTTATACTTTTATAGTACTACAATAAAAAACAGAAAATACGATTAATGATAGAAGAAAATTAACACCTAAATTATTTTTTAATATTTTTGTGGTAATTTTAATCATTTCTAAAAAAAGCAGATGATACTTTTTTTTTGTTCTAATGCAGCTGGTTAACTCTTAGACAATTGTCTTGGATGCCTTAAGGTAAACGCTGCACCGACGTTACTCACTTAGCACTATTCATGAGGCGCGTATAGCTTGAAGATAAGCTACTGACGTGGAATAACTATACGCTCTACGATCATGTTAGACCTCAATCTACGGTTTAAAGTGGATTCCGAACCACTCCAAACATCCATGGCACCGCCGGGACTCGAACGCGAATCCCGTGGTATCGAGCGCCAGAGCTCTAGCCTCGCTGCCAATTCAGGCCCAGCGGATGAAATTCAAACTAATAATTTAGAACAATTTTATTATGAAATATTAAAAATTTTACTGAATTTAAAATTAATTTTAAAAATTCTACATAAAAATAAATAATCGATTTACAAAAAAAAATTAGACCTTTAAAGATTTTAGTTTATTAAATACGTACAAAAACGCATAACTTTATACCATATAGAAACTACAGTCCGTTCCTCAAGTTATTTCATTGCTTATCTAAGTAAAAGAAATCCCTTAATATATCAGGAAAATATATATTAGGGTCCTCGCTAAGGCCATGAAATACAAAATGATGCTCCAAATTACTGACATGCGAATTGATGCGGAAGAGATAATCTTGCAAAAAAAAAATTGACGGAATAGTTCTCTACAACTACATGTGCAGTGCTTTGTAATTCCTATGGCGCCATCTATGGAGAGTTTTGTGAACTTTTAATTAAACAAAAAAAAAAAAAGCATGTATAATAAAATTGAAATAAGATATTGTAGGTAAATTATATTTAAGCCATCAAATGAATGAAAGTGAGTTTTAAATCCATCCTAATGGCTTTGATTTTTTGGTTCTTAATTTATTGAGAAGTCAAACAATCATACATACAATTGAAATAAATTTTTAAATATTTTATAAATACGATATGGCATTTTCATAAACAAAAAGCAAATTAAATTGTTCTATAAAATGAACAAATTAATTAGCTTTTTTATGCTTCCATTGTAAAATGAGACTTAAAAATTTAAATATTTAATAAATAATTTATCAAAGTGACAAAATTTAATTCATGTGAAATTTTCTTCACTATTGATTTTCTTTAAATATTTTCATTAACTTAAAATTTTTTTCTAAATATTTTAATCAAATTAATCAAAAAAGAAATATTGAAAATAAAATGCTTACAAATCTAAGTAAATCAGTTGCGTATTTTAATTTTTTAACACTAAAAAACATTATTTTTATGTCAAACTGATTTGTCAGATTTTATAATCACTTGGATGTTTTAACTTTTCAAAATCGATTCTTAGACTGTGATATATATATTACCCTTTTCTCATCATTCTTACACCAATGTGCTAAATCTTGGATATTTTAGTAAATTCTGCTTGATTTATTACCATAGAATATATATGGATTGTTATGGGGAGAGGCATTTTTCGTGTCCTTGGTCACTTTCAATTTTGGACACTTTCACTGAAATCTGGAATTTTTTTTTAATATCTTTCACGAGCTTTTTAATTTCTTTCACAAGCATTTTTATAAATAACATATATTTTCAAATTAATTGAATAATTATTAAATAATTTAGTAAAAAAATTATTTCGGGAGAAAAATTAACGTTGTAACCTGCCTCCTATGCACTGCAAGAGCGCCCCTTGTGGAGTTCAGGAGAAATGATCAGTAGGCCTCGAGACTCTCACCCGACAGGAAGTACTATACAACCCTCGCTTCCGTTGAGCAGCATTTAGTTCACAGTGTCTCACACCGAGAGGAAAAATATTTAGTACACCCGTGTGTATAAGTAGGCCTACAGACCGTGGCCGTGTGTATAAGTAGAAAATCGTTTGGAATTCTGTATTTTTAATTTTTTTTTATTTTTTAAGAATGCTGCTTAATCATACTTTTGGTTCTCACATTAAATTCTAAATTTTATGGGTAACCTATATACCGACCCAACAGATTACATTTTTTTATTTAGAAATTTTTTTCAATTTTTAAATATTAATGGATTGATTCAAACTTAATAAAATTAAGTATTTACAAAAATGTATTTATTTTATTATATCGAAGTAACTGTGGCCGCTTAAAACTACAAACATGATGACAGAATTAAATTGTTTTCTGTATTTTCTTTTTATAACACGCAAATAACTGGCATGGCAACATATATTCCTCTCAAAAAACGTAAATCTTTCTGCTCGCCCATTGATAATTCATGACCATCTTTAAGCGAGACACTGTCTTCAATGAATTTAGAAAATATCCCAATTATTCTACAATTTCCACAATAAGCAAAAGAACAAATTTTATAATATTGCATTTTTTTTTATAATCCCTAGTTCCTTGGGAATATAATGAAAACTATTCTTATTCAAAAATAAATAACAAAAGTATTTTTTTCAACAATTTCTCACATATCACACAGTTTCCATAAAATTTTGAATTTCTTTTTTTTTTTCAGCGAAATTATAATCCTTTTATAATTTTTTTTTCCTTCTTTCCACGCATTATTCTTTTGTTTTAAGTTTTGTTTATTATATAATAATTTATTCCTTTATATTCTACAAAAATATTTCTTGTTTTTTACGAAAAAAAAATGACTTTTTAAAAATATTAATAAGATTTTAGATATTTTTATATCCAAAAACTTTTTTAGAGTTTTAACTTTTTAAAAATTAGTTAAATAATTCGTTATTTTATTCTTTTACACATAATTTAAGAATACGGTTTTTAAAACCATGAAAAAATCAGAACAATTTCCAGTAAAACATCAAAATGAATTCTTTACTTTTTTTTTTCTTTTAATTTTGAAAGAAAATTATTTTTTCACCAACACTAATCGCCAAACATTTGTACAATAGCTTAAACAACACGCTAATTAATATATAAAGAGCGTTTCCTCAAATAGAAAGTTAAAAAAAAGTATTTCTGACAGAAAAATAAATCTTTTTAAGTAGTATTTTTTCGAGAAAACGTTTCTCAAACATTTTTTTTTTCTGAAAAGTACTTTCAAAAGTTTTCAAAATTATATTACTAGCCAAGTTTAAGAAATTTTTTCTCTTAAAAGTTTTTTTTTTTTTTTTTTTTTTTTACAGTGAAAGTAACATATTTGTATTAAAGGGAGAAAAAATGAAATTTTTATATTGTGTAGTATAAAAACAGATTAGTTTTAAAATGTTTATAATCGCAATTCTTCATATTTAATGTTGCATTATGTATAACAAATAATAATACATATTTTTAATAACATTAAATACATTTTTAATCATTTTCGTTTTGTTTTATATCAAACTTCTAAGGCTATGAGTAAATTACATTCATAAAAAAAATTATATTATCGTCTAACAGGTTTTAAAACTGCTGAAATATATAAAATTTTAATTAAGAAAATTAGAAAAAAAACATATAGGAAGTATTAATTGCTGATAACATCTTTTAAATATATATAATAAATTTCAACGAGTTCAAATGTTGTATTCTTTAAAAATTAAATATTTTGTAATACTTTTAATGATCATGTTAGTTATGATTAAAATTATGAATTCCTATAAATTGAAATATCAAAAGTTTAGTTTAGCTCAAATAAAAAAAAAAGAATTTCTTTGTGAAAAATATATAAAAGGCATATAATATGCCTTTATTTAATCATACATTTTATAATTTTGAAAAATGAAATTTCTTATGTTAAGAACTTTTTAAGAATTTATTTCTATCAATATATTGATGCACATCGGTAATTTTCGTGTTCCACTATATCATGAACAGCCACGAACAGTGAAAGAAAAGTGGACATTGCTTTCGGGAAAACATTTAAGCGGAACTGCCTTGCATTTGCATATCATAAAAAAAATATTCTTTAAATATTTTTTTTTTTATAATTCATAAATAAAGAATTAGATTCTTTTCAATTTTTCACTAGGCCCGCTTATAAACCAATAGTATAATGTTAAGATATTGGTTGCCTTAGGGATATAGGTTCGAAACCGCTAGTATCATGCATTGCAGTCACTAATTTGAGATATAAATAAGAGAGTGATCATCACCTTTCATCATAAATATTCATATTCAACATGCTTTATATAATTGTTCTAGTGCAACTTGCAATACAAAGACAGTTAATCTTTATGCCATGAGCAAGTGCTACACAGCTGTTACTCATCTAGCACTACCAAAGAGGCACCTGCAGTTTGAAGAGCTGTTAGTAACACTACCCCCCACAACGCTCTACGAGAGTATTAGATCGGTACCTACGGTTTAAAGTGATTCCGAACCACTACAAACATCCCTGGTACCGCCGGAATTCGAACCCAAAATCTGTGGTACCGAGTGCTAGCCACTCGGCCTCCAGTCACAAGATTGATAGATTTTGTATGCCCCATATTAGACGTGTTCATCGACAAAAGAAGAGTGGTGGCATTGCTTTCCGGGATAAGTATTTGTGGGTAATTGTCCCACATTTGCGTGTTGTATTCTAGATAACTCGGAAATTACCTACCAAGAAACCTGACTAAGATATGAGATGCCTATACATAAATCTGTTTATCTAATAATAAAATAGCCTAGTTTCTGAAAGTTGTTATTGTAATGGGCACGGGACTCAGTGGAAGTATCTTGGAAGTTTTTTTTTAATATCTCGCAAATATGGAAAAATTACTCGTTAAATTCCTCATAGATGTCCATCTATCATCAATAGCCCTTCGTTTGGCTGTTCGTGAGATACATAAATGGAACACGAAGCACACAAAATATCTGCCCCCCTTCCCCTGCTCCTACCCTTTAAAAATTGTAGTAATTTTTTAAAAATGTTTACATTCAATTTTTAAAATTCGTATTAACGCACATTTCAAATTAGAAACAGTAAAAAAACAAACGATGCATAAAAAGGTTTTTTAAAGAAAACCGTGCCTTTACTCTGCAAAAACGAAACTGAAAAAAAAAATTTGTGCAAAATATACAGAAAATAAGAACAAGTTGTCCAGAAAAAACGTAAAATCGGGAAAAAGTTAGTGAAACCAAAGATAAATACTTATAAAATTACAAAAGAATTTAATTATAGCAAGCAATATCATAAAATTACTTATCAAAGAATTCTCATCTACAGAATACCATGTTACTTCTGCTCGCTCCATAACTGGTTCTAAGTCAGACATATTGAAGTATATCTTGATGTATATTGACGTGTGTATATATATATAGATATATATATATTAAACTGAAATTTCTGAGTTGAACCTAACCTAACCTACCTCAAGTTTATAGGGTAAAAAACTATATATTGATTGATTTAAAATTATATAGTAATAAACATTTATTCTATTTTTATCAATGTAGACTAATGAATAACTTGTCGTGAACACAAACTTCTTTTCTGTTTAATAACGATGTTAGAAAATAGCTAACATAATTTTAACTGATTATGAAACGAAAGAAAGTTAACAATATTGTAATAATTTTAAACCCATAGAAGAAAATTCTTCCATGGCGCAGAAAGCGAAGACATTTTTTAAGCAGAAACATTTGCTTTAAAAATCTATTTTTATATACATTTTAACATCAACTTTTTCGAACACAAATAAAAATCTTTAGAAAAAAAAATCTTTACCACCATAACAACCTTTTAATATGCGTTTGACAACACTTTAAAAAAATCATTTCTTCAATACGTTCTTTTTTTTTTCTTTACTTCTTTATCTTCTTTTTAGCCATGTAACGTCAAACAAACTTAGAAATGGCTGTTAAAACTACAAGAAAACCATTTTTAAAACGCACCCCCGATTATTCTTCGACGACGAAAGAATTTCTCGGCGGCTTGCAAAGATGTCAGGAGAGACCAACATAACGGAAAACAAATGCTTATGTTGTCTAAAACGTGTCAACCGAAAAGATTGATGATTTCGGTTGATATATTTTCGCTGGTGGCAGCACTGTGCAAAAACGGCGAAATGAAGTGAAAAGAAAAGATTCTGCGCCATTTTTGAGGAAAGGAAGAACAAAACAAAAGGGGACACGGCGATAGAACAAACTTTAAATGTGTCTTTTTAAATGATGTAAGGCCTCGAATAATTTTCGTGAACTTTTGTAAGGTTTTACCGGTTTAAAAAATAAAAAAAGAAAGAAAGAAAACTTTCTTCTTGATAGAATGTAGCTGAAGAAGAAGAAAATTTGTGGAATAAACTTACGTGGAATATTAATCGAAAAAATATTTATTTTTATGAGGTATTTCAGTAACTTGAACCTTATGTCAAAATGAAAAGAGGCACTGATTTATAACTATCCAAATTATTCAAAACGAGAGTTGACTTTTTTGTCCGTTCTTAAAATCAGGACAAAGCTTAAACATAAATTTATGTATAAAAATAAGTGATGTATAAACAAGATTTAAATCCAGAAGGAGATTTTATAATAACTAGAATATATAAAAAAAAAAAATTTAAGTTTCTAGAAAAACATCTGGTTTTATAAACGCGAAAAATGTTAAGGGTTTGTTTTTAATGACTTTATTGCAGAGCCAGCTAAGCGATAAGTCACTAAATGTGGTAACCTGGGTTTCTGGTACTGTTTGCAATTCACCTCACAATCGCAATCGATTTAGGCGAAAAGAATTTTTGAAGCCAAATCTCGACTGCCCCTGTTCTGAAATTTTACCCTAATAGTAATGTATTTTAATATAATAAACAGCAAATTTTTTAAAACATTGGCTTTCTTAAAATATTAAATATACTTCCTTAAAATATTAAATATATTTCCTTAAAATGCTAAATCTACCAGTGGCCAAATCCCAAAATAGAGGCCATTGGAATTTGGTGACTTTGATGCAGCTCCAACTGAGCGATAAGTCGCCAAATGTGGTAACTCGGGTTTCTTGTACTGTTTGCAATTTACCTCAATTATAATCGCAAACAGTTACTTAGTGGATTTTAGCGAAAAGTATTTTTAACGCCAAATCTCAACGGCCCCTATTCTGCGATTTTACCCTACTAGTAATGTGTTCATATTATTTTGAATGCAATAAGCAACAAATTTTTAAACATTGGCTTCTTTAAAACATCAATT
Source organism: Caerostris darwini (assembly GCA_021605075.1). Taxonomy (NCBI): domain Eukaryota; kingdom Metazoa; phylum Arthropoda; class Arachnida; order Araneae; family Araneidae; genus Caerostris; species Caerostris darwini. Next base: position 76,622 of record BPLQ01006157.1, read on the forward strand.
TAATATGCAATGGGAAATTAAAAATATATATCCGTAGTTAGAATGGTGAGAAAAAATTGTATAAATTCAAGTAGTTAATATTTTAATGTCCGATGAACAGAATGCCATTATTATTATTCCAGAAATAAATATTCATTTCCTAACTAATTTTTGATTAATTAGAAAAATTTCATTAAAATACTACATTAGACATATCATTAACAGTTAGGACAAAATAATTTTTTATGTTATCACCTCAATAAAAATATGTCAAAATGTTCAAAACATTTGTATTAAAAAATGCAAATGAAATTCATTCATGTTAAAACTGAAATTCATTCAAGTATTTAAATTTACCATGTGATATCAGAACTAAAATTTTTATTATAGCTAAATTTGTATTGAATTGAAATAATTTAATAATGTAATTATTATTATTTAAGTTATTTAACTGAGTCAAGTTATTAATCAAAAACTACTAACATGGATGTCCTACGTTGTTTTAATTCAATTTTTGACGAATCCTTTGCATAAATTTCTTCAAAATATGTAAAATAATTTATTTAGTTATTTTTATGCTTTGCAAACTTTTTAAGAACACTTTTCTGTCACAATCTGAAATTTTATTTCTTATGGACACCATTTTGTTGATTCCACCAGCTATGATCTATAAGGCTCACGTGATCATTTTTAGTCCAAATTAATGGCGGGAATGGAGCGTCATTCAACCATGAGTAATTATATTTCACAAAGTCTTATAAACATTGTACATTTGACTATAAAAAAATGTTTACTAAACTTGAATTCAAAATTCTACACTTCAGCAAACAGTATGCTTAAAACGGTTTGTTTTAAGTTAAAATCATGTTATATTCTATAATATTTAGTAATTTGAATTGTATATAAAAAAATATTTTAAAAAATGCATATTTAATTTTGAAATTAAAGTGGCTATAATATAATACACATTATTGTTTTTTCTTATAAAAATTACTGAAAATTAATCGTAATTTTTTGCAGAAATTTAACCTGCAATTTTTAATATAACTGTCAAGTATATAATTTATTTCATGAAATATAAGTTTCAAAACCTTCTTTGAATTTGATACAAAATATTACATAAAAAAAATCATTTCTAGAATATTATTATCACTTTCACATTGACTGCTCATTTCCAAAAAAAAAATTATTAAGATGTTTCATAATCGTAAAATTTTAAACTATCTAGTTTTAAAGAGAAGAGTAAAAAAGTCGAAAATTTCTTTAAAAAAAAAAAACTTCACGCAGTTTAGAATCTGGAACACATAATAACTGCCGATGAAAATGATATATCGATTTATAAAAATTTCTCGCTCTTAGAAGAGAAGAGCTATTTTTACGTTTATGACTATTCTTTAGAACTTTTTTCATCGTTCCTGGGACACGTAAAAATGGCTAAGAATCGTTTTCTTTTCCGGTTGAAGTTTCATTAAGAATAATTTTCGCATCTTGGAACAGAATAATTTAATAAAGCTTCTAATGCGAAGGTTTTCAACCATTTCTTTCGGCAATTTATCATTCCCGGAATGGCAGCATTTATGGGCTTGGATTCGAGAGGTTATAAAACTGATGCTCTTAGCATGAATAAATGCATCAAAACATTTCGAAATCTTTCACAATTTATCACAGATGAGATTTTCGGATCAATAAAGAATTGTTACTTTGAGCCATAAAATTTAATTTAAAATGATTTATTTTTAAAAGAAAATAAATGTAGGTTATATATCAAAACTCATTTACACTTACTTTAAATAATACCTTATAATTTTTTTTTAATTCGAAGATTATTTCGTTAAAAATTTCTTGAAGATAAATTTTTTTAAAGTTATTCATTGTTTTACATTCCAAATGTTTTTCATTCAATTTGGAGTGTTTTTGTAAACAAAATCTTTTATTCTCAGATAAATTCTTATATTTGAATGATTTTTAAACATGTAAATAAGATTACTGTAATATATCTGTTTACACAAAATATCCATGTATTTGTAATTAAATTTTTTATTTGGTAATAAAAGATAGTTTCATATCAAAATAATTTTAATTTTAGCTTTTCAAAATTTTTATTAAAATCATATAATTTTTTTATTATAAACATAAAGATATACGGTATTTAAATAAAAATTAAAAATATTTATTAGAAAAACATGAAATTAAATGCTTTAAATTAATTTAATAAAGAAAAGAACTTACCTGTAAACAGTGCTGTGATTATTGACTTTTAAAAAAATAATTTTATTAAAAGGAATAAAAAATCGTCTGCTCAAGAACTGTTATTTATTCGATTTTTTCATCATTCTTTTCAAAATCTTTTTTTTCTATATTTAAATGAATTTTAACATGTAAATAAGATTATTATAATTTGTCTATTTTTTCAAAATTTTCATGCACTTGTAATTAAATATTTTATTTGGAAAAAAAAGCTTGTTTTCATATTAAAATAATTTTAATTTTAGCACTCTAATGTTTTTATTAAAATAAAATATTTTTTACTGTAAACATAATATACAGTATTTAAATAAAAATTAAAAATATTTATTAGAAAAACAGAAAATTAAATGCTTTAAATTAATAAAATACAGAAAAGAATTTACCAGCAGATTGCAGTGGTTTGACTATTGACTTTAAAAAAAAAAATTTTATAAAAAGGAACAAAAAAAAATAGTCTGCTGAAAAACAGTTATTTATTCTATTTTTTTCATCGTTGGTTTTGAAATCTTTTTTTCCTATATTTAAATGAATTTTAACATGTAAATAAGATTACTGTAATTTGTCTGTTTTCTCAAAATCTTTATGCGCTTGCAATTAAATATTTTATTTGAAAAAAAAAAGTTTGGTTTCATATTAAAATACTTTTAATTTTAGCATTTCAATTTTTTTATTAAAATCAGATTTTTAAAATCAAATTTTTTACTGTAAACATGAAGATATAAGGTATTTAAATAAAAATTAAAAACATTTATTAGAAAAACAGGAAATTAAATACTTAATTAATGTAATACAGAAAAGAACTTACCAGCAGAACAGTGCTTTGACTATTGACTTTGAAAAAAAATAATTTTATAAAAAAGAACAAAAAAAATCGTTTGCTGAAGAATTATTCTTTATTCGATTTTTTCATCATTCGTTTAAAAATCTTTTTTTTTTCTCTATATTTAAATGAATTTTAACATGTAAATAAGATTACTGTTATTTGTCTATTATCTCAAAATTTTCATGCACTTGTATTTAAATATTTTATTTGGAAAAAAAAAGTTTGGTTTCATATTAAAATAATTTTAATTTTAGCATTTCAAATTTTTTATTAAAATCAGATAATTTTTTACTATAAACATAAAGATATACGGTATTTAAATAAAAATTAAAAGCATTTATTAGAAAAACTGTAAATTAAATACTTAATTAATATAATAAAAAAAGAACTTACTAGCGGAACAATGGTCTGGCTATTGACGTTAAAAAAATAATTTTATTAAAACGAACAAAAATCGTCTGCTGAAGAACTATTATTTATTCGATTTTTTCATCGTTCGATAATTCCAATTCTTAATTAGGAATAAGAAGACAATATTTTCTTTAAAAAATAATAGCAACATCTGCGAAATAAATTATGTTTGCTTAAGAATGTTATCCAAAATAATTATTGCAAAATTCGTATGCTGAAAACATTTTTTAAAAAAGCAACAAATTATTACTACGAGTAATTAATTATATTAATGCTAATTATTAATTTTATTTAAACATTTCTATAATAAAATATTTTTAAATGTTTTTGGATAAAATTTTTATTTATTTATTTATACTGAATTCAATATATAGAATTTATTTTCGATTACATGTGTTTTTATTCAATTCTATGTTTTGTTTCAAACTGTGAATCATTATAAAGATTTAAAATAAATCTCCTTTTATAAATGAAAATATTTTGGACGAAACAAATTATTGATTGCTGAAGTGTCAAAACATTTTTTAATTACTTCATATTTTAAAATCTTAATTGCGCCCTGTTAATTATTTTTATTAAAATCGATAACTCTGAAGATATAAGTTGTTCCTTTATTAAACCAGCAAATCATAGAAATTTAAAGCAATTACTTATCAAAAAATGAATTTTTTTTTATTTTTAATCTAAAAATGGACATTCTCTTGTGTTGCCAAAAATTGTTTCTGTATCATAAATTTCCCTTTTTCGACTTTTTTACATCGTTCATTAATTTTCTCTCCTAATTAAGAGTGTTTAATTTTTCTCCGTGGCCTATAAAGAGATAATTAATTACCTCACACCTAAGAAATTAATTATTTTAACACTTGTAATTTATTTAGTGTACTGTGACTCTAAGAAATTCAATTAATTAATAACCTATAAGTAAAAATTTTCTCTAACTTTTACATTTCTTTTTGAAACTTTGAATTAAATATGGTAAAGTTTTCTGGAAGTAAAATATATCATACCCGAACCTTTTTTTTTCAATACAACGTTTTCATAATTAATCTGACCATTTCTCTTTAAGATAAAGAAAGAAATAAAATTAAGAAAAATGATTGAAATTGCTTTAATATTTTTCTCGGTATATAAAAAAAACGAGAAAGAAAAGATTCTTGAAAATAATTGCTTTGAATAAGTTTTATTTTTACAGCAAATAAACAAAAAAAATTTTTTACAATAAAGTACAAAAGTTTTGTAAATTAATTTTTCATATCAGTAATTATACTGAGCGCTTTTATTAGATCAATGATCTCATATATGTTTTTTATCTGTTAAAATAATTGGAAAGTGAAAGATCATATAAAAATTTGATGCATAAACATATACTCTATAAATTTGTGTACACTATTATAATAATGATTTTAATACTATTATAATAATGATTACTAAATTTTATGAGATCCTTATAATATAACTATTATAATTTATGTTAAAGGAGTCGAACGAATGAATATAAATATATGATCATCTATTTCAGCCATATTAATCATATAATATTTTGTAGTGCTCGGAAAATAAGTAATTTCTTTTCACATTGTTTTTTCGTAAATGTTAATTTCAGATATCTTATAATTTATGATGTACAAAATTGACAATTTCAATGAAAAAAAATGAATATTTTCGAAGAAAGCATAAAATAATAAATTTATATTATTATTGGCTAATAATAAGATATTTTTTTACAAATCCACAAAAATAGTAACTAAACATAGTGGCTGACTTGTTTGATAATTTTAAATCCTTTTTATTTACATTTTTTATGACTAAAATATAAAAAAATTAAGGTTTAACATTATGTATGCTTGCTATAAAACGCCATTAATAAAACTCTTCCTATATTAAGAAAAGGAGACACGCGATTAGATTATCAAGAACGTCTTCTGTCAGTAGGAGCCAGTTGATCGGATTAGAGAAAGATCTTTTGTCATCCCATGATCCACTGTTGAATCGTAAGAGCTTGACACGTTGTTAAGTTAGCAGTTTCAGAATGAAACAATAAAATTGGTCCCATAACAAGTTAACAGTTTGTAACGTAATTAATTATTGATATCAAAAGCATAATAGAGTTTGTTTGTTTTTTAATTTTAGAAAATCTCTTCATACTTTTTTTATTTAGTATTGCCATGTTTGTTCCAAATTCTAACTAAAATTGGAATAAAAGTTCTATGCCAACCTACAATAAATGTGTACCATGGTAAATTCCTTTGATTTCGAGAGATCTTGACCTGAGGGCCCTACAGGAGATATTCGCATAAAATTGAAGTACTACAATGTGAATTTCTTGCAGAATATTAGGTAATATTGAATTTTTTACAAATCTCCTGGCAAATGACGACATCAAAAGCCCGCATTTGAAAACATCAGTATTTATCTATTTAATTAAATTTATTTTATTTAAAAAGAATTTTCTGATTGTTCTTGTCATCATTCATTTATAAAATCCTTATTTCCCATTAGTTCAAATACAATGATACCTCAGCTTGCATTCATTTTGGAATAAGTCCAACTTGATATATGTCCTGATTGAATGTGTAAAATTTTGTTTAGTCGGTACTACTCGCGTACGGATGAGAAAATTTTTGTCAAATAGACAGATGTCAAAAATTTGCAGACAAGTACAACAAAGCCCAAAAATTCCAGAATAGTATTGTCTGGAAAGACCAATAATAATGTCGTATTTTCGAAACTACCTGAGAAAAAAGAACAAGCAAAGTTCTTGGGAAATATTTTCAGTAAACGTCAAATATGATGATACTCAACTAAGATTCAAGTAGGGAAAAGAGGGAATTAAAATCGATAATTTTTTATTCATGTAAGTACTTCACCTAACAGCTTTTGCGTCTGTGTATTTTGGTGGTAAATAATGTTTAAGTAATAAGGGACTTAATTAAGTCACCATGTATTAGTGAATTATTAAAAGGAAAAGTTTGGAAGACAATTGGGGTTAGCTGGAAAAAATTGAGTGGAAAAACTCGCCAAGAGGCTGTTGCCCATTTTAGATTAAAGACTGCACGCGACTGCCTGGCCGAACATCTGATCAAAATAGAGATTGTCTCAGATATTATTCAGATTTCTTATGCAAGACTGAGAAAATGAATAAAGCCATCTACTTGTTGCCTCGGGACTGGACTCCAACTTACAACAGAATGGATATTTGTGCACTCTTTACCGGAGGTCCACAGAAAACATGTCCTGATCACATGGGTTTTATTATGGTGCTTCTAGCTTTTTAATTTTTATCCTTAAAACATTTAACTTGTTTTAAGGCCTTTTGGTAGTTTTCGTTAAGAATGTCTGGTCGTTTTCTTTTGTAATTTTGATTTGCTTATATTTTTCTATGGTAAGTGGCCAAATGTGTATTAATTGAGTTCCAATAAAGTCATAGGTAACAACAACAATGTTTAAGTTATTGTAATGCAATTCCACCATATATAATTGGCCACTAAATATAGAAATGCTTTCATTGAAGCAGATCAATCGTTTTTGTGGTTTGGATTAGTTTGTATGCTCTTTTTGTTTCTACGGTAAGTGACCAAATTTGTATGGATTAAGTCCAATAAAGCCATAACAACATCAATTAAACGTTGTTGTTGATGAGCATAGTTATTGTATGCAATTCATCAACATATAATTGGCAAATATCTATAGAAATGATTTTATTTGAACGGATTAATCATTTTACCCTTATTTCTTATGGAGAAAATTATTTAACATGCATTATGTTTGAAGATCTGGAAAGGATTAAGGCTATATACGAGATACAATTGTATTTCGGACATATGAATGTTAATGATTATACATTTAAGATACATTTAAGACATATCTTTTAGAATAACGTTTTTAAAAAACTATTTTTCGATGAATGATTTTTTTAAAAACTAATTTTCTTTCTTTTTTTTTTTTTTTTTTTTTTTTAGAATTTATTCTACTTCCATTTTTTCTTTTCATCTTGTTCTTGCAATTTGGGTTATACTTAGGTGCATGAGAAACCGTTTAGTTATTTCATCATCTGCAATTTAAATTAGGGATTCCTGATAAAGCCTCCGCTTATAGAAGAAAGCGATACGTTATTCCCAAAAGGTAACAAAAGATCTTCAAAAAAAGAAGAATTTTTTTTTCTCTTTTATATTTCTAACTATCAGTAGTTCCTTATTTCTTTGAGCTGAAACATTAAATTGTGAAAAGCTATCAAATTGAAATTGCAGAAGGGATTGCCATTTTAGAAAATCACATCAACCTTTCTTTAAATGTCTTATCTCCAGAGTGGGTTGAAACGCTATTTTCTTTTATTCAAACAACAGATATCGTTAAACAACAAATCCGTTGGAGAAAGGATAGGAAAAAAAAATAGAATTCGTATACCATTTAAACTTAAAGTCTCTCACTAGGAATAACTTTAAAAGGCCCTCTAGTAGAAGTAGAAGTGTCTTCACAACTCCTGACTTAAATCGTTCTTTTTTTTTATTTGAATGAGGAAAAATGGCTCTACACTGCGAACAAGAAAAACTATCAATCAGTTAACTAATGGATCAAATTTATTGTAATGTTCTTTAGAGAATAAAATTAGCTCCAAGGGAAAAAGGTTTAGGAGTTGGAATCAAAATGGCTAACTTTGCAGTGAAAGAAAGTTATCCGGGGTTATTTTTCTCGTTCTAAAATGGAGAGATTATCAAGAAGGTTGTGAGAGAGAGAGAGAAAAAACTCTTTTCGTCTCAAGGGTAGTAGAGATAATAAAAAAAAAATTTTTTTTTAGATAAGAAATTAGGTATTGTAAATGGTGAATAAATTAAGTTTCTTCTTTTTCATTTACGATACTTGAAATTGTAAAGTCCAAAGTTGAAGGAGCAGCCATTTTTTTTTCTTCATCACTATTTTAATGTATTTAAGGTTTAAGTTTACTGTGCAATTTTCATAATTTATTTATGATGCTTCTAATTAATTAATAAGCTCATTAATTTTTTTTCGTAAAGTCAACTTCATAATTATACTTGGATTTGAATTATGGAAATTTAAAGTTCGTGTTTTCATACAAAGAATTAAGACAAAAACTAAAAAACTCTTTTGATTTAAAAAAAAAATTTAATAAAAATTAACGCCATGTTTTCTTTATGTACTTAACGAATCTTTGCCCTTTCTAAGTCAGGATTTTTTCTTGTTTGGTAGAGGACCTTATTCTTTTTTGAGTATTTTTCGTTGTAAACTTGTTAATTGCTTTATGAAGAGAATCTTTGGTGGATAAACTCTGGTCTCTAAGACTACTTCAATTTGAAAAAGACGGAACTGGGAGATTAGCACCTTCCTCGAACCCAAAAGGTGAATTTTTCGGTAATCAAGCCAAAAGAAATATACACTTGCCAACAGAAATGTTCCTTTTTTGGCGTAAACCAAGTTTTCAGTCGTTGTATGAAGGCAGAAAAAGAGGAATTTTTTTTAAATTTCTTAACTACAAGGTTCTTTAGAATATAAATACACGGATAAATAATTGAACAAGTAAAGTGTTAAATTATTTTTTCCGTGTATGTATATTATAAAGAACATCTTAAGAAGAATTAACTATACTTGCTTTAAGGCTTAGTTTTTTTCAAATTTAAGTGTTAAATTATATCTCCATTTATTTATAATAAGTTATATTTTCTCGGTGTTTTCCAGCCTTTTAGATAAGACATAATTTTTATTATTATATCGCATCATTATTATCTTTAAGTATTCAAGTTATGTCACTAAGAATGCAAAATGAAATTCCAGAAATATTTCTGTAAAGCATGCACTTTATTTTTTCTTCAATATGCTTTGTTTAAAAATATTCACTGTATTAAGTAAAAAAGTTAAGTGAACCCTAAAATTATTCACTGCACTTAAATGCACTGCATTAAACAGATTTGCTGTAGTCTTTAGATATTTATCCGTACTAGGCTTGCTATTTGTGTAGGCTTGCTACGCTAGTATTACGTGGAACCATTTGACATATCCGCTTGCAGTTTGACATATTTTACCTTTATTTACTCAGAACGCTTTGTCATACGGACTCCGTTTGTGTTTCTTACAACAACTTACCAATTTTATGTAAATCAAAAAAATGGGATTATTTCATGAACATTTTCGCGCGATGATTTAATACTGCTTTTGACATGGGTTATCTAAACGACAATGCACGATCAAATCATATCAACTTTTGGCAATGAATCACCATCGACTGCTGTGCCCGAAACCCAAGACCAATTTTTTTCCCAAAAAAACTCTTCATGTATTCTTCCAAATTTATTTCATCGCCTTCAAAGTAATCCTCTCCGGACACAATGCACTTATGTAAACTTTTTTTCTAATCCTCAATCGCATTCGTCTTCAACGCGTTCTCTGCCTTCTTTGAACTGTTTATACCACTTGTAAACATTTCTTTCCGATATAGGAATGCTCACCAAATGCCTTCTGCAACATTCTATACGTTTCCGCAAACCAAACTGAATGCAAGTTCTTTGCTCAATTAATTCAGTCATTTCAAAAATCGGTGTTATCGAATCAGTGTTAGCGTCTCACAAAGCCAAGCGTAACTCAAACACTAATGAATATTTTGACGTCAACTTTTGACTCTTTATTTTCCTACAAGTTGCTTAACTTAAAATTTTAAATGTACTCAAAATATAAGTTTAACTATGAAATGATTAAATGTACTGTTATAAAGTTATTTGTTAGTGCCATGTGAGATTTGTAAATCTATACATATCATTTTAATTTAAGTATGCTTAGTTGCTTTTTTTGCATTTTTTTACTTTCCAATGGCATGTTTACAGGACAATAGATATCATAAAAAAATAATGAATACAAAGAACAAGATAAAAATAAATGACATCAGCTAATCCATACACTTTAGTCTGGCAATCCAATAACGCTTTCATAAAGAAACAGGAGGCAGTGCAGAACAGGAAGCAAGGTGAGACATGGCCATTTCTTCCTGGTTATCACACAGGAGACAGAGAGGGTCAGGAGTCAGTTTAATTCTGTTAAGGTGTTGAGACAAACGTGACCACAGAAAAGTTTGTTGTTATTTCATTTTTCTCTGGGCCATTCATTGATATCATAAATAGGATCGTACCAGGTCTTGCGACCATTTTTAGCTGTATTAGCTGCATCATCCTCAAAGAAGGAGAACCCAAGAGTATTTTTAAATATCATCTATCCTGTTTTGAGACAATCTACCTTCATGCCATTGCAGAACTCTAAGAAACTCACACTGAGAGCCAGACCATGTGTTAAATAGTGTATGTCTCTAATTGTATGCGTGTGGTGCTTGTGCGTGTGCCAATAAAGCTGTGAGTTCTCAAACCTGTGTCCCAAGTCTCAACCCAACAACATCCAGTTACAATTCACTGCACAACCCACATCACTGCAGTAATTAATAACACTTTAAAAATAACCAAACTAAAAAAGCGAAAATAAAAAAACTTTATAAACTTTAGCAATATAGGATTTCTTTTTAATTATACGAAGTTGGAAAAAAAAATTTAATTCGCCTTCACGTTAATTATTTAATTTAAATATAAAAAAGGATTAAAACTTTTAGTTTTATAGTCAAGGAATTCATTTTCACTTTTACACTCCTTAATCATTCTGTTGATAAGAATGGAAGCAACTTAGCATTCAATGGTCGAATACAAAACCCAATTTCTTGAAAATGTCATTAACATTCCGGTCTATGAATTCCACTAGAACGGGCTACGCAAAAAAAAAATTTGAAATCTTAACCGGGAGTAATTAAAACACCATTTACACGGCAAATTAATCATAGTCACTGAAGCAATTTCTTGCTAAAGAATCCTTCTAAGTGAAGAAGGAACAAGAAAAAGTCCTACACAAATAGAGTTTAATTACACATTGATTTTCCACAAACCGCATAAAGTCCATTAATATTTAAAATGCTTCGGTTTTGTTGGAGAAAACTATGAATAAATTAAAAGAGTTGTGTTGTTTGTACCTTTAATGAGTAGAATAAATGCTTCTATGATTAGTTTTAAAAAGAAAATAGTGTTTTTACCAAATTTCAGCTCTGTGTAAGTAATTGAAGTGAAATGATTTAGTTCAAATATATTCCGTTTGTTGTAGGCTTGACGATGAATATTTAAATGTTTAACATTACAAATGATTTTAGACTTGATTAAGTTTTAGTTTCCGCGTGAGATTGGAACAGTTTAGTGTAGTATTTGCATTCAATTAGCTAATTAAATACAAATTAATTAGTTAGCTCAAAGAAAATCTGGATTTTTGTTGTAGTCGAAAAAACATTTCCTATTTTTAAAACTGTAAAGACTAAGTAAAGTTGGGGTAATATTAATAGAAATCTTAAAACCGAAATAATAGTTTTCTTGGAAAATATTACGATTTTAAAATTTTTCTGAGGGATGTAATATTTACTTTATTTATATATTTCATACATTCTTTTGTTATCACAGTATTAGTTAAATAAACGATCAGTTTAGAGAATATTTCTTCTTCATTCGCTGTCAGTAAAATCAATTGCATTGCCATCACGATATTTAATGAAATAAATACTTATTTCTCTTCTTGCAATTTATGCTTATTCTTTGTCATTGGCGCAACACCCCATGATGGATCATGACATTTAGTTTGTATTTTCTCTTCCCGAGAGGAAATATGTTTAGCCCAACACTGTGTAGTAGTTGGCCTACAGACTCTCACTAGGTGCGATAATATATTTCGTACATCCAACGCATACACGAGTATCCTTATTTTAAGCTTGTTTGTGGACTACTTCCGCGATTCTATAACTATCTGTTATTAAATGTGTTAAATATTGTCTGTCTCTAATTGTTTATGTGTAGTGCTTGTGCGTGTTCTCAATAAAGCTGTGAGTTCTCAAACCTGTGCCTCAAGTATCTCAACCCAACCACATCCACTTACAATTCAATGCACAACCTACAACACTGCAATAATTAATAACACTTTAAAAAATAATCATACTAAAAATACGAAAATAAAAAGCTATTTAAACTTTAGCGATGTATGATTTTTTTTTTTTTTAAACTATTAAAAGTTATACGAAGTTGGAAAGAAAATTTTTAAATTCGCCTTTAAGTTAATTATTTGATTTAAGTATAAAAAAAGCACTTTTAAAAAACAACTTTGAATGAAAAAAGAGGATGTTTTGTAGGCAAGGAATTCATTTTCATTTTTACACTCCTTAATCATTCTGTTGATAAGAATGGAAGCAATTTAGCATTCAATGGTCGAATACAAAACCCAATTTCTTCAAAATGTCATTAACATTCCGGCCTACGTATTCCATTAGAACGAGTTACGCAAAAAAAAAAATTGAAATCTTAACCGGGAGTAATTAAAACACCATTTACAGGGCAAATTAATCATAGTCACTGAAGTAATTTAATGCTAAAGAATCCTTCTAAGTGAAGAAGGAACAAGAAAAAGTCCTAAACAAATAGAGTTTAATTACACATTGATTTTCCACGAACCGCATAAAGTCCATTATTATTTAAAATGCTTCGGTTTTGTAGCGGAGAAACTATGAATAAATTAAAAGAGTTGTGTTGTTTGTACCTTTAAAGAGTAGAATAAATGCTTCTATGATTAGTTTAAAAAAAAAAAAAGTGTTTTTGCCAAATTTCTGCTCTGTGTAAGTAATTGAAGTGAAATGATTTAGTCCAAATATATTCCGTTTGTTGTAGGCTTGACGATGAATATTTAAATGTTTAACATTGCAAATGATTTCGGACTTGATTAAGTTTTAGATTCATGATAGAGAATGGAACTGTTTAGTGTAGTATTTGCATTAAATTAGTTAATTAAATACAAATTAATTAGTAAATTAGTTAGTTGAAAGAAAATCTGAATTTTTGCTGTAGTCGAAAAAACATTTCCTATTTTTAAAACTGTAAAAACATATAGTTGAGTTAACACTAATAGAAATAGTAACACTGAAATAATAGTTTTCTTGGAAAATATGCAATTGCATCGCCATCATGATACTTAGTGAAACGAATAATTATTTTTCTTCTTGTAATTTATACTTATTCTTCTTCATTGGCGCTTGGTTTCCTGAATACTTAATCTTCTTCATTGGTAATTTGTTTCTTGAATACTTATTCTTCTTCATTGGTGCGTTGTTTCTTGAATACTTATTCTACTTCATTGGCGTTGAATACTTATTTCCTGAATGCTTATTCTACTTCATTCTTCTTCTTCGTTACAATCCCTCTTTAGCATAAGATCTTAAAATTTAATATTTAAAAACACTTAAAAAAATAATCAAACTGAAAATATGAAAATAAAAAGCTTTTTAAACTTGAACGATAAATGATTTTTTGAAAAAGAAATTACTAATTACTAAAATTACTAAAAAATTATACTAAGCTGGAAAGAAATTTTTTAATTCGCTTTGGCGTTAATTATTTAATTTAAATATAAAAAAAGCACTTTAAAAAAAAAACTTTGAAAAAAAAAGAAGAATGTTTTTAGTCAAGGAATTCATTTTCACTTTTACACTCCTTAATCATTCTACTAATAAGAATGGAAGCAACTTAGCATTCAATGGTCGAATACAAAACCCAATTTCGTGAAAATGTCATTAACAAGGTCTACGAATTCCATTAGAACGAGCTACGCAAAAAAAAAGTTTTTGAAATCTTAACCGGGAGTAATTAAAACACCATTTACACGGCAAATTAATCATAGTCACTGAAGTAATTTAAGGCTAAAGAATCCCTCTACGCGAAGAAGGAACAAAAAATTCCTAAACAAATAGAGTTTAATTACGCATTGATTTTCCACAAACCGCATAAAGTCCATTATTATTTAAAATTATTCAGGTTTTGTTGAGAAGAAACTATGAATAAATTAAAAGAGTTGTGTTGTTTGTACCTTTAATGAGTAGAATAAATGCTTCTATGATTAGTTTTAAAAAAAATAGTGTTTTTACCAAATTTCTGCTCTGTTGAAATGAAATTATTCAGTTGAAATATATTACGTTTGCGATGAATATTTAAATGTTTAACATCGCAAATGATTTTAGACTTGATTAAGTTTTAGATTCATGATAGAGAATGAAACAGTTTAGTGTAGTATTTGCATTCAATTAGTTAATTAAATACATGTTAATTAGTTAATTGATTAGTTCGCTAAAAGAAAATCTGGATTTTTGTTGTAGTCTATAAAAAAACATTTCCTATTTTTAAAACTCTAAAGACATAAAGTTGTGGTAATACTAATAGAAATAGCATAACTGAAATAATAGTTTTCTTGGAAAATATTGTGACTTTAATATTTCCTGAGGGAGGTAGTATTTACTTTTATATATTTCATAAATTTAGATTTAGATTCACGATAGAGAGTGGAACAGTTTAGCATATTTGCATTCAATTAGTTAATTAAATACAAATAAATTAGTTAAAAGAAAATCTGGATTTTTGTTCTGGACGCTCTACGATCATGTTAGACCGGGACCTACCGTTTAAAGTGGATTCCGAACCACTACATACATCCATGGCATCGCCGGGACTCGAACCTGAGGTACCGAGAGCCAGAGCGCTCGCCCCTCCATTATTATATTAACTATTACAAAATAACAAATAAAAATTTTAATATCAAAATTTAAGTTTTTTTTTTTAAATAAATTTATTTTAATTTAGATATATTAACACTTTGATTTATTCTTTAACAATAAATTTATAAAAGAATATATACATGGAAGCATTTCAGTTCTAATCTATTTTAGTTCGTTTTTATATTTATAGTCTTATTATAATAAATATTCTCGGTTGAAATGTAAATATACTGTGTTTGGCAGAAATCTACTATATTAACAGTAATGGAATATTTTTTTTTCTAATATACGCCGACACAACATAAAATCACAACACCAAAAAAGGAATTGTGCCACATAAACGAAAATTGGGTGGTGTGTTTGCACAACTGAAAGACGGCTTCTGTTCAAATTTCACGCGATATAAATTATCTATTCAAATTTCGAGGAATAAGAGTGGCGCCATTATTTACGCCATGCGCATGAAAACGAACGATTTAAACATGAGAATTATATCTTCCGAATTAGGCATTGTGGGTTAGAATTAAATGAAGAGTGTATTTATGGTGACGAAGAAGGAAATATTAGCAACTTAATGAATTTGAGTAAAGCCGTGCAGTAGGTCTACCAGAAGGTAGATTTTCCTTTCACGATATTGCAGAATGATTTGGCGAGGATATATCCATTTTGCATGATTGTTGACAGCAGTGGTCATAGGGAAGTGCTGTCTCAAGAAGTCCAGGATTCGGCAGCACACTGAAACTACTGAGAAGGACGGCGGTTGTACTTGCTGCATGGTTGTAGTCAGGGGCCGGATTTTCCTATAGGCTAATTAGACTTCAGCCTAGGGCCTCAAGATCAAGAGGGACCTACATTCAAATTGTTAGCAAAATTAGAATGGCACTATTCTAAAAACAGCAAACACTAAAACACTGAATCGAAAATACGGAGAAATTATGAAATAAATTTATCTGAACTGAATTAATCTTCAATGTACTGAATATATTTAATTTAATTTGATAGAAAATATGACAATTTTTATTGCATATTTTATTTTTGTAGTCAGAGATTTTTATTATTTGAATTTTGTTTCTTTGTAAATGTTGTGTGTTATGTTTGATTAGTTATTGTTACAAGTACTAAATATGAATAAATGTCCAAATAAGTGTTCTCGGCTTTTTTTTTGTGCCACATTTTTTTATGAGGATCAGTACCCATCACAACATGTTTCATTTAAAATATTGATATACTATATCACGGTAATGATGTATTTTATTATCTCTCGTGTAATTTACAAACTTAAAAATGGGAGGCGAAAGGGCCTCATGAGTGGAATAGCCTAGGGCCACTTTTCATCTAAATTCGGCCCTGGTTGCAGTGAATCATTTTGCATCTGCAATAAAAATTCGATCTCTCTAATAGCACCAGGGGGACACATCCAATGGTGACAAATCTGTTATTTGAGGAACAATATGATTATTAAGGAAGAGACTCCCTGTAGTGTTTCTGCCACTAACGGCAAATCGCCACCAATTGAGACTTCAACAGAGTCAAGCTAGAGCTCATTGGAGCGCGGAGAGTTTTGCTCTCAGATATGAGTTGTTTGTGACTTGATGCTAGTGACGAACTTCGGTTAGCAGCACTTGGAGACAATCTATGTGAGTTGTAAACACTCTAGATTAGGGGGTGCCCTATATTTTTTTCCTTAAAGCACATTCTAGAATACCAGTATCGTGGTGGGTACATTTATTTTTTAAGGTAAATTTATAGGTTGGTTTCATACAATGATGTGCTGTTAGCAAAACACATACGTTATGACTACGAGCATTACAAACCTAATTAATAAAGCATTACAAATGAATGTTGAATTAAGCATTACAAACTTACAAACCTACAGCGTAAGAGACAGTTTGGGATGATTTAACTCCAAATTGTCTTGTCCGTGCCAGCAGAAGAGTAAAAAGGGTGCTGAATAACAGTGACATTTATCGTGTGAGTGACCACACGTTATAATTACAGTGTCATTTATTTCTTCAAACCATCAGGCTTTAAGTATCGGTCTTTATTTGACGCTATTGCTCGTCTACTGCTTTAGCTTTTAGTCTTCGATTTGTTTTGCCAGTCTTCGAAAAACAATTCCAAATTATAGATTTTATTTAGGTTACGTTTTAAAAGACTCCGCTTTTGTTGAATACATTACACTGCAGTACATACATCAGATATTGCGTCACCGCTGGCTGCGTCATCTATCGTTGACTACAGCGGTTATTAATGTACGATTTCCCATTTGGATTAACCCTTCTCTTAACCTGTGACCTTGAAACTACAATCAAATAAATATGCTACTCAGATAAATGCTTCGCTAAAATTTCAAAACAAGTAATTTAATTTATTCTTGGTTTGGAGATTATTCTTGGTGTCTATCATTGTATGCGACTATCATTAATAACTTTTCCACCATTTCTATTTATCGAGTAATTATATAAAAATATTTTTCTGTTAATAAACTGTAACCTTAATTCCGTGGAAGATAAATTTATATAACGAATTTTTTTTTAAAGCAATTTTACAATTTACTTATTTATGAGATAATATTTATTTAAAACATGATTCTTAAAACTATTAAATTATTTAAAAAAAATAGAAGTAATTGCAACTATTTACGAATATTTTTAATTATCAGTGGAAAATAAAAATAAAAAAATATTTGAAAAGCAAAGTGAAAAACAGTTATTAAAAAGTAATTTGATAATAATGAACTTTATTAAAAAGTAATTTAAATCTATCTATAATCAAACTGGATTAAATTTTAATTGTGTATTTTATAAGTTACATTTTTTCAATTCCTTCTATTAGCTCACATCTTCCCTATATATATCTTGTTAAAATTTTCTATCGTACATAAAATACTTTTTATTTCTCCACTCAAGTTCAAATACATATTTTTGAACTTATAGTGGATGACACTGGATGTTAATATAGTTTTTTCAAATATTAATTCAGTAATTAAATTTAATTAATTAATTTTTGTTTTTTTTATATTTAAGTTGCATATATCTAGCAATAGATGGCGCCAAATAAACTTAAAAAATGAATGAAAATTATTTATAAAGGACTTTCTGCAATATAGTGAAAAAAAAGTAGGAATTGACTTTAAATTTTATTTTTTATATTACTTGTTTAATGATAACAAAACGTATAAATTTTTACTCTATAGCCATCATATATTGTTACCTATGTAACAATCAATTTTTTTATATCAAAAATTGAGAAAATTGTATTGGTGTATCGGAGCACTGCGCTTGTAAGTAAAGTGGTTTTTTTTTTTTTTTTTTTTTTTTTTTTTTGTGACTTTTTTTTTCCCCCCAGATCCAACTGACACCAACAAATAAACCGACATTCCGCTAAAAACTGGTCCGCTGTACTTGCACATTACATTATGTAATATGTAAATGAATCCGCTACTAGTACATTTACTTGTACTCTTTTTATCTCTTCAGTTTTTTTCACATAATTTAAAGATATATTATAATACACTGAAGTGACAAAAGTCATGGGATACCTCTTAATATCGTGTCGGCCCTCCTTTCGCCCGGCGAAGTGCAGCAAATCGACGTGGCATGGACTCAACAAGTCGTTGGAAGTCTTCTGCAGGAATATTGAGCCATGCTGTCTCGATAGACGTCCATAATTGTGAAAGCGTTGATGGTGCAGGATTTTGGGCACGAACAGACCTCTCGATGATGTCCCATAAATGCTCGATGGGATTCATGTCGGGCGATCTAGGTGGCCAGATCATTCGTTGGAATTGTCCAGAATGTTCTTCAAACCAATCGCGAACAGTTGTGGCCCGGTGACATGGCGCATTGTCATCCATAAAAATCCCATCGTTGTTTGGGTACATGAAGTCCATGAATGGCTGCAAGTGATCTCCAAGTAGCTGAACATAAGCATTTCCAGTCAATGTTCGGTCCAGTCGCACCAGAGGACCAAGTCCATGCCATGAAAAAACAGCCCACACCATTACGGAGCCACCACCAGCTTGAACAGTGCCTTGCTGACAGTTTGGGTCCATGGCTTCGTGGGGTCTGCGCCACACTCGAAGCCTACCATCAGCTCTTACCAACTGAAATCGTGACTCATCGGACCAGGCCACGGTTTTCCATTCATCTAGGGACCAACCGATATGCTCACGTGCCCACGAGAGTCGCTGCAAGCGATGTCGTTCTGTCAGTAATGGCACTCGAGTCGGTCTTCTGTTGGAATAGCCCAAGAAAGCCAAATTTCTCCGCACAGTTCTAACAGACAATTCCCTTGTACGTCCCACATTGATTTCTGCGGTTATTTGAAGCAGTACGAGTTCATTAATCATTCATGTTCTTAATTTTTTTTACACATTGTTAAAAATTATATTATATGTTATCTAAATGAATCAGCTACTAGTACATTTTATCTCTTAAATTACAAACTGCATCTGAGAATTAACCTTTATGCTGTTTACTTAACGAATATTTTATTTTCCTTACAATGACCATTAAACTAAATAGAAATTATCAAACACATTATCTCAGCTGAGTCGGCGGAACTATTTCTCTTCGCTGATAGGCCAGAGTGTCATATGATCTATCTCGTGCAGTTTTGTGAATGACTTGGACCACGTGATAGGTAGGGACTTCCGCAACCACGTGCTTCAATGAAAATAATTATTTTTGATAACACGCTGACTGTGCGATCTTTGAAAAATGTGCTGAATTTGTCCTATGCGTACATTCCATAGTTCTACAGCTGTTCCAATTGTCTTTCTTGGAAATTTTCGTTTTTATTTCTTCGGATTCTGTTCTAAACTTTTATGAAACGTTTCTCTGATATTTTTTTTTTTTTTTATTTATTTATTTCATTTTTTTTTTTTTTTTTTTTTTATTTGGTATATATTTTATTTGGTATATATATTTTTTTTTATTGTTATTCTTGAATTCATAAATTTACATCATATAGTTGGAATGTAAAGTTTAGAGTTTATTTTTTTTTTATATTTAAGGCAATATTGATTTTGATAATTTGATAATAATAAATAATAATGATAATTCTGTTAATGAGTATTTTACGACTTAAAATAATATGAATTTTTCTTTCGTATAATTTTTGTTGTTGAACATCAGTGGGCCTCGCTTATGTATGCCAAGAACAGGTATTATTATTATTCAATAATATCATAAATATTAATTTTCAATTTCTTTTCATTTTCCTTTCGGAAATTTTCTGTTGTTCAACATCAGTGGATATCTCGGGTATATATACCATAAACGGTTGTTATTATGCAATAAAATTATAAAAAATAATTTCTAATTTATTTTCAATTTTCTTTCATATTTCTGTTGTTGAACATTGGTGAGTCTCGATTGTGTATGCCAGAAACGGGTGTTATTATTATTCAATAATATCATAAATAATTATTTCTAATTGTTTTTCTTTTTTTCTTTCGTATAATTTTTGTTGTTAAACATCCGTGGGTCTCAGGTATATATGCCATGAATCCGCCTCACTTAGCCTTTTGAGAGTTTTACAAGATAGCTGCTCGTAATTATTACGAGTATATTTTTAATATATGTCTGTATCAAACGAAGTTTACCCTAAATATAATAGAATTATTAAAATCAAATTTTTAAACAGTTTTGAAATGATCACTTTTTTATGCGACAATGTCAGCAGCTGGCCTGCAGGAGGACCAGGATTCGAATCCGTTGGCGGCATTATTGCAGACATTGGTTTCAAAAACTAGCAGACTCGATGTCAATTGCTACACTAAGTATAAAACACGCCTCACATCGATAGTCAGGGTATATGATGGGATTTTTCAGGTTTTTCTTCCATGTAACGCACAAATGTGTTACAATTACCCTTAAGAATCCTCTCAGAAAGCACTATCCTCCCCATGTCCCCTGTCAGTGGGCTATTAGTGCTATAGAGATTAGCACATGAACACAACCAATCTTAAACAAAAAATAAATGGGGTGACATTTCAATCCAATGGCGGCGACAGTGTTTAGTTAGTGCTTTCAGAAACTAGTAGATTCAATGGCGAATATGAAACTATGTGCAATGTTGCTCGCATTGATACATATAAAAAAAATCAAATACGTCTTTTTCGATCTTTCGCTATTTTTAATTATTTTCATTTGGCAATTTGTATAGCCGATGGCCAGCCAACTTGTGATTTTACACAAACTCAATACACACCGGTGGTGTGCGTTGTGTTCTTTGCTTTGAAAAATGAGTACAACCCATAATGATTGTACGTCGGTTCATAGTAACTAATAAGATATTTGTTTGTTTTTTCTCCCATACTTTGTGAGATGGATTCCCTTGAATTTTGTGAAAAAAATCATCTTGTACTAACAGAGAAAATGTTTACTCATCATAGAAGTATATCAACGCACTAATGTTCAAATCGTCGTGGAACAACATTTACACTAGCTTCTTTACATTAAGAAAATAATAAGCACTTCAAAAATATACCCCGCCATGCTATATTAAACTCCATTTTGAACAAAAAAAAAAGAAAGATATTTTCGTAAAAATTACATTTTCTTTTATCCATTTTAACAGCCGCAATGCTTTTAGAAACTCTCCCTGATTTCTGATGCTGCTACTCAAATGGTCAACACCCTCCAGTATCCATTTAAATAAGAATTGGAGTCGTAGTCGGGAACAAGGAGTTGGGAGTCGGTTTAAAAATGCGACACCCAACTTAGTGGCAAAACCAAAATCATATTCTTTTTTCTGCTGGTTAAAGAACTTCTTAAACTGTTTGTCTTCGAATATAAAAAAGCAGAATTATGTAAACTGATAGAGTACTGTGTTCTAATCGATTAAACTTTTTCATCGATTAAATCATAAAAAAGAATATATTCTAACATTTGAAATGTATTTTTGAAGTAAAATCCTTTTAAATCACTAAATGTCTTTTAAAATATATCTCCTAGCATAAAACATTTAACAATACACATTCTTTAACATTTTAATATTGGAATAGGCGTTAATTATATTGATTTATGAATTTCTAAGAGACGAATAATTGATTTCTTTTCTATGTAATTATAGATAATCTATCTAAAATGATAATAATAATATTATTTGTATAGTGTTACAATAAATTACTGTAATATCTCAGCTAATTTAGCTGTTAACTTGATAACGAATCAAACTGTGATGTTTAAACAGGCGATCATGGGATGGCAGAAGATCTTCCTGCTATCCAATCATCTGCCTGTAGCTGACAGAAGACGTTCGTCATCACAACTCATCGTTTGCTTTTATCTGTTTTTAAGAATTTCTCATATCTGCTATTTGCAATGTTTAATGTTAATATTTCATTTTATTTTAACCACTAGAAGATATAAACAAACATAATTTAAATTTTCTTGACGCAAATTATCCTGCTAATGCCATTGTGATATTAAGTATCGATTATTTTTATATTCGTATTTGCATACTTCACTTTAATAATGAATTTTGTCAGATAATTGTTGCTGTTCGATTTAAAAGACAAAGTTACTTTAAAAGCAATATTCCAAAAGAATAAATTTTATTTTGCATTTATATGAAATTTTTTTTCGAAAACTAAAATTTTGTTTACGTTTTTTCTAGAAATGTATTTTTGCTTGGAATCTGTTCTTCTCCTTTTATATTTTTAGTATTAGCAATAATATTAATTAAAAAATAATGATTTTTAATATAACGTTAAAATTGTCTTAGATTCCCATAAAAATGTATCGATTTCTTCAAAATATGCAAGCGGCCTGATTGCCAATTGGCTAGCTTTTTGACCGTTGGTACCGCAGACTTCAGGTTCGAATCCTGGCGTTAGCATGGATATTTATGAGTGATTCGTAATCCACGTTAAATTGTAGGTCTCACTCTAACTAGCCTGAAGTGTGCACAAAATGACAGTAGAACGACAAACCAAACCAATCAAAATATGCAAATGGCTAACAAACGTCTGTAATAAAAAATTCTTTGTGGATTATAATTCTGTTTTCAAGTGATAGGAATATAATGAATTTACCACAAATTCTATTGTTGTCGAAGAGGAATTGGATAAAATATTGTAAAAGTTTAATGTGACAACTTAATAGAAGAAAAATTTCAGAATATTCTGAAAATAACTGATTTTTAAATTAGTATAAAATCAGTACTTTAAAAAATTAAATAATTCAACACAAATAATTAAATCATACAAAAGGATAGTTTTATAAATCACCAGAGACCATTTGCCCTTCATTTAATTTTGTAATGAATTTAATTTAGTGCTGGGTTTAAATAATCAATGTATCTTACAACTTTCAAACCTAATTAAAAGAAAAAGTATCATTACTTGAACGGTTACAGTGTTTAAAAAGCAAATTATACAAATTTTGAACCTCTTTGGTGAAATTCTGTAAGAATATCCAAAGAATATTTGAGTTTTTTTTATTTTTAAATGTCCGATAAATAAGTTAAGGAGCCTTCTAAGCTCACATTTTAAACAGTTCCAAATAAAGCTCAAGATCACATGACAGCGTAATTTGGAATTTTGCCGATAATCGAAGAGTTAGACGATGAACTCACTCCAATTCCAATAAAAAATAAAATTAAATTAACCGACGCTTTAAACGATTTTTAAGTCAAATGAAGAAGATGACATCGATTGAAGAGAAAATGCTGAAGAAAGCTATAACTATCGACTTTTATACTCGAAAGGGCCAAGTTTTTCTGAAAAATAGTATTTTTTTTACTTATTTGAAACTGGAACTGTAAGATCCAAATTGAATTCTGCTAACTTTTGAACTGAAGTGTTGGAAACTTTTCGCTTAAAATGATTTCAACTTCAAATGCACTTACAAATTTAATATTGCTTTTCGTGTAGCTGTTAAAATTGTTGTAAGAAGGGATCTAATATGTCAATCAATTGATTTTGTGCTCTGTATTATGTATTCTCTATAAGTAGACGTTAATTTATCCAAGATAGGCATAGATGGGTGAAAATATCAATGTAATAAAAGACATTCGATTTGATGGAAGAAATTTTTAAATGTAATTCAAATTGATTCTTTTTTTTTTTTTATAAAGCACATTCAAATATATCGCCAATAGTAATTATGTAAATAGGGCGTCAATGTATTTCGATTTATTGTTAGCATAGGCAGAAATAAATGTGCATCAGATAAGAGTAATTGCTATTGTTAATTAGACGGTGCCATGGATGTCTGTGAGTGGTTCGGAGAAATCCACTTTAAACTGTAGGTGCCGGTCTATTTAGCCCTCGTGTGTACAAGATGACCGTAGAGCGACAAACCAAACCAAACAGTACAGGTTTGTTAACCATTTGGTTAAAGGCAAAAAATCTAAATGAAATTGGGTGAACCACAATAATCCATAAGAAGGATCAGAACAATCTATCTGGATTGGTGATTGATTTCAAATATAATGATATAAATAAATAAATGAATGAATGTAAATATCTTGAATGAAACCAAAACAGTACAATCCCGATGCGTTCTGTGAGTAGAATCTTGAACTATAGATATATTGAAACACTTGAACCATAGATATACTCTATTGTTCAAGTGCTCAAGCTAAAGGAGGGTTCCCCATTACATATACAACCAAATTATCTCACTTTTTTTCTTATTGAATCAAATCGGCTTATGGAACTATATCTTAAAATCTTCTTATTTAAGTTAAAAGATTTCTTATATTTAAAAAAAAAAAATTTAAGAAAAATTGCACAAACTTATTATAAAAAGTTATTGAATTTTAATTATATTTATACAACAATTCACAGCAATAATAAATTAGCTGCTATTTTAATTTTAAAATTGCTTTAAAATTGCTAAAATTGCCTTTCGATTCAAAATATTAACACATGATACTGATATCCATTTTTACACATTTTACAGATTTAAAATTTTCAAAACTTCAATTTTTATTTAAAAAAATATATAATTCTCGATTGTGTGGACCTTGTTAAAAGCGGAAACTGGCGAATCTATTATTTGCTAGAAAACTAGTAAGATACACAAGGCCCAAAGCTATTTAAAAAAAAAATTTTTAATAGTTATGATGGAATTTTTAATATTATATAATTTAAAATTTTAATTACTAAAAATTTTAAGTTATTTTTAGTTCTATTAAAACCACATCCAAAAATAACTTCCTCACCTATTATACTGCCCGCTTTGTTCGAATCTATCCGATTTGGCCGCTTGCCAATTTTCCACACAATCGGTGGTTGATTAATACATTAACACATAATTAACGATTTATTAAAAACATTTCACTTATGCTATAAAAAAATGAAATAAAAACGACTGACTATAAATATGAGTCACTTACTATAAAACCAAACTTGAATTATCAACAAAAATAAATGCATTATTTTCCTTGTACGTTATTTCAAAAACATTATTTGCTAACTTTTTTATATAGATTTCAGCAATATTAGGCAATTATTTCAGCAATATATTTTCAATCATTTTTTATTCAGCAATTTATTTTCTTCAACTACAGGTAGAATCGATGGCATAATACATTTAATAAATAAACTGCTTAAAATATGTCAAATTTTTAAAATAAGATTTATTAGAATACTTCTTCTATTTCGTACAATCTATTTAAAGATTTTTTTAAAGCCTTCTATCTCTTTTGCACTTGAAAATCTTTTAATAGAACACAATAAAAAGAACAACAACCCTTTATCTTTCACTCGAGTCCGAATTACACACAAAATCAGCACAGTCATCACTTCTCTCGACTCCGGTGATTGAATAAAATAAGAAATAACTTTTTAAGCGATAACATTTCTCAGTATCAAGATCACTTTTATAATTAAATGGCCATCAGTTTATTGGAGTCATCGTAGTTATTTAGAAATTTAAACACGACTATCGTTTGCTGAGTTTGAAAAATACTTTTTCTTTAATCGTTTGCTGAGTTTGAAAATTATTATTTTCACTATTGCCACAGATTACAAATGAAAAATTATTGTTTATTTAATTTTTCTTTAATCGTTTGCTCAGTTTGAAAAATATTCTTTATATAATCGTTTGCTGAAATTAAATAAACAATAATTTTTCATCTGTAATCTGTGGCAATAGTGAAAATAATATGGAATTCGAAAATACTGGTTCATAGTATGGAATTTTAAAAACAGAAAGATGGAATAGTATTATTTACACTTTTCAAAGGTAAGATATATGATTTAATAAAATTATTCTTTAATTATAATTAACTTTTATTCAATTAATTTAGTTAATTTAATATTTTTATTGATATTTATTTACGGCTTTTAATTTTTTCTTTATTTTTTAATTTAATTTAATTTTAATCTCTTCCACTGTACAAATAATTTAATAATTTTGTTATTGCATGTATTACCAGTAGAATTTTATTTATATCAATTTAAAATATTTATATGAAAATATAAGTATTTTAAATTGAATAAAATAATTTATATGAAATCTCCTAATGCATTTAATTAAAAAGATTTTATATTTGTTTTTACATATGTATAAAGTAATATGAAAGATTAATTAAGAATATACGGATTAAATAAGAACACCTTGTTAATTGTTAATTAAAAAGTGATGGATAACTTTAATGTAAATAAAGTAATTAAATTTCTTCTTTAAAGTAATTAAGACCTAGCTAAGTTAATTAACATTTCATTAAATAAATTATGTATGAGAAATTAAGTTATTCAAAATTAAAAGTTGTGAAAGCTATAGTGTAACACAGTTTTTATGTATTTATTATGCATGGGCTTTTAAATTCTTTGTTATTCTATGAATATTTTATTTAGTATCCAAACACAGGCTTCTAAAACGAGATTGTATCCTTTCTTTGCATATTTAACAGGCATTATAAATTAGGTTTAAAATGATTCTATAAAATGATCAGTTTCTTTACAAAAAATAATCTTTTCTAAACACATTGAAGTAACCTTTTTGTAATTAATTTATTAGAAAGTATAAAAATAAGTAAGATTTTTCCAAGTAAAATTTTTTTATACTGATCAAGTCTGATCAATCCTTCACAAATTAAAAACAAAATTTAAAGAATTCAGTTGAATAATTTTAATAATTGAATAATTATTGATTCAGAATATAATATAGTGGTT
Organism: Caerostris darwini; assembly: GCA_021605075.1. Lineage (NCBI taxonomy): Eukaryota > Metazoa > Arthropoda > Arachnida > Araneae > Araneidae > Caerostris > Caerostris darwini. The sequence continues at coordinate 103,829 of BPLQ01006157.1, forward strand.
TAACATATAAAATTAGATAAATTTATATTGCCTATTAAAATTACTTTTTATTTCTACTCTTTTTTTTCAGAATATTTCTGAACATATATTTTCTACATCCATATATAGTATATATGTATAGAAACATGCATGCATATATATATATATATATAGGGTGATTATAATTAAAGTCCTACTTTCAAAATGCTGTAAAAAAACACTCGTCACAATGAGTTCAAATTTGAACTGAAGATACTTGAAGAAGGGGGAAACGGTACGGCATCAAAAAAAAAAATTCCGCCGATTTTTCCCATCCAATTTGGTATAACCTTGGCGTGGTGGATGAGCTTTCCACTTTAATTATAATCACCCTGTATTATTAATATGACAAAAAATTGCATAAAGGATAGGGTGTTATTGTGTCACATTTGAAATAAAAAGGCTGATTACTTTATAATTATTTTTCTGAAATGCCAAAAAATTTTGACAACAATTTTCAATTTAATTTTTTAAATATTTTATATTTTGAATTTTCGAAATAGAGACGAAAACGATTTCAAAAAGATATAAACAGTAACGCGTCAAATATTAAAAATAAACATTTCGAACAAAACAAACTTTTTAAAACATTTGTATAACCAATTATTAATTTGGAACAAGCACACGCAGACGATTCCAGAGGAATAAATGTTCCTACATCCGTTGTTATTCGCAGCAGAGTTCGATGAATCTAATTAACACAATCCAGAATCGTTCTTTCGCCAAACGATACGACACAAAGCTGCTTTTCTTGCGAAACCCCGTCCAACAACTCCTGATTCCGGCAAAATCCACTTACTCGCAGGGATGAGTGGGTACCTAGCCGAGAAAAAGAAATCGCTTGGAAGAAATAAATCGACGACCCCCCGGACGGAAATTCACTTTATTTCCTAAATAGTATCACATGTAAGAAATAAAATCCTGCTCCTACCAAATTTCTCTTTCGCTCCTTTTTTTTTTTTTCTTTCTTTCTTTCTTGTTCTTCTCACCCCCTGAGGTATCGATGGAAAATTTTAACGTATTCGTTACTCTTGTCGCAGTTTGAATCATGAAAACGTAAAAACGAAGGGTAGTTTCCGCGGATGAGGAAGTTTCAAAAGATTTTTCGTACAGGAAAATCCGTTTATTGGGGGAAAAAAATAAAACGTAAAGATTCTCAGTTCCATGTACATTTTGATGGAAGTCTTTTTTTTTTTTTTTTTTTTTTTTTTTTTTTTTGAAAAAAAGGTTATTTTTTATATAAGACGGTAGTTTTAAAAAAAAGTCACCTAAACTAGATGGTATTTTTCTTTAAATATGAGGAAGGGTATATCAGGAAACATTTTCCTGTACCAATAATGAAAGAAAATAAAAAATATATATTCACAATGTGGAAACGACACATTGGTTACATTACACATTGGACACATTATCAAAAGGTTTTGTGTAAATCTATCAATAAGTAATGTCAAACCATGAGATATCTTGTGTATATCTTCTATTTAAGCAAAATAAATCCTCCCATAAAGTTTGAGGAATTGCGAGAAGGCCTTAATTACTTCTGATGAATTTTCAAAAAAGGTTTAAACATCCCAGATGTAACTTCTAAACAGGTTTAATCCTCCCAGTTGCCACAACTATGAGGGTTTAAACATCCCGAATTCACCTTCAAGGAAAGATTAAGCTTCCCAATTGTCACCATTATGACGGTTTAAACTTCCCAAATGCAACATCTAGGAAGGTTTAAATCTCCCAAATACCACTACTATGAGAGTTTAAAAGATTCTGGACAGGAAAATCCGTTTATTGGGGGAAAAAATAGAACTTAACGATTCTCAGTTTCATGTGCGTTTTGTTGGAAGTCTTTTTTTTTTTTCGGGGGGAGTAATTTTTTTTATATAAGAGGGTAGTGATTTAAAAAAAAGTCACCTAAATAGATGTTATCTTTCTTTAAATAGGAGGGAGAAAATATCAGTAAAAAATTTCATTCCTCAATAATGAAATAAAATTTAAAAAAATATTCGTTCACAATTAAAAAACGATTCGTTATCAAAAGTTGTGAAATTAAACCAATAAGCGATGTCAAACCGTAACTGTAACTTCTATTAAGCAAAATAAACCCTCCCATAAAGTTTAAAGAAGTGAGAGAAGATTTTAATCATTTCTGATTCCATCTCTAGAAAGGTTTAAACATCCCGATGCAACTACTAGGAAGGTTTAAACCACCTTATTTGCCACTACTATGAGGGTTTAAATCTCCCAGATGCCACCACTCGTTCCAAACAATTCACTCGCCAAAAATTGCAGCCGGTATTGTAGCAATGGTAATGATGAGTCAGATGTCATTGCAGTTTAGATTGGTTGTCGCACTACTGTTATTTTTATTTTGTGCACATTAGGCTATTATGGCTTATTTTGTGCACATTAGTTTTAGGGCTAATTAGACCGGGACCTACAGTTTAAAGTGAATTCAGAACCACTTCAAACACTAACAAACGCCATGCCACCACCAAGATTCGAACCTGAAGCTTATGGTGCCGAAGGCCAGAGCGCCAGTCTTTTGGCATAAGGCCACATAAATGGCAAATGTTTTGGCAACAATTTTCAATTTAATGTTTCATATTTTGTATTTTCGAAATTAAAACGACTTCAAAAAGAAATAAGCGATAATAGTCAAATATTAAAAATAAACATTGTAAATAAACAAAAAGTTTTTAAAACATTTTTAATTTGGAATAAGCACAACCGATAATTAATTTGGAACAAGCACAAGCAGACGATCCCAGTTGAATAAATGTTCCTATACATCCATCGTTGTTGGTAACAGCAGGGTGTTTATCTCTCTGGGCTTCGCAGCAGAGTTCGATGAATCTAATTAACACAATCCAGGATCGTTCTATTTTCTCTTTCGCCAAACGACACGACACCAAAGGTGCTTTTCTCGAGAAACTCCGTCCAACAACTCCTGATTCCGACACCAAATCCACTTACTCGCAGGGATGAGTGGGTACCTAGCCGAGAAAAAGAAATCGTTTGGAAGAAATAAATCGACGACCCCCCCGGACGGAAATTCACTTTATTTCCTAAATAGTATCACATGTAAGAAATAAAATCCTGCTCCTACCAAATTTCTCTTTCCTTCCATTTTTTTTTTCTCTCTTGTTCTTCTCACCCCTCGAGGTATCGATAGAAAATTTTAACGTATTCGTTACTCTTGTCGCAGTTTTTAGTTCATAAAAACGTAAAAACGAAAGGTAGTTTCCGCGGATGAGGAAGTTTCAAAAGATTCCGTACAGGAAAATCCGTTTATTGGGGAAAGAAAAAATGGAACGTAAAGATTCTCAGTTTCATGTGCGTTTTGTCGGAAGTCTTTTTTGGGAAAAAAAGTTATTTTTTATATAAGACGATACTGATTTTTAAAAGAAAGTCACCTGAACTGGGTGGTATCTTTCTTTAAATAAGAGGAAGGATACATCAGCGAAACCTTTCATGCACCAATAATGAAAGAAAATGAAAACTATACGTTCACAGTGTAAAAACGACTCGTTATCGAAAAGTGTTGTGGAAATCAATCGATAAGCAAAGCCAAACCGTAAGATATCTTCTATTTAAGCCAAATAAATCCTCCCATAAAGTTTGAAGAATTAAGAGAAGGGCTTAATTACCTTTGATGAAATTTCAAGAAAAGTTGAAACATCCCAGATGCAACTTCTAAAAAGGTTTAAACCTCCCAGTTGCCACCACTATGAGGGTTTAAACATCCCAGATGAAACTTCTAGGAAATCTTAAGCTTTCCAATTGTCGCCACTATGACGGTTTAAACCTCCCAAATGCAACTTCTAGGAAGGTTTAAACCTCCCAAATCCCACTACTATGACAGTTTCAAAAGATTCTGTACAGAAAAATCCGTTTATTGGGGGGAAAATAGAATGTAAAGATTCTCAGTTTCATGTGCGTTTTGTTGGAAAGTCTTTTTTGGAAAAAATAAAAGTTATTTTTTATATAGGATGGTACTGATTTTTAAAAGAAAGTCACCTAAACTGGGTGGTATCTTTCTTTAAATAAGAGGGAGAAAATATCAGTGAAACTTATCATATTGAAGAAATAAAAAATATATATTCACTGCGTGAAAACGATTCGTTATCAAAAGACATTGTGAAATTCAATCAGTAAGCAATGTCAAACCGTAACTGTATCTTCAATTAAGCAAAATAAATCCTCCCATAAAGTTTGAAGAAGTGAGAGAAGGGTTTGAATCATTTGTGATACCATCTCTAGAAAGGTTTAAACATCCTAGATGAAACTTCTAGGAAAGTTTAAATCACCCAATCCATTACTATGAGGGTTTAATTGCCATTATTATTGCCATCTCCATTGCTATTACTATGGGGGTTTAAACCTCCCAGATACCACCACTCTTTCCAAACCGCTGCCTCGCCAAAAATCGCAACTAGCTTTGTAGCAATAGTAACCTTTTTCAATGATAAGTCAGCTGTCAATGAAAGAGACTTTATGATGCTGTATAAAGAATTTTTAATACTGAAAGGGGTGTTTTTTTTTTTTTTTTTTTTTTTTTTTTTTTTTTTTTGTATAAAATAATTAAACAATGTGTTATTTCTTTACTGTGGATTGAGAAAATGTATTAACTTGAAATACAGATTTCATTTTATGAGTTGCCTCTTGTGCGAATGTGAAATATTTTATTTGGTATAATATATTGTTAAAAAGAACATAATCAAAAAAAATATTTTATAATAAATCAAAGTAAATAATTTATAATAAATATTTTTTTAAATATTTATTTAATATTATTTATAATTATATATATATATTTATATATATATAAATTTTATTTATTTATTTAATTATGTTTGTTTGTAAAATATTTGTTAATAGATTCTTTTACAAGTTATATGTTTTAACTAAATTTGACATTTTTGGCTAACTCACTAAATCCCACATTCAAAATACTGTAAAAAAAGAACCACTCATCACAATGAGTTCGAATTTGAACTGAAGATACTTGAAGAAGAGCGAAACAGTATGGTATCAAAAAAATGTTTTACCAATTTTTCCCATCCAATTTTATATGACCTTGTCGTGGTGGATGGGCATTCCACTAACAGTGTCACTATTGTTGAATTACTTGGAAATCATTTTTTTCCATCAAAAAACAAAACCAATTAAGCACATTGAACACAGCAGTTGAATTAATGTGCAACTCATGCCAAATACGTTGTCATTTCGATTCAAAACATCACTGGCAGCCGAATTCACTTTCTTTATGACGCTTACAGCGCCATCTATTAATACACTTTGGAACGTTTTTTGGTCCGTTTCCCTCATCTTCAAGTATCTTCAGTTCAAATTTGAACTCATTGTGACGAGTGGTTCTTTTTTTTTACAGCAGCTTGAAAGTGGGACTTTAATTATAATCACACTGTGCATAATAATTTCGTATTAGTTATACAGAAAAAAACTCAAAACTTAATTCATAACTTAATAAATAATTATTAATTTGGTATTTTTAAAAATTTAACTTACCAGTTTCTTGATAATTTAAGAAAAAATATAAATGTAAATAAATAAAAAATACTAACATATCACCATGAAATGAAAAGTATCAATCATATCTTGATTAGTAGTAACTAACTTTGTGTGTGAAATTTTAAAGAATAATTTATACATAAAACCATAATTTTTTATCTGTTTTACCATCATTATTTGCTTATCCGTTGTATACCATTAACTGTATTTAAAAAAATTGCGCGAAAAGTTTTTTATACTTCTTATAAAAATAAGACTTAATAAAAAAAATTACATGCACAGATATTATTTAATTCCAATCTATTGAATATAGAAATACATCGCATGCTTTATATAAAAGTTTATTTTTTAATAAAATGCTTGCTTTTATTGATAAATGCTAATCTACATGTTTTTTCTATATATAAACAAAAAATAATCATAACAAGCTCTTTGGTTCATTTAACTAACCATAATTTCCTTAAAATTAAAACTAAAAGAAAAAAAAATCAAAGAAATTAAGTGCATGATTAGGATATTAGTAGAGTGAAAGTTTTCGTTACCTAAAACCTAAAACAAACACAAGAGCATAAAGATAAATCTACTAAAGACCAATTAACTCTTTAGTTCATAATCCTTTTTAATAAACTCATATATCGAAGATCGCAATATTGAAAAAAAAATAATAATAACAACAAAAATCCTGCGTAATTAATTACGTATGCCTAATGAACGATAACTCACCGTTAGCGATAAGCACCTGGGTGTATAATTAGCATTAACAAAAGTAGATAATGATAGTTAGATGGAGTGTGGTAGCTAAAAAAAAGAACACAGATTTCATTAAGTCCGGCTCAGCAAACGACTTTCCATTGTTGCCAAAGAATTCTTAATAAAAATTGAAGATAAATTTAAGTGTTGCTTTTGCTTGTCTCGAAATGAGCGAGGTAAATATCATCTGCGAAAAAGAATAAAAAGAATAATTAAAATTTTTCTGACGAACAGAGTGTTCTAAAAAAAAAACTGTAGTATATATTTCAGATTCTGTTTTCTGATAAATTAAATAAGAATTCTTTGAATAAGGATAATAGATATTAATTTAATTTATTTCTAGCTAATTTTTCCTGATAAAAATAATTTCGTAATTTTTATTGATGGTGGTCGCTAAAATTGCAAATCCTGGAAAAAAATAAAAATTATTCTGTGTAAACAAAACTTTTTTTTCCTTTTAGATACGCTTACTATCCAAAACTTTTGTAACAATATTTTTCGCTAATTAACTGTAACTTTGAAAAAGATTGGGTACAGTAAGTCATTTTGTTTTTAAACGGCTTTATGTGTTCGAATTTACTTGAAAGAAGGATATTTTAAGCTCTTTTTGTTTTAATATGTTTATTCTAAACTAAGGAGATATCGGAAACACACACTAGAGATTAAAAGTTTTGTTTTAAAACACATGTGTATTCTTTCAAGTTAATTTTAGTTCAACTTTCTGATATTGTTTTGTTACTGAAATTCGTTTCAGTTCGATTATTTACCATTGAAAGCAAAAAAATTAAAAGCATTAATTAAGAAGAATTCTTTATTTACATTTTATAGAAAATAAAAACATTCTAACAGTATTCTAGATCTACTTACTGTTCAGTTCCCTCTTTGAAATTAATTTGTATAAAATGCTACGGATTTAAAATCTTAAGTCGCTCGGTCATTTAACATGATAAATATTCTTTGTCTTAAATTTTTAATTGCAAATTTAATGTTTTCCTTGGCCAATATTTTAAAACATTCTTCTTTCTTTAGTCCGTCAATATTTGTCGCTTGAATTTTTGTTTATTTAACTATTTACTTCATATTTTGAGAAGTTTAAAACTAATTTATTGTCATCAACAAAAATAATTTTCAGAATTTTTTTTTTTTTTTAAATATTTTATTAAAAAAATTCAAAATAAAAATCTAAAGTCTATACACCTTTTTCAAAAATTAGGGCGTCCTGATGGTCAATTGGATAGCACTCTGGCCGTTGGTACAACCGGCTTCAGATTCAAGTCCTGGAGTTGGCATGGATGTTAGTGAGTTGCTCGGAAACCACATTAAACTGTAGGTCCCGGAATAATTAGCCTACAGTGTGCAAAAAATGACCGTAGAGCGATAAAATGAACCAAATCTTCAAAAATTAGTTGTTGTTGTTTTTTTAACTCCATGGCGAGAGAATTGGCGGCGTTGGCTTTATTTCTATTAAATTCATAAAAAAGAAACTAAAGAAATAACAAACATTCGTTTTTCACATCTTGTATCCTCAACAATTTAGTGTATAGCGCCCGCCTTGTGTTTCCAAAAACAAGGGTTCTCGGTTCGAAACTTCACAAGCTTTCTTGTGTATGTCTGATTGATAAATCTGATTTGAAGACATCCTTTGGGGCCCCTGAGTGACGCTGTATCTGCTGTATTTCTATTGGTACACGTAATTTGATAACATCAAATATTTTAAGAACAAAAAAAAGAAAGTTGTCTTTATTAACTACATTTGATGATTTAATGTTGTCTTAATATAGAAAAAAAAGATATTTAATAATGCGCCCTGGTGGTCGAGTGACGAGCGTTCTGACGGTTGGTGGCACAAGTTTCGAAGTCCCGGCTGTCCGGTTTCAAGTCCCGGCGGTGCCATGTATGTTTGTAGTGGTTAGGAATCCACTTTCAACCGTAAACTATTGGTCTAATATGACCATTGGACTTATGGCTGATGCTCTTAAGCTCCGGAATCTGTCAGCAGGCAGGCGGCCTTCACCCACAATAGGGCTGTTGCACTAATGAAAATGAAGATTGGTTTGGTTCTCTACGGTCGTTTTTCAATTCCTTCTATTAACTCACACTCTCCCTATATATATCTTGTTCAAATTTTCAATCGTTCATAAAATACTTTTTATTCATCCACTCGAGTTCAAATGCATTTTTTTTAACTTGTAGTGGATGACACTGGATGTTGATACAGTTTTTTCAAATATTAATTCATTCATTAAATTTAATTAATTCATTTTAGTTTTTTTGAGATTTAAGTTACCAATAGAGTGCGCCAGATAAACTTTAAAAAATGAATGAAAATTATCTATAAAAGACTTTCTGCAATAGAGTGAAAGAAAAGTAGGAATTGACGTTAAATTTTGTTTTATATATATTACTTGTTTTTGCACTAATTAGACCGGGACCTACAGTTTAACGTGGATTCCGAACCACTAACAAAACATCCATGCCAATGCCAGGATTCGAACCTGAAGCCTGTTATACCAAAGACCAGAGCGCTAGCCAATTGGCCCCAGTAAGTTGAAGACGAAGAAGAATTTCTGTTTATTGCATAGTGTTAATTTAAAAATATCCCAACAAATTTTTTCTTTCTTTAAAAAAAAATACAAAATTTTCAAAAACAATAACTTGCAACTTCACAATAGAATTTTTTTTTAATATTTCCATTCCGTATTGTTTATATCTTCATTGTGTGCCGGTTGAAACGCTGATGTGTAACTTTTCGAAACCTTGCTCTTTAAAAAAAAAAGTATAATAGACTTCAGTTACGTATACTTCAGTTACGGCCAAGGCAGAAAAAAAAACCCACATATCAAGATATTTTAAACAAAAGATTAGGTGAAAAGAGCCCAACAAAGAAAAAAGGGAGACTGATTTAAATCATTTTCAACTCTTTGTTCCAAAAGCAGAGAAGGTCAAATGGACGAAATATTTCGAAACCTTTCTCCCGTATGTATAGGTATATGTTTATTTTATTATTTTTTTTAAGAAAAGCTTTTAACAGGTATTCGCTTTTATTTCAATACACATCTATCAATATTTTGGTGTCGTAAAAATGCACATGAATCATTCACCTCTATATTTGCTTTCGTCCAACAAGGTCTCTAGTTGGCGTGGAAATTTAGATTTTGGAGAACGATTCCATATTTTCGCTTTTGCAAGAGATCGTACGTTTACATGAAATTTCGTTACGTTTCGTTATTATTATTTCGTTTCCGAATTCCGGTCACTTTGACATAAGTTTTATGACACTGGAGTAACATATGTATTGTACATTCAGCGTTACTCGGGATGCACCACAGAAAACTTGCAGTAGTTCGGACGGATTCAAACAGATGGGGCCAGCAGGAAAGAAATTACATTTCTAAGATATCTTAATTACAATAAAATTAATTTTAATTTTAATAATTAAAATTTTAAATCTCATAATATCAGAAGAAAATTAAACGACAATTCAGAAAAATTGTTAAACGTTTTTCTTTCAAAATTGCTTTGCGCCGCTTATATCTGACCAGAACCCCTTACAAGTAGTCGATTCGTCAGTGGCTAGCGCTCTGGCACTCTGTACCACAAGTTTCGGGCTCGAGTCCCGGCGGTGCCATGGATGTTTGTAGTAGTTTGGAATCTTATCTTTAAGCCGTAGGTCCTGGTGACATATATAACTGTAGAACGTCACAGAGCCCAATCAAACATCTTCCCACCCACTTCCTTCCCAAACTATAAAGGGGTAACTTAGATCTGGGCACAGTAATGTGGCGTGGTGTAGAAGTAGTAGTAGTAGGGGGGAGTTTTTCTGGGATTTTCTACCTGGGGGGAGTTTTTCTTCTAAACGGCATACAAATATGGGGCAATTACCTTTAAAGGTTCTACCCTCAACACCGTTCGGTAGTCTATTTCCTTAGTGAAATTCGAGACGCTAAACAGAAGAGGACATCTACCAGGGTACACGTGCACCGAAATTTCATTATTTACAGTTTTAATAGGGAATGAATTTCGGTTTTTAATTTATTTTATATTTCTCATAAAACTTCTCTTTCAATTCGATCATCATCCTTTTTTAACGAAACAAAATTCTTTATATAGAAATAATTATGTGTGCAAAAGTAAAATCGACAAAAAGTAACAAAAAATAAAAAGTATGTCAAAATTAATTCAAAACTAAAAGAATATTTCAACAAGGAAATAAGAAAATTCATTAAAAGTATTTAAATTCTAATTTAAAAGGATTAATAAGGATTATTAATTTTAAAAAAGGGCCTAGAACGATCAATAGAATTCTGAATTTCAGTGAAAAAGTGCATTTTTTAATATCGAGTTTCTTGAAAATAAGAGAAAGAATATTTTTTATTATTTACATTTTATTGTTACTTAAATTGCTTACTATTTTCCTTTTTTATTTAAACTGTATTTTAGAACGTCCAAATAATGAATTGTGTTTAATCAAAGCATTGTAAACTATTGCCATATCCTATTGTAATATTTCGAATGATGGGTATTTTACTTGATTAATTTTCATCTAGAAACAGAGAGATGTAGCAGATTCAATATTAATAAGGGTGAACCACGTAGGGTCTTTACACTAGAGAGTTTTTGCATACCGTACGTTAGTTACCGTAGGACGGCCGTTAGCTTTTTCTCCGAACCTATAGCCCAAAGCTATTCTGCAGATCATTCCACCTATATACTTAAAATATAGGCGTCAAATATCTCTTTTTAAAATACATCCATCAAACATCATTTTTAAAAATACATGCCTCAATACTCATTTTTTAAAATACAATTCTGGCATACGGTTTTTTATTTTAAATACATACCCAGAAATATTTTTAAAAATTTATACTATCAAATATCGCTTTTTAAAATACAAACATCAAATATCTAAAAGTAAAATTCAATTAAAAATAAAATACAAAATAATTTTTTAAATAAGCGCCTACAAAAATCATTTTTAAAAATACATACTTTTAAAGGATAATTTTTTAAAGAATTAACTTTTAACTCATTTAAAAGATACATTCATTTATAAGTTAATTAAATGAAAAGTTAGTATTTTTAAATTTAAAATTTAATATCAGTAGTTATACGTTTAAGTATTTGCTTAATATTAAAACATCGTTTATACTCTTTTAATTGGTTCCGAGATTAATATCTGTGCTTGTTTATATTGATTTGGTTATTGATTATTTTATATTGATTTTAACTGGATTCTATTTTTGTAAATTAATAGTTGACACCATTTCAGTTAAATAAAAGAGAAAATCTTGGGTCTCATATTTATTTTAAAATTTTATTTTTATGTGTCCCATACCTTCCGTTCTCGTTTTGGTATATAAAGAATTCAAAATATTCTTCGAAATACTTCTTCAAGAAATGTTCTTCAGTTCCTAAAATATCCTGCATTTCCTTCTTATGTCTTCTTTCAAAATAATACATTTTCCAATAACTTCTTTTCAGAAAAAGAAAAATTCCAAATTGAGTCATTCTGAAAACTGCTATAAAGTTCTAAATCTCTGTTTGTATCTATTTGAAATAAAAATAAAAACATTTTTTGCAATACACAAGACAAGAAACACCTTTTTTTTTTATCTTATTATCGATCAGTTTTTTCACTGTTATACATAAATTTAAATTTTGCTTATTTCATCTAAATAACTGTTGCACATTTCATTGCTCTTTAATTTGTCTTATTATTTTTACAATTTTGATCAATGTCACAGTGTTGAAATATTTATAATTGTAATTATTATTAATATTTGTAATCGGCTATTTAGATAAACAGGTTACCCATAAAGTTTAGAATTTAATGTAAGGACAAAATGCATAACAGCAATTCTTAAAAAATAAAATAAACTATAGAATTCCAAACGATTTTCTTTTCTTGAAAAATCTCGTTTTCACATTGAAATAAAATTACTGTTTGCTTTCACCAGACGATCTTTTAGAACAGTTCTACATTAATATTTTTCTTCTGAATTAATTATATATTAATTACTCTATTATTTTGTAAATAAATATTATGTATAAAAAAAATTTAAAAATATAAAATTAATTTTAATAAGAAATTTTGTAAAAATACAGATTTCATTGAAACTGTCCAAAATTATATATTATATACAACTTACCAAAGAAGTTACTGCTTTTTTTTTATTTTTCACTTCCTTTAAAATATGTGTCCAAAATGTTTCATAAGTTTCAATTGCTACTGCACGATTGCAATATTTAAGGTAATTTTCTTTCTTTTTTCTCCATTGTGTCATCTGGTTGAAATGCAGATGCACAATTTTCGAAATCTTACTCGTCATAAAAAACATAACAAAAGAAAATATTCTATAGTTACGACGGAGGAAATACCCCGGCAGAGATCCAATAAATTTGTAGACCACAACATTTTTCCATTGGTCTGTTATAATACCAGTATCTCAAAATTTCATCACACAACTTGCGTCTTTTTTAATACGCTTTTATTAGCTTCACCTGTATGTTTGTATGTATGTATGTAACTGACTTTTTCCCCTGAAGATCTGTTTCTGCTCATATACATTATTTAAGCTGCAAAGAAACATTTAAAGAAATCTTTCAGAAAGAAAACAGTTGATTCTTTTTAATACGCTTTTATATTAGTATCACCTGTATGTTTGTTTGTTTGTAACTGACTCTTTGGGCTCCATTTTGCCCTACTTTAAACGATCAGATTTAATTCACGCTTTTAGAGTTAATCAAAGTAAAAAATAAATTAATAGTTTAAAAAAACTAAAAAACACGCTTTTAGAGTTAATCAAACTAAAAAGTAAAAAATAAATTAATAGTTTAAAAAAACTAAAAAACACGCTTTTAGAATTAATCAAACTAAAAAGTAAAAAATAATTGTTAACATAAGAATAAAATAACTGAAGAGAAAATGAATGTCACTGTTCTAAAAGCGTGGGGTGCTTTGTATGACATTTTAAAACTAACTCTGCATTTTTAGAATGAAACTAGTGAAAAATTATAACGATTGATATCGAGCACCCCACGCCTTTAGAACGGTGATATTCATTTTCTCGTCAGTCATTTTATTCTTATGTTAACAATTATTTTTTACTTTTTAATTTGATTAACTCTAAAAACGTGTTTTTTAGTTTTTTTATTTTATATGTACGTTAGAAATTAAAACTAAACGGCGTTTGGTTATATGACACTATCTGTAGATCATGAACAGATAGTGTTCAACATACATATGTTCATATGTATGTGCATACTATGTGTATACTAAACGTATTACAAAGTAAACATAACGTATTAACGTAACGTAAACGTATACGTAATACGTTATATATACGTATACAATGCGTATAAAAATAAATAATAAATTCACAAATGTACTATTAACTTTCAACAAATGAAAGCACATAAAAAAGCACATAAAAAAGCACTAAATGTATATATATATTTATATACTAAACGTATATATATATACTAAACGTGTATATATACTAAACGTATATATATACTAAACGTATATATATATACGTTTAGTATGCACATACGTATATAAAACATATGTATGTGTATACTAAACGTATGTGCTTTCATTTGTTGAAAGTTAATAGTACGTTTGTGAATTTATTGACTTTTGGAACATATGATATTGTGTGATTCACATAAAAATTATCGTATGGATAGGATTGGCATAAAATTCCTCACATGCTAATACAGCATAATAAAAATCATCATACGGTAAGATGGGATTGGCATAAAAATTATCATATTGTAGAATAGCATTCACATAAAAAATCCTCATACAGTAGTATAGGATCGGCATAAAAATCATCATATGGTAATACAAGAATCACATAAAAATTATCATACAGTAATATAGGATTGGCATAAAATTCTTCATATGGTAGTATATCATAATAAAAATCACCATACAGAAAATTTATTTTTTTTATTTCCAATGGCGGGCTACAATAAGCAATGAAATAAAAGAACACAAGAAAAATGAAAACAACAACGAGAATCGAAGGAAATCACATAATGACATGTTTCGCCCATAAGGGCCCTAGACTCCCAGTAACGACCATACACAGTAGACAATACGACATTATAGTATTGACATAAAAATTATCATACAGTAGTATAGGATTAATATAAAAATTATCATACCGAGGTATAGGTACGATGTCCCCGGAGTGGTCTTTTGTGTTTAGGGAATAGCCAGAAGTCGCACGGTGTGAATACGGTGGTTGCGGAATGATATGGGTTTCATTTTTGGTGAAAAAGTCACGAAGAATCAATGCAGCGCGAGCTGCTGCATTCAGTGTTTTCGGTACACATCGAGATTTGACGCGTTTGAGGCCCAAAATGGAAATGACCGATCCTCAGAAATGTCTCTAATTATAAATCGACGGTTTGCAAGCACCAAATCTTTCATTTTTTGGACGTGAGCTCCGTCGGTTGAGGTGGAGGGTCGACCAGAGGGCTCTTCGTCTTCAACGCGTTCTCTGCCTTCTTTGAACTGTTTATACCACTTCTAAACATTTCTTTCCAATATAGGAATGCTCACCGAATGCCTTCTGCAACATTCTATACATTTCCGCAAACAAAATTGAATGCAAGTTCTTTGCTCAATGAATTCAGACATTTCGAAACCCCAAGAATCAGTTTTAGCGTCTCACAAAGCCAAGTGTAACTCAGACACTCATGAATATTTTGACGTCAAATTTCACACAGATGTCAAGGACAGCGCCAACAAGCTAAAGAAGAAAAAAAAATGAAATTCCATATTCCCGGGAAATTTAAATTGAAAATTGGTTTTACTTTTTGGGCACAGTAGTATGAGTCACATAAAAATCCTCATACGATAGGATTGACATAAAAATTAATAAGTAGTATAAGATTAGCATAAAAATCGTCAGATGATAATATATTTATTACAAAAAAAATCGTCTTATAGTAGTATAGGATTCACATAAAAATCATCACGTCCCATAGGATTGATAAAAATCATTTATGGTAATCATTTCTGGTAACACATAAAAAAAAATTTTAAATCTAACCTATCTTCGAAGGATTTCACATGATATTTGAATTATTAATTGAGATCTGAACTGATGATTTAATCATAAGATTTTGATTTAATAACAATTTATATAACCTTGAGATTACAGTTCTTTGAAGTGTGTATAACTTTCTCCAAAATACACTGAATTTCATTGATAACTTTATGGTATTCAATATTAATATATGAATTATCAGAACTTTTTCCGAAAAAGATTTCGCAAGTTTTTTTTTTCACTTAACTGATATAATTCAACAAATTGACGTGTGTCGTTATGAGATGATAGGTCGTTTTTATGCAAGATAATAAACTGAAAATTGAAATCAAATTCAGATAAAAAAAACAGTTTTATTTCCGTTATCTATTCTTTTCTTTCTTACAAACTCTGTTTTGGAAAGGATTGCATCGAATTTGTGTTTTGGACAAAAACAGATTGTGTACCTAAATTTGTCTAAGTGTAAATCAATTAAATGGTAAGTTAAATCACATAATATTTAATTTTATCACATTTAAAGATTGTTGTTATTTAATTAATTGTTTTATTTATTTATTTATTTTGGTTTTTGGTTTTACCAAAAAATAATATATTTAAGTATCACAAAAAGTATTTTAATAAAATTGCACCACTTTTACTATAAATATCCCAATGAATAAATTGTCACATTTTATTATTGTTTGTTTATTGCTATTAAGTATACTAATCATATGTATGCATTAAATATAAATAAATCATGGTGTTACATTACATAAATATTTAATTTTATCACATTTAAAGATTGTTTATGATTTAATTAATTGTTTTATTTATTTATTTTTTATTTATTTATGTTATTTATTTATTAATTTTTTTGGCTTTTGGTTTTACAAAAACAATATATATTTAAGTATCACAAAAAGTATTTTAATAAAATTGCACCTCATTTACTATTAACATCACAATGAATAAATTGTCATATTTTATTATTGTTTGTTTATTGCTATTAGATATACTAACCATATGTATACATTAAATATAAGTAAAACATGGTGTTAAATATTTAAAATTGAATATAAATTAAATATTTAATTTTATCACATTTTATGATTGTTTGTTATTTTGCTAATCGTTTTTATTTATTTATTTATTTATTTTTTTACAAAAAAAATATATATATATTTAAGTATCACAAAAAAATATTTTAATAAAAATTGCACCAGATTTACTGTCAAACTTATTATGAATAAATTCTCCTATTTTAGTATTGTTTGTTTTATTAAAATTTTATACATTTTTTTTTAATGTTCCTATACAAATTAGATCCATTTAAAAAAATTTCAAGATTTATTTCATCAAATATATGTATTTTAAGATATTATTTAAAGAATATTCCCAAAACGAATTAAATTTTCGAGATCCAAAACATGCACAAAAATAGATTTTTGCTTTATTTAAAATTTAATATAAGAAAAAATTTAATTCATATGCTAATTATTTAAGAAACTACGAACGTTATTATTGTAATGTTAAAATTATTTAAACTAAATTTTAAGAATATGACCATAAGCTAATGTATGTATTATTTATTATAATTGGAAATTTAAATTTTTCCAGCTGATAAATCAATACACGGTAAAAAAAACAGTGCATTTTTTGTAACTTCAAACTAAACTCAAAATTAATTAAAATAATAATTAGCATATTTAGCAAATTTATGATATTCCTGTGCAATTCTATTTTATTTTCATTTAAATTAACTAGAGGCATTTTTAAAATATTTCAAATACATAAAAGTAAACAAGTTTTCAAGTTTTGTTAACTATTAACGAAAACTAATTTACATAAAATTCAATATAACTTGCCATGGCAATTATTTCAACCAATTAATAATTTTGGTGAAAAATAATGAAGTCATTTTATTATTCAAGAATAATAACAGAACAATATATTCATTTTCTATGCTCAATATGCAAATTATAATATTCTATCCCGATGTTTATTAAATGTATTACATGAAAATTAGCTAGCTTTTGGAACATTTATAATTGTCTTCTATTTTCTGTTTCTGTGTTGGTTAATTCGGTCTGATTAATTCTAATTTTTAATTTATATTAACTATTAATATTATGTTGCTTTAAGTTTATTATTAGTTAATTTTTCAAAAAAATTCTAATTCATAAGGGAAGAAGAATTTTAAATTATTTCTGAATGAATAATAAATATTTAATAATTATGTCTATTAAAACATTCCATTTTCTCATTGTCAGATGTGGAATGTTTGGAAACATTTTCCACATCTCATTGTTTATTTGAATTTCAAGCAAAGGTGTAATAATGAAACACTTGCATTTTTATTTTCCATTGTCTACATCACACACGATAATATTATCTTCTCAAATGCATAAATGAGGATCTAATCTCGACAAAGTTTTTTGTAATAACAGAACAATTAAAAATTGTCATTTTTCGATGTGATTGTTTTACCATTTATTTGTTTTATGTTTTTATTGTTTTTAGCATGATATATTCTTATTATCGTTTGGCTTATTAATTAACTAGATGATGTGAACATTAATTTTATTTAAAGTTAATTACATTAAATTTATAATAAATTGTATTGAACTTATAACGATTTAAAATAAATTTATAATTATTTATAATTAATTTATAATAATTTAATAACAATTTAATAACAAACACGTTCAAGTAAAAATTTATTCTATTTCTGTTTTAATCCGAAATATAATGTTTATAATACGAAACAATTAGAAATTCCTTTTTTTTTCAGTGGGAGAATTTTCGAATGAATTGTGTTGTTGTTATTTTTATTGTTGTTTACGAAATAATATATTTCGAATATCGTTTAGCCTAAATATATAAACAGGATAATAAGATTTAAAAAATATTTATTTTATAAATATGTTCTACTAAGGGCTTTTTTCAATTCCTACTATTAGTGCACACTCTCCCTATATATATCAAATTTTCAATCGTTCATAAAATATTTTTTATTCATCTACTCAAGTTCAAATACATTTTTTTAAACTTGGAGTGGATGACACTGGATGTTAATACAGTTATTTTCAAATATTAATTCATTCATTAAATTTAATTGATTAATTTTAGTTTTAGATAGGAGAAAAAAAAATTATCTTATATAAGATATTTAGAAGGATAAAAATTTAGGAATAAATACCGTCAGGGGCGAAGCGTGTAGATCGCTGGGGAAAAAATTCCTTTTTCAGATTCTTTTTTCATTCTGGGTTGTAGTCTGAGTCAAGGAGGGAACAAAATGGAAAATGAAACATGTAAATAAATGAGTGAGAGAAATGGAAAATGTGTGTGAGAGAGAGAGAATTTTTTCGAACTTAAAAAAATGAATGAAAATTATTTATAAAGGACTTTCTGCAATAGAGTGAAAAAAACGTAGGAATTGACCTACAAAAAAAAAATTTTATATTACTTGTTTATGTTATTAATAATAGAAAATCTCCAATAAAAATTATATTAATATATTTTAAAAAAACGATTAAAGAATGTTATATTCAAAAAAAAATTTTTTACCCAAATTTTATATGTATATTCTAATAAAAAGATAGAAATTTTTAATTAATAAATTAAAGGTAAATATTTGATTAATTTGTGTATCACTAAATCTTTCACAATACAATAATAACAAATCATTTTTATAACCTAAAATAATACTGACATAATTATTAAACAGATAAAGAAATCTAGTCTAGAAATGACAAAGTGTCATAATCTTAATTTTTTAATGTATCCGATTTATCGATAGGTTGTTTTAAGTTTAATGTTACGTTTCCATATAACTTTTTTTAAATTATGCAAAATGACAATAATAACAAAATTTCATATTACTCTCCTCGAATATAATATACTTTGCAGTTATAAAAAGTCATTTTATTTACTTTGTATTCTTTAATAAATATTCAAAACAGCTTTTATTTTTAATGAAATTTATGAAAAACTTTTATTTTTAAATCTTTATAGGACCTTAAACTAGAATTTTACAAATACAAAAGTTAGATTTAATAAAAGAATTATAAATTTATCTCTCAAGCTAATGCAATTCAATAGAATTTATTTAAAAAATTCATTGTAAAATAATAAGGCATTAATATTTTAATATTAAATAACATTAAAATAATTAATATTAAATATAATTGAATATTAAATCATAATAAAATAATAATAAATTAATATATTATTGTTTTAATAAAATATTAACATAGGAAAAAAAGTTGGAAAAAAAATTTTCATTTAATTTTTTTTTAATTTTTATTTATTTTCTATGAAAATTATAAAAGTTAAATGCGTTTTTTTAATTTTAAATTATTATGAATTCTTTTCTGCATTTTTCTGATAATTAATTAGAAATACTGAATTATTTCAGTTTTGAATATTTGAAAATTCTCCCATTTAATTAAATACTATTTTACATTCCTCCTGTCCTAACATTTTTCATTTGCTAATATATGCACATTAATTTCTAAAGTAAGTTTAAGTTATGAAAATATTAAATCAATTTAATGCAATAAGTTTAGTAAAATATTCTCTTCCTTAAAAATTATTCGATTTCTCTAATCAAGAGAATAGCTTTATGAATAATATTAAACTTTAACTAAACAGTAGTTAAAATTTATGAATGTAAACATGTATTATTCATTAGTTAATTAAAAATATGGTGATCTAAATAAATGAGAAATTGATAGAATAATATGATATCATATAAATTGCATTCATTTAGTATAAAAAAAATGCCGTGCTAAAATACTGGAGTAAAAAATTAATTTTTTTTAAGCCGAAATGTATATTAGAGCACTTTTAGTCAAAATGTACTCATTATGTCACGTTTAATAATAACTTTATGGGATGTTCTAAATCAAGACTTTATTTCTGAATCAGAGAAAAATTATTAAATTAAAATTTTATGGCATGGTTTAGATCAGGGGTGGCCAACCCAAATGATCTTGCGCGCCACTTTGGAAATGCATCATAACTCCGCGGGCCGCATATAAAATTATATATCCCCGCATATAAATATAAGCGAAATAAAAAAATTGAAATCATTAAAAAATATTTATTTAACTAGTGCGATATTTGTTTCTCCACTCTTTCACTTGGGCTAATGGCTGTTGCAGGTTAGCGTCCGTTATGTTTGAGAGTATTTTGTGTTTGGTCAATTTCCTTTTAGAAAAAAACGATTGGCAGGTGTAAGTTGAACCAAAATAGCTAATAACTTCAACTAAGAGTCTGGTTTGCTCTGCTATTAACAATTAACTGTGCATATCTAGGGATGGTCACTGCGATCACTTAAAATGAAACATATAACCTGTTATATTAGATGTTCCAAGATGCATGAGCATCATGAGTTCACCGACTATAATTTAATTATTCTACGAACTCATGACTGTAAACTCATCAATAAAACAGGCAATATCTGACCTATATTCGCAAGAATATTATTTTAAAATCAAAGTTAATTTTTTCTCTTATCGATAGTTAATTTTTGAATATAGGGATGCACACATAATGTATTTTTAATGCATTGGTTTTCACTACTTTGGCCATTATAAAATAAATGTATTTTGTAAAAGTGCGATAAGTCTCACGGGTCAGAAAAATATTCAAGGCAAGCCGCATGTGGGTTGGCCACCCCTGTTTTAAATCAAGACTTTCTTTTTTTAATCAGATCAAAATTATGAGTGGCATGACTTAGATTAAAAAAATGCCTCCAAATAGTTTTCTAATGCCTCCTAATGTTATATAAAACCATAATTTTAATTACAGAATTAACCAACAGTTTATAAACGAAAAGATCCAAATCATCAAAGACACATTACTACATAGAAGGAGCAAAATTAAACAAAACTGCATATTTATAACAATAGGAAGAAATAATTTTTGGCTATTTATGTTTTACACAGCTGTCGACTTCCATTAGTGTTTTATCATTGCATAACACTTTTGTATAAAACAGCGATGTTTTATTTATTTAAGATTACAGTAAATAAATAATCTAATGATCTCTTTGTGTTTTATTCTCATGACGTGCAAAGTAATCTTTGGTTCCGTGTATCGCAGCTGTCTATTCCTTTTGATATATTATCATTATAAAATCTTTTAGAATCAGCATTTTCACACATGAAGCTTTTTCATATTTAGAATTCGAATAACTAATTTTTTACAAAACAGAACACAAAGCAGAATTTAGGTAATTTTCTCAGATTCTATGCTTTTCTGAACATCTGATAATTGTAATGCCATTTCAAATTTTAAAAAGTATATTGAATTTAAGATGAAAAGAACTATATTTGATATTTAAGATTAATATTGTCATTTAGTAATTAATAGTTGGCAACAATAAATTAATTGTGATTGCAAGGCATCCTTAATGTTCTTAATAATCGTGGTTTTTTTTTTTTTAAATATTGAAAAAATAATGTTTTCAATCGAATACTTTCATTCATAATTTTAAAAATATAACAAAGAATTTGGGAATTATATAAAGAAAAAAGTCGATTAAATTATTTTATTTTTGTTAAATGATTGCAAACAAAATAATTATTTTGGAATGATGTTTATTTATTTTTTTTTGTTGTTGTTGTTGTACGAATAAATAAAATAAGGATTTTCTACATGACTTTGTGTTTTAAAAATTCGAAGAATTAATTTTATTCTGCGAATTGTTTTGTATTTCATCGGATAGATTATAAAATAAATGGCTATATCATAAAAATTCCAGTTTGGTACAGTAAAGTTATGCTATTTATAGAAAAAAAATAGGTGTATTACCACAGCTGCAGGATGGCATTCGATTTCTTTCTTTCTTTTTATTTTTGTTTATTCTATTTTGCATTATTTGTTTACGTGCCACGTTTTCATGTAAAAAAAAACATGTTTATTCATTCTTATTTTTTCATTCAGTAAACATGTCGTTTAGTAGGACGGTAAAATGAGAGATAAATTGGTATACAAGAAAAATTCCAAAAATTGCTGAACCTGTATGAAATTTTCACATAGTTAGAAAATTATTTGAAAATAATCATGCGAAATAAATAATTGTTTTTCATTGTATTCCTCAATTCATGAAAGATTTCATTTCATATATTTTACAGTTTTAATTATTCAATGCCATGCCAAGCAATTTTTGAATTCGTTGAAGCAATTTTCTTTTTTCTAGTTAACAATGTATGTATAGTTATTTCGATATGTTTATAAAGCAAGAGTTAAAATGTAGGTTTACTTTCTAAAATTTAAAAATGCATTTTTTTCTAAGAATTTATTATATTTTTTGTCTAATGCATAGTCAGAATTCACAAAAAAATTATTAGCAGTAATTTTTTAATTAAGTAAAAACCAAACTTTTCCATTATAAAATATTTTTAAAATTCATTTTCAAGAATCGTCTGCTGTTTGCTGTTGCCAAACTGTTAATTACTGATTAAATAACAAGGGAGTAAGAATAATGTAAATTCTGATATATTAATCATAGTTTATTATTAAGTAACATTAAAATTATAAAATTCAAGGAATTAATTTTTTTTTTATTTGTTTTTATTTTTTTATTATTATTACTTTGTTTGCTGCTCTGTCAAAAATTACAATAGAATTTTAATAATTATTTTTTAAATTAATAAAATTATAATTTTTAAAATTAAATTGTTCCTAAAGTAAAATTAAACATTCTAAACCCTTGATAGTTAAAATACTATTCTATTTTCATTTGTATAAACGTAATAAATTATTTGTAAATATTTTAATGAAGGGGTATAAAACAATTTGTTGATTTTTATTAGTTATATTCTTTAAATAAAGATGGTAAAAAATTTTTGCATTTATTATATTCTATAATTTTTTTTCGATTCTTTTTAAGGTAGTTTAATAAAAAAATTGCAAAAAATTTTGTCTTATTTTTGTAATTTTTTTAGTAGAAATTTTCTGGGAACTGAAAAATATTTGGATGTTTACCAAAACTGCTGACCACATCTTCCTTTATTTTTCTGTAAAAAATAAACAACACAAAGAGTAAAAGATTTTATTGTAAATAACTGGGGAAAAAAGCTTTCAAAAGACACCCTAAGTATTCTTATTAATTTTGGCATAAAACTTTCGCATTGAAATTTTTGTTTCACTTCTAATTTTTCTGGCAGACCAACGGCGAATTGCAGTTTCAGCATGGCGTCCTAGCACAACAATCTTAGACGGCAAATTCCTAGCAGCATCTAGTAAATCTGTGGTCTTCAATAGTTTTAGGTTATCATCTGAATCACATTTTGAAACCAAGTTGTCATTTTCTTTCATATTTACAGAAAATGAAGAATCAGGCCACATGGAGTCATGAATAAATCTAAATTTTAACACAAAAAAATACTAATAAAATATATTGCTAAAAACTATATTATTTTAGAACAAAGACTAATTTTAGTAAATAAATTTATCATAAGAAACCATAGATTTTGAAAATGATTTTAAATGAATTACACTAAAGTAAAAAGTAATTATTATTGATTAAATTTTAAGTTGCAGACCAAATTAAAGCTATACGTAATTATTTTTTTTTTTAAATCCCATATATTTCAAAGAACGCTTTTTAGAATTTAACAAACAAAATTATGAGGATTAATAGTTTCTTAGAGGAAAGTAATCAATAAAATAAAACATTGTCTATTTTTTTGCGCTCGGCGCTACACGTTTTGGGTTCGAGTCCCGGCTGTGCCATGGATGTTTGTAGTGGTTTGGAATCCGCTTTAAACCGTAAGTTCCGGTCTAATATGACTCGTACTACTACACCATACCATCATTGTGCCTAGAGTTGAGTTATCCCTTTACAATTTTGGATTGACGTGGGTGAGAAGAGGTCTGATTGGGCTCTGTGACGCTCTACGGTCGTATGAGACCGGGAGCTACGGTTTAAAGTGAATTCCGAACAACTACAACCATCCATGGGCACCGCCGGGATTCGATCCCGAAGTCTGTGGTGCGGAGAGCCAGAGCGCTAGCCACTCGGCCATCAGGCTCTTGGTCTAATATGACTATAAAGCGTTGAGAGTAGGCCTGACAACCCTATCCTATAAAAATGATACATTGTCTTTGCCCACCGCAGAGCTGTTACGCCACTGATGATGATGATGATGTCTATTTTATAAGTATTTTATAATTAACTTAATGGGTTTTGGATGTGCGGCGTGTAAACGAACATTCAGATACGTAATATTTTTTTCTAAATACAGAAAACTTATTGTTCCATGCTGGTTCTTTTCTTCAACTGATATTTATTCCTTGTAAATTTCTTAAGTACTTACTTAAGGATATCAATATTTTAGTTTCGTTTAGATAAAAAAAAAAGTCCTTGATCACCCGCAAAGATGAAGCACTACTTCAAATTTTGCGATAAGTTAGTTTGCTTTTGATAAAAAAAAATGTAATAACGTCTCACCCGATTGTAAACGTGCTAAGAACACATGTTTCAAATTGCATTTGATGTCTGCAAGCAATTGATTCTCAAACAATAATTATGCATATGTTTTAGTAATACGTTAATTAAGTAAACTATAATTATCATTTAAAAAAATTTAAATAAATATATATGTTTGTTGCAATTAAAATATTTAAATAAACTCACCTGTATCGTGTGAGAAAAAATTCATATTAAATTTCATATTTTGCTTTAAAACTCATTTTATTGAAAATTAGAAAAGTAAAATAAAGATTGTTAGCTTTTCTTAAATAGAACGGGGTGTAAGGGACCTGATGGCTGAGTGGCTAGTGCTCTGGCGCTCAGTACCACAGGTTTCGGGTTCGTGTCCCGGTGGTGCCCATGGATGTTTGTAGTGGCTTGGAATCCACTTTTAACGGTAAGTACCGGGCTCATAGAACTGTAGAGCGTCACGGAGCCAAATCAGACTTCTACATACGGATGATCCATCATAACAGCAGCTGTCCCCTTTTCTTTCACCCATTAGTCCATACGGGTTTGTAGAGCGTAGTGGGGATAGTGTTACTGGTGTCCGTAACATATCTTCAAGCTACACGTGCTCCCTGGGTAGTGATAAATGAGTAACAGCGGTGCAGCCCTTGCTTATGGCATAAAGATTAGCTGTCTCTGTATTTGCCAGCTGTATAAGAACAACAACAGAAACGGGGTGTAATTCAATGGAAATATCAAAGCTACTTACTGTCTGGTAAACTATGGCGGGAAAAATTGGTATGCGATAAAATCAGATAGATTTAAATAGCGGCATAATATAGGGGAAAGATAATTTTAGAGGGATTTTGAATATAATCAAAATAACTTTATCTTTTTTTAATTGCATGATATTAAAAGGAAAATTACATTAAAAAAATTCTACAATAACTGTTAAACTATCCGGCACTAAACCGGATGTGCAATTCAAAAATGCTGCTTTTTATTCTGCAGAATAGCAGATAGAACAGTACAAATTATCTGATTACTTATTTATGTTAGAAATCAGCAAGTTTTATCGTTATTTATTAATTTTTTATTGATTTACTGTGAGAATGGAGTAAATTGTTTTTCCAAAAATTGAAAATGAATATTTCAAGTATTCTTTTTTTTTTAAACTCTGATATTTTAATATTTAAAAACTTAGTTCATATTTCTTAAAAGCAATATATTTATATTTATTTGTTACTTTTACTTCAGTTAGTACATATTAAATATTATAAATTTTATTATAATTAATATTATTATAATATTAATTATTGCAAATTATATTATGTTTAATATTACTATAATTAATATTGATATCATACTTATATTATAATTATGTTATTTATACTTGTAAAATATATAAATATATTTTATATTTTAATTATTATTTTATAATTCAATAATTTTTTTAAAATTTATACACCGGAATATTTGAAAACTTAATATTATCTCTTAAATTTTACTGATTTCGTGTTAAATTCAGAAAAAGTTAGAAATTGTTCATTTTTTATGAGAAAAATATAAAATAAATAAAATTTGATAAGTTGAGTTAAAATAAATATAAAAAAAAATTACTTACAAATTATCCGCCGATTTATTTCTGTGAGAAATCAGCGAGTCTTCGTCGCCATACGTTTCCTTTTTAAATCCTGCGATATTTTTTCCCTCCAGAATCTCCTCGCCACCATCTTTCACCAAAATCCTTGGAGATTTGTCGCTTTCTTTGACATCGTACGGTTGTCCGATACGATTCCGGGAAGTCGTCGTTTGAAACAACAAAAGCGAACGTGGATTAAATTTCTTAAAGACTTTTTTGTGCGATTCGTAAGCCACGCACTCTGTGCTGTCTGAAAAATGAACTTTCCTGACACTTTCTTTGTTGCGAAGGTTTTGGCTCGCCGGATCTGGTTCAACTTCGGTTGATACAACTGCTTTCTCGCATTTTAAAAAATCATCTTCGTCTTTACTTCTTTGGCCTTTGGTATATTCATTACTTTTTAAGGATGGCACGTTATAAACTACGCTTTTATTGATATTCTGGAACACTTTGCATTCTGAACAGCATCCCAGTACGGTAGAAAAAAATTTTCCAGAACGTTCTGGTGAACTTATTCCATCACTTCTTGGGTGGGTTTCTTTTAAATTTTCAAATGTACTTATTGTCAATCGAGATGTTTCACTTGTTAAGGTACTGGAATCAGACATCAAAGTGAAATTATTACTTTCGTTCAAAACCCATGAGTCAGAATTGTTATATAGACCAGACTGATCTGGATTTAATAATAATAAATTTTCTCTAGTTTGCATTACAGTTTTTACACACTTTGGTACTCTAAAAGTTTTATTAAAAAGCATGGGCCATATGTGTCCATCGGATAGATAATTCAACTTACTTCCATCCTTCGTTGAAAAAATATTTGAAAACTTTTTCGGAAGAAGTAATTTATTTTTAACAATTGCTGGCAAATTAAATTCATTTTTACTGTCTTCTTTTACAATGATAGTCTCATCAAAAAAATTTTCTGGTACAACATTATGGTGAACATTGCAACATAGTTCGTTTTCTTTTTGTGATGAAAATACTTTATCGTCCAATATTAATTCCCCATTTAACAAACTCAATACTTTTTTACCTTTGGTGATAGTATTCACTTTGGTAATCATATTTTGCAAATACGAAATGGCATCAGGTTGATGATCGTTTTCAGTAGTAGATGGAAAAATATTTGTTTCATCTTTTGCAAGAAACCTATTGTCACCTTCAAGAATAACATCAGTTTCAGTCTTTGATAAATAACCATTTCTGATATTAGGTATTTCCCTGGTGCAATCTCCTTCGTTTGATATATTCAAAGAGCTATTAGTCTTCTTGTTTAATGTATGTGGTTCTATGTCAATATTATTATAAACGTTACATTCTTCTTCACATTCATTCAACTCAAATTTCACAAATTTTAATTTTTTAATCTTCGATTTTTGATATTCTACATTTGGAGAGTGTTTTTGTGATTTTGCTTCATTTTCGTCGGTCTCGTTACAAACGCCTTCCGATATAAAACCGTTTGAGCTCTTCGTCAAAGGATGATTCTTCATTTCAGCAGCAGTTGTTATTCTGTGACGTAAATTTGTTCTAGTTCCCAATATTTTTTTATTAAAAGTATCCATTTCAGATGATTCTTTTGTCGAAAAAAGAGATATTTCTTCAGGGTTTAGTAATGAATCCAAAATGTGATCAAATCCATGGTTTTGGAAGTGTTCATCATTAGCATCAATATAGAATGGAATGAGATTTGGCTCTTCACTGCATTGGTATGAATCTAAACACCTATTAACAACTTGTGGAATACTCTGATTCTTCAATTGATTGTCCTTCCATTTCATTTCAGAATAATATATTCTTTCAAAGAGGATTTGCGTTATGTAGTCATTCCATAGTCTGGTTAAGAAACTTATTACACTCCATAGCATTGCAACTGGAAGTAAAAAACTAGTTACTCACTCATTTTTTATTCATATTTGAATAACTAGATTAACATAATTTTATTAAAATAGCAAATGAATCTATTATTTTATACAGATTTAAGTCTTTATCTGCATCCTTTTATAAAAGGGACCCTCATTTACAAAGTTTAGATTATTTTTTTTTATTTATTTCCAATGGCAGATTATGAACAGTCACAGCAAAAAAAGAACAACGAAAGAAAAAAAAACATACAACAACAACAAAATACATAATACAACAAAACAAGCTGAGACAGAGTTCATTAATCTAACAAGAATGCCAAGTTGCAGATCTTTTAGCCACTAAAAAGTGTTACCAGGTGCACCACGGGGACGTAGATCTTCTGCGCACCCAAGTTTAGATTATTGTATAGTAAAAGGAAATATAGCCAATCTATTAAAACAATTAAAGCGCTTCCTAGTGGTGAAAAAAAGAAGTTAACAACTTTAACGGTTACATTAGTATTGTTAACAATATTGCATTATAACATTAATGTTAATAATGCAATTAACATTATTAACAATATTAATTCGATTATGATGTAAGATTGGAACAATATACGAATCACAATGTTCAAAAGATTGAATTATATGAGATCGGCAACAACAAAAAAAAAACACGCAACCATAAGTTAGAAATCATGAGCTATTAAGAAATTTATTGCTTAAATTTAAGTGGGGCCAGAACTATCTGGTGATAATGCATTGTGTGTTCGAGCTAAGAAAATCTGATTAAAAACTCAAGTTATGACGAATCGAAATCTTTTTCTGTTAAACAGGGCGGCCTGATGGCCAAATCCTGCTCTGGTCTTTGGTACCACAGGCATCAGGTTTGAATATTGACGATGGCATGAATATTTGTGAGTGGTTCGGAATCCACGTTAAACTGCGGGTCTCTCTATTATTATCCCGAAGTGTGCAAGAAATGACAGTAGAGCGACGAACCAAACCAATCTGCTATACTGGAAATGGACTCTATAAATCTAAAGGTCTTTTCGATAGATTCGAGAAGGTGGGTACGAACCCTTTGATGTCGTCTTGGGGGAGGGGCAGGGTGCTCCATCCAAATTGGAATGGTACAAAGTGGTTGCTGTGTAGAAATCCCTCCTTGGGTAACGCTGAATGATATCATAAGTTGCTAAGTCTAATCCGTTGCTAAGTAACCGAAAAAAGCGTCAAAGTCAATCATCAAAAACCACTTTCCAATTGCTGTGTTTAATAAAGATTTTGGATTAAAAAAAGGAAAAAGAAGATAAAAGTGAGGGATTAACGAGAAAAATCGAGCCAACAACATAAATCACGATACACTGAACCTTTGTCACGTCACTCAATGCTTTTATAAAGTATTTATTTTATCTTTTTATTATCGCTTATCATCTTTACACATGAATTTAACGTTTTGTAAACCCATGTGAAAGATTCGCAAGGATTTACTAGTGTGTATATGTAATAATATACCATAGTTAGATACATGACTAGGATGCCGTGATAAAATGTTAATTCCCTTCAGGGTACTATGGCCTGGTATAAGTTTTGGAACCTAGTCCTGAAGGTCCTGAAAGGAGAGGGGACTATCCAAATTGGGATGGTACAAATTGGTACTTCTGTATAGAAATTCCTCCTCGCTGCATCATGGGTAAAACTGAATATACTGTTGTCCTAATACAATGGTTTCAAACAGGAGAAGGATAGAGTAGGCCAGGAGTGCGTATTAAACATTTTGGGCTCTTTCTCGGGTTACATTTGAGGAAAAAAAAATATTTTTGAACCATATCTAAAATGCTGCAAATGTAAAGATACTTTTTTTTAACTTAAAAGGTTTGGCAAAAATGTACTAACTACATTAAAATCACAAAATGGAAGAAGCAAAAAAAAAAAAAAAAAAAAAAAATTGCAGCATAAAGATCTTTGGTTTCTTTTTTCCCCTTAGAGCAAAGTTATCTTAAATCGTTAAAGAAGACGAAAACAATTTTGTAATTTTTATTATAACATTTTTGAAAGTGTTATGTTTAATTATTATTAGTTTACTATGTTTAATTATTAGTTTACTATGTTTAATTATTAGTTTACTATGTTTAATTATTAGTTTACTATGATTAATTATTATGCTGCATTATTTACTATTGGTAAATTATTATATTGAATTATTTATTTTTTATAAAATTATTAACTAACTCCCTGGCATTACAGCCTATGGGGGAGGGGGACAATGCAATCTGCCGGCTGACAGATTTCGAGGTAAGAGATACGGGATGGGGTTGTCAGGGGTCATCTTTTTTGGGGGTGGGGTTGTCAGCCCAACGCTCTACAATCATGTTAGACGGGGACCTACGGTTTAAATTGGATACCGAACCACTACAAACATCCATGTCATTTGCCGGAATTGGAACCTGAAGTCATAGCCTGGGGTACAGAGTGCTAGTCAATCGGCCATTTTAATAAAATAACTTTCATCAATTCTGAAAAATGGCTACCAAACGAAAAAAAAATTTACCAATTTTAAAATAACAAAATTAAATCTACTTCAATGTACAACTTGCCAAGGTTATAGAAAGTTAATTAAAACTGTTTTATATAAATATTTTTGTAGTCAGAAACTTAATTGGTTTGGTGATTAATTTGAAGATTTGAAAAAAAAACACGATTTAAATTAATTAATATCAATACCAAATCCCTCACTTGTTATACTTTCATTCATTTATTCTTTTTCAAGAAAATGTTTTAGAAAAATTTAATTTTAATAACTGTTGTTATTTTTATTATTTACCAATTAATTTAAAATCAATGTATTTTTTAAAACATAATAAAATGTATTTAATGTTATTATTTTTTGAGAATCAAAATATAATTTACTATAAATAAAGTACGTAAAATAAAATAAATTTACCAATTGAAAAAGCCATCTATCAAATAAAAGAGTAAGGAAAAAAAAAGACGTACTACTACAAAATTTAAAACGAATAAAATTAGCATTATTGAAATGATATTTGTTGCACTAAATCATATTTATTTTCTGTGTTTAGTTATAACAATCAAGTTTTCCAATAATGTTAGGTTACGTTCATTAAATATCCTAACAGCAATAATAGAAAATAACAAATCATAAAGTAACAACTATGTAAGAATTAAAATAAACAAAATCATTACTTTTTTAAAAATAATTAATAGTTTAAAAAAACTAAAAAATACGCTTTTAGAGTTAATCTATCTAAAAAGTAAAAAATAATTGTTAACATAAGAATAAAATGACTGACGAGAAAATGAATGTCACTGTTCTAAAAGCGTGGGGTGCTCAATATCAATGGTTATAATTTTTCACTAGTTTCACTCAGAAATGCAGAGTTAATTTTAAAATGTCATACAAGCACCCCACGCTTTTAGAACTGTGACATTCATTTTCTCGTCAGTCATTTTATTCTTATGTTAACAATTATTTTTTACTTTTTAGATAGATTAACTCTAAAAGCGTATTTTTTAGTTTTTTTAAACTATTAATTTATTTTTTACTTTTTAGTCTGATTAACTCTAAAAGCGTGTTTTTTTTTTAGTTTTTTTAAACTATAATTTATTTTTTATTTTTAGTTTCAATACAAATCATTTATCATTTGCTACAAAATACAAATACAATGCAAATAAAAATTAATGAAAAAATACTAAAAAAGCTAAGTACAATACAATTAATATAAGCAAAAAAAAAAGAATAATATAAAAAGTTGGAATATACTACAAAGTAGAGTAATTGCTGCTAGAAAGGATGACTAAAGTCTAGGTCTGGTGCAAATTATGCAGAGACGGTACCTTGGCCGATTATCCGCTAAGTTTATATACTTTTTGCCCACCGAAATTTTCGGCCAATAGGAAGAGCGCAATTCGACATGATCGCACTCCTATGCCTTTGAGATCCGCCTCTTTTTAGCCACGGAAATTTTCGGCCAATAGGAAGAGCGCAATTCGATCGCGGATATTACTGAATTTCTACCCGGGGTGAAAGAAAGCTGGGCAACGGGCGTACCGGTTATGATGTTCCTTGGTGGTTTTAAGAATCACAAAACCTCCACATCTTAAATTAATTGAAACATTAGCATAAATTGTAGTTTCTTAAATTAATGAATAGAAGTAATTAAAAATAAATAAATGAATTTAAAATTTAGGAAAAACATCTGCTTGAGAACAATTAAAGCATGAGATCAAAAAAGCTAAAGCTATCGGTACAATTAAGAGTTCGTTGACGATGCCCAAAAATAAAAAGGTTAAAGTTAAAAAAAATGAGAATTTTAAGATAAAAGTAAAATAAAACAAAAGGAATTAAGATTAAACAAAATAATTATACAAAATAAGTAGGGTTTGATCAGTTGACTGACTCGCCAGTAGATGGCGCCATCAGTCCCAACATCGAGCCCAAAAAGTGAGTTACATACAAACATACAAACATACAAACATACATACATACATACAAACATACAGGTGAAGCTAATAAAAGCGTATTAAAAAAAAACGTATTTTGTCGGCATTGTTTAAAAGAAAACGATTTTCTAGATCTGACGATAAATTTTCATTAATACTTCTTTGAAACTTCTATAATACTGATGCTTTAATACTTCTATAATTTTAATGATTGATTAATACTTCTTGCTATAAAAATTATGAAAAAAGGTATTTGGTATTTATTGTATTTTAAATGCTTAAAATGCATACTTTCTAAAATGTGGCATTATGACGGAAAAACAGATAAGAATTTTTCGGCAAATAGCAAAATAGGGGCTTTGGGATTTGGCGACATTTTTGTTACGCCAACTGAGCCATAAGTCGCCAAATGTGATCGGATTTCTATAAATCTGTTTGCAATTCACTTCACTTATAATCGCCACTTTTCTTGGCGCACTTTGGCAAAAAGAATTTTTGACGCCAAATCCCAGATCTCTGCGATTTTGACAATTTTTTAATTTTTTTTTTATTTACTGTTACGTCGTATAAGTTTAATATTGTAAGTGTATTATAAAAATAAATACAACAAATTTGCCTTGAATGCTAAAAAACACTAAATTGCAACGTTACCAATGTGAACTTGAGATGACAAAATCAATTGTCAGTTAATGTTTTAAAGAGAAGAGATTTTAAAAGATTTTAGTTTAGCTAGTCTTATTTTAATTTAATCAAACATTATCTTCAATTCTATAAATATGATCTCATTTATAAAGAAAAATATTATAAAATCCGTGTTGTCATGTTTTTAATTAATACCTAATAAAATCAAATAATATCAAAAACTGATTTCGAATTTTTTTTAATGAAATTTATAGTTTTTTCAATGATATTTATTTTTATTTAATATTTTTATTATTTTTATTACATCGTTAAATATTTCAAAACAGTTTAAAATTTATAAAATTTAATTTCAACCATTAGGTATGATTCACCTACGTAATCTTATCTTATTAACTTAGTAATCTAAGTGAAGCTTTAAAAACAGAACAATTTTAAACATTCGAAATGATTCATCTACATATTCTTATCTTTAACACCTTTTTTATGCTTTTCTAGTTATCATTTCACTTTTTTTTTCATTATTATTTTTATATTTTATCCTTTTTTTTTTTTTTTTTTTTTTTTTGTGAGTCAAAAAATGTTAAAAAAACAACGTTAAATTTTATGATTGGAATGTACTTAGGAATACAAAAAGATAAAATTTAAAATCTGTAAATAAAAGCGTTTTTGTAAATGGATTACGTTCAACATATTGTTTATTTTAAATGATCATATACTCTTACATATATTATGAAAATCGCAATATTTTCCTTAATATTTTTTATATTAAAAGAAATATTTTATTTATTTATTATTTATTAATTTAAAATTAAAACTGAAATTGAATAAAGACATTAAGTTGTTCTTCTTATTCTATTATTTTATTTAAAAATAAATGTATCAGTCAGTATTTTAATTATGAATTAATGAATATTTTAGCACAATTATTTTAGTTTGATGATAATTGCTGAAGAAATATTTGAAATAGTTATTTTCATAAAAAAAATCAACTTTCATTTAACATTTGATCAGAATTCTTTTTTAGAATTAATTTATTCAGTGTAATGGATTTTATATGATTTCGATTTTTTTTCTTTTTTATATATTTTTGATATTATTCGTGTTCTTTCTAAAATTTGTCTAATTTAATATTTTTTCAACTCTATATTTTCTGGAAAGGAAGTTGATTATTTCACAGAAGTGATAAATCTTATGGAAAAAACGTGATATTTTATGTAATAAATTTTAGTTTATTCATGTCATATTCGTTGAATTTAAGTTTAAAAAAATAAAAGAATGTACCAGTATAATAAGTTTTAAAAATATGTAGAAGTTTTTTTTTTAAACTAAAAAAATAATCAGAAATCATTCACTCTTATAACAAAGCACCGAGTATTTTTTAAAGTACCTGAATAAACACAAAGTAACTCACAACAATAAACAATACTGCACTTCAAAACTCCTTTGTATGAATTTCTTTTTATTATGTCATATATAAAGAGTTTTACAAATATTTATGAGTCTATGCAAAACATCTACCAACAAAAGTAATTGTCTGGGTTTGAAATGATTTATTTGAATAGACACAACAGAGAAAAAAAATGACGTTCTTCTCAACAAACGAATTTCCTTGTACGGTTACAGTTATTCATTCCTTCTTAGTTTACATTAAGGTTATTATTATTTTTTTTTTTCAAATTAGCTGCAACTTAAAAATTAAAAAGAAAGTACATTTTATTTAGAATATCAATTGTTTTGTCATGTTATTTCAAAATAATTCTGAAAAAAAAAAAAAACTTCTTCGTTACATGAGTAACAACAAAGAATTTTAAATAATCACACAGTTTACACTTAATTTCCAAAAATCACACGTGTGAAACATATTGATTCCGTGTATAATTAAGTTTTAGATTATTTTGACATCAAAAAAAAAATGTTAAGCGATATCAAATTTAAAAGAAATGAAAATTTGAATTAATCTAAAGTAAACAATCGATTTTCTAAAGAATTTCTCTTATTTTAACTTTTTATTTTAAATTTTTATTTTTGTTTAAAAAAACAAAAAGATTTAAGTTATGGAATATTTTTTTTTAACGCGAAATAAAATTAATTTTTCACAATTATTATTTCAATCATAAATTTTGCTGAATTTAAAATTACTTTTTTTTTCCTCACAAAATGTATACCAAAATATAAGCATATTTTTTGTTTTGTTTTGTTTTAAAAATAATTATTTACAAATATAAAACAACGAATGTCTAGAAATATTTAAATAAATACGATAAAATAATTTGTAACAAAAAAGATTTTTGAAACTTTTTTTTTTTTTTTTTTTTTTGCTGTGGATATGTTTTTGACAGACAGTGCATCCATTTGCAGTGTTTTTTTAGATTACTTTTACCTTTTTAAATTTCACTTTTATTATATATGCCTAAAATATCAGGAAATTTGTAGTTTTTGAAGGCGTAAAAGTCAGTTGATTGCTATCCTCTGAATTTACATTCTTAAAGAAAATTGGTTTTTGTAGTTGAAGTTATTATATTCTGTAATTATTAAATATTTTACAATTGATCTGAAATCTAAAAAAAACCATTATTTTCTCTGTTTTTACTTTCAGAATCTTTTATTTATCTTACATTATTTCTTTTTGCGTGTCTTATTTGTATTTCTTTTTTTTAATTTATTTTTTATCTAATTAATATTTAATCATTGTTGATTTCTTCTTTTTTTTACTGACTTAAAGGCAATGTAATACAGGAATTCTGTTAAAAATAAAATGATGTATTTTACTACTGTGTCCAAAAAAGTAAGACCTATTTTCAATTTTTTAGGTTGTTGGCACTGTTCTTGACATCTGTGTGAAATTTGACGTCGAAATATTCGTTAGTGTTTGAATTACGCTTGGCTTTGTGAGACGCTCAAACTGATTCCGGCGATATTTTGAAACATCTGAATTAACCGAGCAAAGAGCTTGCATTCAATTTTGTTTGCGGAAACGTATAGAAAGTTTCAAAAGGCATTCGGTGAGCATTCCTATATCGGAAAGAAATGTTTAGTTCTTCGTGACTTTTTCGCCAAAAATGAAACCCATGTCGTTTCACAACCACCGTGCGACTTCTGGCTATTCCCTAAACTCAAAAGACCACTCCGGGGACGAAGTTTTGAGTCGAATGAAGAGATTCAATGTGAATCGCCGGGCGCTTTGAAATGCCATCTCTGCCGATGACTTTTTAGCATGCGTTACGGTTTGGAAAAAAAGCTGTCATAAGTGCACTGTGTCCGGAGGTGATTACTTTGAAGACGTTGAAATAAATGTGGAAGAAATAAATAAAGAGTTTTTGAAAAACAAAATAATTGGTCTTACTTTTTGGACATAGTAGTAATGAAAAAATTATAATAAATACGTTATTCTAGTTACCATCTTGCATTCTTTTATTTTAGTCTTCAATGTATCCAGTTGAAATTCTTAAAACTATGTTCTTTGAATGAGAAATTTGTTTTGAAAAAAAAAATTATTAAAAATACTCTACTGCAGTAATTGGAGTAAAAGTCACGTATTCGCCAAAACCTTTACAGTATGTATGACAAGAAATTTAAATCACATAAGTATTACGAAATATTGAAATATGTAATAAGAGTATATAACTTATATCCGCAAAACGTTTAGAAAGAGATAAACACTCGAGAGTATTATTTCTCAAATTATTTTAGCGAGTATTCTATTTTGATTCAGTTTTATCCATTTAAGATACCTAAATTGCACTGTACTTAACTATATAGATATGAATCATAAATTTCAACAATCGAAAGAAGCAGTTTTCTATTTTTAATATTATTAATTTGAAGATTTCATTGGAGAAAATGAAATATCCCATTATATTTATAAAAAAATAGATAATATTAAAATAAATTCTTTACGTTGGATTTAAATGAAATATTTTCATTTGGTTTCAAATATTTTTTTCTTTATTTAATCCTACTTAATCATCATCATCAGTGGCGCAACAGCCCCATAGTGGACCAAAGCCTATTGCCAGATTTTAAGACAGGAGATGTTTTTCTTTTTTATGGGGTGGGGTTGTCAGCCCGACGCCTAACATTCATATTTGACCGGGACCTACGGTTTAAAGTGGATTTCGAACCCTTACAAATATATTTAAGACATCGCCGGGACTCGAACCCGAAACCTGTGGCACAGAGCATCAGTCACTCGGAGATCAGGCTCGCTTCTTAATCAATTATATATATATATATATAATATTTTTTACTTGTATATATATCGTGCAGTGTGCAGAAAAAGCATCCAGATTGTAAGTGGGTGAGGCTGGGTTGAGATACTTGAGGCAAAAATTTGAGAACTCACGGCGTTATTGACACACTCATAACCCCATACACATACAATTAGAGAATTACCGTATTTAATACATTTAAAGACAGATAATTATAGATTCATGGAAGGACTCCCTCTTTAAGCCGAAAACCTGAAATTTGGATACGCGCAGGATGCGCAAAATGTACTTTCTCTGTGAATCTGTAATCCAACTTTCTTTCGGGGGAGTTCGTAACCCAATTGACCATTTTTCCTGAACGCACAGGGGGCGCTTTAGCTAGTGGAGGGGAAGAAGGGCGGTTACAATAGTAAATTTGAATTATTTAATAAATGTAACTATCGCCTTTTTTAAATTAACTGCTTAATTTAATAAATTACGAAATTTAATTTTTATTATTTAATAAATTAATTGCTTTAATTTTTCTCGTTTTTAAAAGCAGGACTGAAATGTCTTCAACCAACGAATATAAATTTTCATCCTCTATTAGCCTTAGGTCATGAATTTGGAATCCAATGAAAAATTAAGCTTCTAATTCACTGAGAAATCTAAAAATTTCATACATTTTTTTCTAAAGCTTCTGTTTGATGTATTAATTTAGTTGCAGCCATTTTTTCTTCTTTGTACGTTTATTTATAAGCAACATTTCACTAGCAGTTTCTGTTAAGTTCCAAATTGAGTGGGGGCTGAACTTAACAGTGACACTCTCTCTAATACTTCAATGTGTCAGTGAGTGGTTAATCAAAATGTCAGAATGATATCGACTGAAGTTTTCACAATAACAGCGAGTTTGACGCAAATTATATTGCACGCCGAAATATCCAATTTCGATCTATACGCCCTATAATATACTTCCTCGTCCTTTGATAGAAAGTTCTAGGATGTTTTTCAGACTTTTATAGAATTTCAAACTCTCCAAATCCAATGTTTAGCTTCTTAAAATGGCAACATGATATAGACTTTGAAATATTTATTTCAAAATAAAATTGTATCAAATATTTTCCAATAAATGTTTACGAAAATTCACTGTACAGCTTTTTTTTTAAGTTCGTTATAAGGGTATCTTTTCAGTCATTAACAATTACACTACTTTTATTTTATTATTTGTTTTATTTCATTAAGTTTATGATATTATTATTTTATTTATTTATTTTAATTTTTATTATTTATCTTGTATTTATTTATATTTATTTTTATTATTTATTTTAAATAAAATTGTATAAAATATTATTTTTGCCAATAAAGCTTACGGCAGTACATTGTATAATTTTTTGTGTGTGTGTGTATTCATTTTAAAAGATTTTTATAAATTTGTGAAGTTTTATGCACAATGGTTTAAACTTTTTATAAAGTTATTAATAAATAATTTATTTTATTAATTGATCAATTTTTATTATATTATTTGTTTATTTAATATTTATTTTAAATTTTATAAAATATCAATTCATCTAATAACCGTTTAAGGAAGTTTATTATATGAAGTTATGTTCATTTTAAGGGTATCTTTACAGTCACCAACAAATACACTATTATTTTTATTGTTTGTCATATGTTATTAAGTGTATTACTTTATTATTTCATTTATTTACCTTAATTTTTAGTATTTATCTTGTATTTACTTTCATTTGTTTGGTTTATTTTATTTTGAAGGAAAATTTAGAAAATTAATTTACTTATAAATTCCCTTTATTTAAAGAATTAACCCATTTCGTGGCTGTAATGTTTCCATTAACCCTTTTGAAATGGTCTCATCTTTACAGAAAAGCGATATGTAGACAAAAATCTTCTTTTGCACATCTGTCCAAAAAAGATGATTAGTCAAGAAACCCAAGATCGCGAAAACTATGAAAGATGACCTTGAGTTAGTTTTCCTAACTCAAGGCTGTTCATTATGAACTCTATGATGATATAAAGATATATATAATGTAAAAAATTCAAAATTGGAGACTATGAGTCACCAAGAAGTTTAAAAACTGCAGGCTGTAAAAAAAATTAAAAAAAGCATAAGGAAAAAGCGAGAAAATCGTCCGTAGAGATTAATTTTCCGGAATATCAGGAGATTGATTCGAACATTTTTGGTTCAGAACAATTAAAAACACCTACTTAGATACGGATGTTAAATTGTTAAAGCTCAGACTGTTAAATGGGTTAACAAAAACATCCCATTAACATTATTACCCCATTTAACAGTAATAAACTTAAACAGTTATAATTTTTTTTTAAGTTTTATATACAATTTTTTTAAATTTACTTAAGCAAAAAAAGAATATTTAAAAAATTATAAAAAATTTTAATTCATTTTTTATCCATCAATCTACTTTTTTTCCTTTTTAAAATTAAATACTCACTAGTATAGGTATTGCACATTCGACTGCAGATTATTGCTATTTAGGAATCGTCCCCCTACGTCAGGGGTCGGCAACCTGCGGCTCGCGAGCCGCATGCGGCTCTTTGGATGTGAAACTGCGGCTCTTTAGTTTCTCCTATTAATATTTGCGTATGGAAATACGCAACTATTATTTATTTTATCAAAAAAAAAACACATTTTAAAATCGTTCTGAATCGATTAACGAGGAATCTGAAGAACTGTTTCGTGATTTCAAAAACAAACCAGAAATCTTGAAAAAAATCAAAGATTTGCCACTATCCGCTAAAACAGTACAAGATAGAATAGCTAAAATATCTTCAAATGTAACATATTTGCAGGTGGAAGATATTCAACTTTCTTCTGCCTTATCACTGGCTATAGATGAGTTTTGCAACATAAAAGACAAGGCATAAGTTGCCCTTTTTGTCAGGTATATGTCTTTCCAAGGTCCAAAAGAAGAACTTTTAGGATTGCTACCGTTCTCGGGACAAACTAGAGGGGAAGATATAGCGAATGCCGTGCAAAATGCCTTGAAGACAATAAGATCGATTTAAATAAAATCGCTTCAATAGCAACTGATGGAGCCAGAAATATGACAGGAAAAAATAAAGGGGCAACAACGATTCTTCAGAGCAAAATAAACCACGAAATTCTTACGTTTCACTGCAAAATACACCCAAACCTTTCCGGCCGAAATAGTTGAGGTCATGAATTTGGTAATCAAGATTGTTAACAGCATCTTGTCAAAAGTACTCTACCATCGTCAGTTTAAAGAATTCTTAAACGAAATGGAGACTCAGTATTCCGACCTCCTTCTTCACAATAAAGTGCGATGGTTTTCCAAAGGTAAGGTGTTGAAACGTTTTGCTTTGTGCTTAGATGAAATAAATGCATTCCTAAATAAAAAAAAGGCATTAATCACCCTGAGTTAGAGAACGGCAAATGGTTGCAAAAATTTTACTTTACAGTGGATATCACATCGAAATTAAATGAGCTGAATCTAAAACTGCAAGGAAAGGGAAATCCAGACTATGTTTTGGTATAAGAATTGGTTTGTTTTGAAGAAAAATTAATTCTTTTGGCAGAAGATATTCAGAGCGGCATATTACTTCATTTTCAATTTCTAAAGCAATATCGTGATAAAACTAGTGCAACTGTTGACACGAGGTACTTCAGCCCAGTTATAAAAAAAAGTTAAAGATGAATTTACTGATAGATTTAAGCAATTCAAAACCAACAAAACCACTCTAGCATTCATAGTAAATCCTCTCAACACAAATAGTAACGAAATCCACATTGAGCCATTTGGAATTGATACTGGATCTCTAGAAATGCAATTGATCGATTTAAAAAGTAAACATTGCGGAGAGGAAAATTTACAGAGTTGAAAAGCAAGTTGGAATAGTTGGAGGTCCAGAAATGTATGTACGTAACCCAACAAAAGTGGACAACTTTAAAAGAAATGCCGCGAGTTGAGGCACTCATATTCGACGCATGGAATAGTCTTCCAGATTGCTACAGTGAGGTGAAGAAGTTGGCATTTGGAGTGCTGACTATCTTCGGATCGACATATTCGTGCGAGCAAACGTTCTCTTGCATGAATATAATTAAAAGTAAAGTAAGAAGCCAACTAACAAATGAAAATTTAGAGTCGTGTTTGAAACTTAAAGCAACAAGTTATGAGCTAAATTTATCCAAACTTTCTAAAACCATGCAAACCCAATGCTCCCATAGAATTTGTTTGCTCAAATGTATGTTATTGTTTTGCTTTTTTATTTTAAGTACAAGTTGCATTGTTTAGTAAAGTTTAAATTTTCTTCTTGAATAACCATGCAAAGCCATCGCTCCTATTGAATTTGTTTGTTCAATTGTTTGTTATTGAAGTGCAAGTTAGTGTTGTAAGTAAATGTTTAATTGTTTTAATTTTTTACTTAAATAATAAGTAATTATCTAATAATGCCATATATATATTATCTAATTTGTTGTGAAAAACATTACTTATATATGAATAAATAGATATTTTTTCTCATGAATAAATAGATTAGTTTTTTTTATCAAAAAACTTTATTTATGCGAGTACTATTTACTGTTGGCAAGAAAAAAATTTATGGATCTTTAAGAACTTTGAAATTTTGTAAATTGTAATTTTTGACTCTTCCGACTCAAAAGGTTGCCGACCCCTGCAATAGAGTAAAGAAACAAATTATATTTTGTTAAAATGCACGCAGTGGGCGCCCCAAAGAGGCTGTTACCGACGAAAACATCAAAAAAGTCCACAAAACAGTTTCTGATAACCGTAAAGTGAAGTTGATTGAGATAGCTGAGACCCTAAAGATATCAAAGGAACGTGTTGGACATATCGTGAATGAATATTTGGATATGCAAAACTCTGTTCAAAGTGAGCGCGAGCTCACAATCGACCCAAAACAACAACCAATTGATGATTCTAAGCAGTGTTTGGAGCTGTTCAATCGTAATAAACTCGAATTTTTGCGTCGATATGTGACAATGGATGAAACATGGCTCCATCATTTCACACCGAAGTCCAATCGACAGTCAGCCGAGTAGACTGCACGTGATGAACACTAAAAATGCTATAACTTCATTAAAAATGCTATAACTCACATACTAATAGCGCAACAGCTATCAAATTTATACACGTGTCTTTTGAAGGTTAGGGCTAACTAAAAATCATATGGATATAATACTAGTAGCGCCATATATGTTCCAGCCTACGAACTTTTCAGCCCACCTGTTATTTATTGTTGGCAAGAAAAAATTTTGTGGCTCTTTAAAAACTTTGAAATTTGTAAATTGCCATTTTTGGCTCTTCCGACGCAAAAGGTTGCCGACCCCTGCCCT
This sequence comes from Caerostris darwini, assembly GCA_021605075.1. NCBI lineage: Eukaryota > Metazoa > Arthropoda > Arachnida > Araneae > Araneidae > Caerostris > Caerostris darwini. The sequence goes on from BPLQ01006157.1 coordinate 146,726, forward strand.
ACGTATTTAGAAATGACTCTCAAAATATTCTCGCTATGACTGTTTTCAGAAGCAAATATACCTTGACAAGTAGTTCCCAAGCAAAATAAATTAATTTCAGACACTCTTAAGGCTTAGTCCTTTTGTTCGACGTGAAAGAATAAAAAAAAAAGAGTGTTCCTGTTTTACTGATTAAAAGATTTTCGCAGGTCTTTCTTCAGAATCTTTTAGATTAGGGCTAACTATTCTGACCGTTAATTACTTTCGACTTCTCTAATCAGAAGGATCTCTTACGTGCGGATTTTATTATTACTTTTTTTTTCAATTCAATTCAATTAATTTAGTTCACAGTCCTCGTGTCGTTTGTTTCGATTGAGATAGTCATTTAATTTCTAAATAAAGTATAATTGATTTTGGAAAGAAAGAAAAAATGGAATTTTGTTAACTTCATAATAATGGAAAATTTTTATTTCGTGTGTTTTTTATGAATTATAAAACCATTGATTTGTTGGTTTTATGTACAGGGTGATTATAATTAAAGTCCCACTTTCAAAATGCTGTGAAAAAAAAAAGAATCACTCTTAATAATGAGCTCAAATTTTAACTGAAGATACTAGAAGAAGGGGGGAAGGGTATGGCATCAAAAAAAAATTGCAAAAAAAAAAGTTTCACAGATTTTTTTCATCCAATTTGGTATGACCTTGCTTTGGTGGATGGGCTTTCTACTAACAGCGTCATAACTGCTGAATGACTTGGAAGTCATTTTTTTTCCGTCAAAACACCGAAACAAGCAAGCACATTGAACACTACAGTTAGTTTACTATGCAACTCATGCCAAATACGTTGTCATTTCGATTCAAAATATCATTGGCAACCGAATTTACTTTCTTAATAAACTTTGGAATTTTTTGATACAGTACCGTTTCCCCCTTCTTCAAGTATCTTCAGTTCAAATTTGAACTCATTGTGACCAGTGGTTCTTTTTTTACAGCATTTTGAAAGTGGGACTTTAATTATAATCACCCTGTATATATCTATATATATATATTTATTGTTATTGCTGTTTAGAAATATAAATGAAAAACAAAAAGAAATAGTTAATTTCCATCGTATTTATTTAGAAAGAAAAACGTTTTCCCCTAGCTTGCTATGTAATATTTTTAAGAATTGTATATATTCTTATTAAATTACATATATTATATAGATTAATTATATTTATTCAATTAAATATATTATTGATTTTAAGAATTTTATATATTATTAAAAATATTACAGAGTAATCTAGGGAAAAAAACACTTTTTTTTTCTTCTAAATAAATACGATGAAAATTAATTATATCGTTTTATTTTTCATTTATATTTCTAAGCTGCTATAACAATAATAATCTTTTAAACTGGTACTATGACTGAATAGATATATTATTATATTGATATATATATTATTATATTGATATATATATATATTTGATTTTAAGAATTATATATATTCTTTAAAATATTACAAAGCAAGCTAGAAAAAAAAACACTTTTTTTTTCTTCTAAATAAATACGATGAAAATTAATTATATCGTTTTGTTTTTCATTTATATTTCTAAACAAAAATAACAATAATAATCCTTTAAATGACTATTCTTAAAGAATATATATATTATTATACTGATATATATTGATTTTAAGAATTATGCATATTCTTTAAAATATTACAAAGCAAGCTAGGGAAAAAAAACGTTTTTTCTCAATTCTAAATAAATACGATGATAATTAATTATATCGTTTTGTTTTTCATTTGTATTTCTTAAACAGCAATAACAATAATAATCTTTTAAACGGCTATTCTGAAAGAATCCTTTATTTATTTAACAATATATATATATTTTTTTTTCTACTCGTATCTATTGATAATGGATACTATTTGTCATCGTGCTAAGGCCCTGAAAGGAATAGCCAGTGAGACATTTTATGATAACCTTCCACTAATCAGTTCGTTCTCCATGAATTCGTGTTCCGATGGCGTAACGGTCACTATAAATTATCCCGATTCATTTAAAGAACAAAATGGTCCTGGAAGCATATCTTTCCCCTTCTGGCTGTGTTTGGTCATCAACTATCAAAGAAAATCCGATAGTCGTTAAATCATGGCGGAATCACTTCGACATTCACCTATCGATCACACTGCAACTGCCAGCTGGGGAGATGGAGGCTCTGTCTGCTGCAGTGTCATCTCTTTGTTATTAGCGAGGCTGACAGTCATTAATCATTGTCTTCGATTTTCATCGTTATCTTAATCGAGTGGAGCGGTTGCTCCCCTGCTGTGCACTGTTCCTCGCATATATTTCAGCAGTATATCCACTGCCAGGTTTCGTTTTCGTCGTTCGTTATTTTTCAGACGATAATTTTCGACGTCTTGTTAGAAGCTGTTGACGAATTATTTTTCTTCCTTGATGGTTCCAATTTCCTCGACGAAATTTCGGTTCATCTTTATTATTTTTTTTAGGATTTTTTTTTTAAGGAAACAGATGTGCTTTCAGGATGAAAAAAATAAAAAAGAATTTTTTTAAAAGATTCTTCAAACTATAGAGTGTCGGATACTATAACGTACTTCTGGAATAATGACGGGAGAACTCAGATTTGCTTGAAATAACTTTTGATCCATCTTTATGTTAACATTTAATTTTTATTCAAAATTACATTTTATAAAAAAAAAATAAGAAATATAATGCTGTTAACCTTTTTTTTAAAGGTCAAATCGTTGAAAGTTATTCTACAAAAAAAAGTAGGTCAACAAAAAGGTCTTCTCTTCTGTTCTTACTTTTGAGTACTAGAGATTCTTTATAAATTTTATAATGAATGTTAAGAAATATTATAAGGAATGTTAAGAAATGTTATAATGAATATTAAGAAATGTTATTATGAATTTAAAAAAAATTATTATGCATTGTTGCAAGAAATGTTTGTATAGCAAAACAAGTAATATAAAAAAAAAAATTTTAAGTCAATTCCTACATTTTCACACTCTATTGCAGAAAGTCCTTTATAAATAATTTTCATTCATTTTTTTAAGTTTATCTGGCGTCATCTATTGGTAGATATATGCAACTCAAATCTAAAAAAAACTAAAATTAATTAATTAATTAAATTAATGAATTGATATTTGAAAAAATTGTATTAGCATCACAGTTTTAGTGTCATCCGCTACAAGTTCAAAAAAATGTATTTTAACTTGAGTGGATGAATAAAAAGTATTTTATGAACGATTGAAAATTTGAACAAAATATATATAGGGAGAGTGTGAGCTAATAGAAGGAATTGAAAAAGTAGTTTATTAATTTGTTAGATACTTTAACCTATAAATTTTGCAAGATATTTCTTCATAATTATTTTGTTTCTTAGATTGATCACAGTAACTGTTTCTTATGAAAGTATATTTTTAATTTAAAATTTGAACTTTATTTTTTATAACAAGATTATTTCCTAAAACTCCTAACTCCCTTGTTAACAAAATTACGGAAGTACAATTATTTGTAAAAATGACAGTTCATTATCTTTTTATTTAATGAGCTTACTGTCCGATATATTTGGGGGTTTTTTTATTTGTTGCTGCAAACATTAAATTATTATATTTAAAAAAACGTAACAGAAAAGATAAAAAATCGAAGATTTTTATTATATAAAATTAATCTTTTTTTAAGTGTTTCTTCATAAGGAAACTGAATTTCATGCCATTGTCTATTGATTTGAACTTTTTATTACGACTCTTAACTATTTAATTTTAAAAGCGACTGCTGATTCCTGAGTCAAACATTTTATAGTGATTCCTGTTAATGTTCTAAATTTAATGTCTAAAAGTTAAAATTTAATGTAAGAACAAAACGCATAAAAGCAATCTTAAAAAATAAAAAACTATGGAATTCCAAACGATTTTCTTTTCTTGAAAAATTTCGTTTTCACTTTGGAATAAAATTGTCTTTGTTTTCCCCAGACGATCTTTTAGAACAATTTAGGTACTTACGTATTAACGGTACCTTGGCGACAGTTGCGCCAATAAAGAGCACACGCGCCAAACGCAGCTACAGATTTGCCGCCAATCTACACTTAAAATTTTTGTTCCAAATAATAAAATATATATGAAACACTTCATTTAAAATCAAAACGCTTTCAAAATATTTTTATTCCAAATAATAAAGATTGGCTACACTTAAAAACCGCCAAGTCTGTCGCCAAGGTACCGTTAATACGTAAGTACCCAATTTTATGTTATTTGATTATACAATTATTAGCACGTGAAAGAAATTTAAATAAATATTTTGTATAAAAAAACTCGTGAAAGAATGTTAAAATATTATGTATGAAAAAACTTATGAAAGAAATTTAAATAAGCCAATAAGAATAGCTTGTGAAAGAATTTTAAGCAAAAGCAATAAGAATAGTCCCTGAGAAAAAAAATTTTTTAATAATAATCACTTAAAAACGTGGAAAGCGGGTAAAGATAAAAAAAATTATCAATTAAATGAAAAACTAATCCAAACCACACCAAACCGCACCAAACCGCTCTTGAAACAACAATATCCATAATCTTATGGGTAAAAATACCTTTTTTATTCGTATAGGTTAAACAAACATGAAAGAGCATAGCTCAGTTTTGGGGTGAAGAATTTTAAGTTAAAAATCACATGCCATGGTAGACTTAACTGATCTTTGATAAGCAATTCAACTGTATGTGATACCGTGCTAAATCATTGAATACAGATAAATAAGAAGACCATAACACACATGTCTATTTTTAACTTCCGGTTGAAACTCGACTTCCAAGAAAGATATACCGGTTTCTGCAGGTAACCGGATAATGCGCTCGCCTGTGAATCATACTGGAAAACATCACATTTCAGACTTTTCAATCTGTTAAACAAAGAAAAGAACAAATAATGTCAATGTTTAAAATTTAGAATTTAATGTAAGAACAAAACCCATAACAGGAATCTTAAAAAATAAATACATATACAGAGAATTCCAAACGAAAAATTAACGAAACGATTATTTAACGAAATATATCTTTTTCTTTTTTAAATCTCGTTTTCACTTCGGAATAAATTTACCTTTGCTTTCACCAAACGATTTTTTTTTTTTTTTTTTTCAACAATTTCGAACAACAGAAAAAAATAAATAATGTTGATGTTTAAAATTTATAATTTAATATAAGAACAAAACGCATAACGGCAATATTAAAAAAATAATAAAATATATATAGAATTCCAAACGGAAAATTAACGAAAGGATTGTTTAACGAAATAAGTCTTTTTTTTTTAATCTTGTTTTCACTTTGGAATAAATTTGTCTTTGTTTTCACTTTGGAATAAATTTGTCTTTGTTTTCACCAAACGAACTTTTTGAACAATTTTACATAAATAAAAAATATACAGAGAATTCCAAACGAAAAATTAACGAAAGGATTGTTTAACGAAATAAGTCTTTTTTTTTAATCTTGTTTTCACTTTGGAATAAATTTGTCTTTGCTTTCACCAAACGAACTTTTTGAACAATTTTACATAAATAAAATATAAATGGAATAATTAATGTACAAAAACATTATTACATATGTATAAATTTATGTTTTCTTTCTTCATAAATTCTTAAGTAAAATTTCTTAATTCTTTCTTCTTATTTAAAAAACCCTTGACGGTTATTATGTGAAATAATCGTAATAATAGTTAATGTGAAATAATCTGTAACAGAAGCAAGAAGTCGGGAGTCTAACATTTTTGAAGGAGTCGATTTAAAAATCCGACTCCCGATTTTTTTTATAAGAATAATTTTATTTTTTTCAAAATTTTTGAGAATTAATATTTAAGCTTAAATATTGGGGCTCGCCTTGAATACTTTTCCGGCCTGCGAGATTTATCACACTTTTTCAAAATATATTTATTTTATAATGCCCAAAGTAGTGAAAAGCAATGTATCCAAAGAATAGATTATGTGTGCATCCCTATATTCAAAAATTAACTGTTGAAATTATGTGAAAAAATTAACTAATGAAAAAATTAAAATAATATTCTTTGCGAATATAGTACAGATATTGCCTGTTTTATTTGTGAGTTCACAGTACGCAGAATAATTAAATTACTATAGTCAGCGAACTCATGATAGGCGCTCGTCTTGGAACATCTATAACAGGTTTTATTAAGTGACCATCCCTAGATACGCAATAGATTGTTGATAGCAGAGCAAACCAGACTCGTAGTGGAAATTGCTAGCGCTTTTGGTTCAACTTACATATGCGAATTTTTTTTTTTTTTTTTTTTTTTTTTTCCCCGAAAATGAAATTGACCCAACACCAAATACGCTCAAACATAACGGAAGCTAACACCCATTACTATGTGCAAATATCCAAATGGAGACCGATTTGCAAAAGTTAAGTGAAAGACTGGAGAAACAAATATCGCACTAGTAAAATAAATGGTTTTTTTAATAAATTCATTTTTTTTATTTCGTTTATATTTATATATTTTTTATATTTCATTTTGAGTGTTGTTATATATTTCTTTACAATGTGCTTTTAAGCATCATTATCTATGTTCACATGTAAGAATAATAGTGAACACAAAAATAATAACTCAATATGTTTCCATTTTTTCACTACAAAAAAAATGTCTATAGTGGGTCTACATCTAATAGGGGGATATATAATTTTATATGCGGCCCGCGGAGTTAGGATGCATTTCCAAAGTGGCCTGCAAGATCATTTGGGTTGCCCCCTATTATAGACGTTCATTCTATTATTAAGAACAAATAAGATTTATTGTATTATAAAAAGAGCATCTTTGTGATTAAAATTTGCAATTTTCTTATACTTGCCTTAAGATATTTCTGTATAATACTTTGATACCTGTTCGCTCAGTGTTGTTATTTATACAGGACATTCATTTTTTTTGTAAGCAACTCTTGTAAGCAAACTTTTGTAAGCAACTCTTGTAAGCAAACTTTTGTAAGCAACATTTTTGTAAGTAACTCTTGTAAGTAACCTTTTGTAAGGACGCTGGGTAGTTCTCCCTAAACAGTCCTCTCAGGATTATTAAGGCACTGCCTTCCTTCTTCAGCGACTCGGAGCCGAGTCAGACTTCTACCTACAGGTGCTCCATCACAATAGAAACTGCTCCTTTTTCCTTCTTCCATCAGTATACTACTCATGGAGTGTCCGTCCCGCACTACCGGACACTGAGGATGAGTCACAATTATATATATAAGGGGCCTGATGGTACCACATGTTTCGGGTTCGAGTCCCGGCGGTGGATGTTTGTAGTGGTTCGGAATCCACTTTAAACGATAAGTCTCGGTCTAATAGGATCGTAGAAATTTTGGGGATAATGTTACCCCTGGGTAGTGCTAAATGAGTAACAGCGATGCAGCCCTTGCTTATGGCATAAAATTAACTGTCTCTGTATTGTCAGCTGCATTAGAACAATATATATATATATATATATATATATATATATATATATATATATATATATATATATATAGTATATATATATATATATATATATATATATATATATATATATATATATATATATATATATATATATATATATATATATATATATATATATAGTATATATATATATATATATATATATATAATAGATAGAGTAAAACATTTTTGATAGCAAGTTCAAATTAAAATAATTTTTATTATTACAATCAGGAAGATTACTGAAGGATATTACTTTATAGGAAGATTATTCTAAAAAGAACATCCTTTTTTTTTTTTTTAATCGTTAAAGTAAATATATCTTAACAACTTATTTATATAAAACAGCAGGATTAGAGGCTACGCCGTAGGTTATACTTGATTAAAAATTAAAATAAATGAAGCCTTTAATGAAAAGGAAAATCAAAATACCACAATATCCTGGAATTTTTCTTTTTTAATTTATAAACTCCCTTCCAAAAAATAATTGTAAATTAATATTTCTAGAAAATCTCATTACTTGTGGATAATCTTTCAGCATAAGAAATCATTATCTTAAAACATAAAAGCTGTTATGAAGTCATCGCAAGGTAAGAATATCGTGAATAAAAATACAGAATTCCAAAATATGACGCCAAGAAGTTTTAAAATAATCCTAAAGAAAAAAATTTACATTTGAAATGTGCATAATTGCATAACATAAAACTCTATAGGGACGGAAAATCTTACTTAAAAACAATAAGAAATACGAAAATAATGTTACTTTTGAAGATTAGCAGCCTCTCACATGTTTTTGCTTTATTTATTAAACATAATTTCTTTTTTCAGCCATCGTTAATTTAATACATGATTTAAATAAATAATCCCATTGGAAAAAAGACAAAAATTAATTAATGAATTTTTAATTATTAAGATCCTTATAAAACGCAATCAATATTTTAAATGACAAACAAGGAGTTAAAAAAATTAATTTTGATTCTGAGAAATGAAGAAATTTTCAAAAATAGAAATAAAAATAATTCAAATCGAAAAATATAAAATAAAAATAGAAAGTCATAGCAAAAGCTATTCATGTATTAAAAATTATAATACAAAATTAGCAAGCTTTTCGCACAATTCTTATGCCAAAATATTATTAATTCATAAAATTCGATTTGTATTAATTCAAGAGGAAATTCGAAAATTATTAATTCAAGAGGTAATAATATCTTTTTCAGATGGATATCCTTCGAAAAAAAAAAGGTTTTTAGAACAGCAACATTAAAATGCAATGAAATGGGCTCAATTTCTATAATCGGCATTAAAAAATTGAATTATCCTGCCTAGATAGGGTTAAACGAAGTATTATATGTTGGCATTTTTATTTTTGTAAAAAATACATTTAAAGTACTACTGTGTCCAAAAAGTAAGAACAATTTTCAATTTAAAATTCCCGGGGCTTATGAAATTACAATTTTTTTTTCTTTTTTAAGTTGCTGGCGCTGTCCTTGACATCTGTGTGAAATTTCACGTCAAAATATTCATTAGTGTCTGAGTTACGCTTGCCTTTGTGAGACGCTAAAACTGATTCCAGCGATTTTTGAAATGTCAGAATTCATTGAGCAAATAACTTCATTAAATTTTGCAAATTTTGCAAAAATTTTTTTGCTTGAAAACCGTCGATTTACAATTAGAGACCTTGCTAATGATGTTGGAATTTCAAAAGGGTCAGTCGATTCCATTTTGGGCCTCAAACGCGTCAAATCTCGATTGGTGCCGAAAACACTGAATGCACCAGCACACACTGCATTGATTCTTCGTGACTTTTTCGCCAAAAATGAAATCCATATCGTTCCACAACCACCGTATTCATTCCGTGCGACTTCTGGCTATTCCCTAAACTCAAAAGACCTCCTCGCCGGGGACACTGTTTTCAGTCGATTGAAGACATTCAACGTAAATCGCGGTGAATTTTGAAGGCCATCCCTGCCAATGACTTTTCAGCATGCATTGAGGATTGAAAAAAAAGTTGGCATAAGTGCATCGTGTCCAGAGAGGATTACTTTGAAGGCGATGAAATAAATTTGGAAGAATGGAAAAAAAATCATTTTTCATACTTTTTGGGCACAGTAGTAGGTCTAGATAAATATTTCTAGTAATGGTATTAAAAATGATTGGGTAGCAAACACTTATTTTTATCAATAGATAAATATATTTGTGAATCCTAATTATCTGTTCTAACCAAATTTTAAGGTTAAAAGCACATTTATCTCTTTCGCTCTTATGTGTATTACTGACAATTTAATATGAATCGTTATTTGTTTATTGATGAATGGCAACAGATATGGTGGCAATCTCATTGGATATCCTCTGCTTTAGATGAATCATGTACCATGCATTTGCTCGATATACGATATCTTCAGCAATATCTCATACAAAGAATTCGAGGGAAATGATATCTGGTGTACTACCTATCAACTGTTATGTTTAAGATATCATGCATCGAACAAAAATACGGTACATGACACATTTAAAGCAGAGGATCTCTGATGTACACCATTGATGTACATATTGCCACCATTGAGGAGAGTATACTACAGCAAAAATTGGCAAGCGGTCAACATGTTGCTTCACTGGCTTCGTGCCCATATGTAGAGGGATTAAATTAAATTAGATAATCAAATACGGCAAAAATGTTTGAATATAATACGTGTGATTTTGTAATAATTTTCGTTAATTTCCTTTTGTAATGACTCTATTTTCATTTCCTCCATTTTCTACTTTCACCTAACCATTTCCTATTTTTATTTTTCTGTCTGAGCAATTTTCTATTTTAATCTTTTATATGAAATATCTATTTTCACTTTCTAATATAATCTCATTTTGTAATGATTTTTGTCTCTTCATTAGCCTTTGCAATATTTTTTTGACATTGCAAGGTTGCTTTATAGAAACCTTGTATATATTAATTCACAAACCTTACCCTACTACAAAGCAAATGTAGCACTTTCTTCCACATGCGCTCATGGTATTGCTACTATTGATGACAACGAACGTGGCAAGAAATCGCGTACCATCTTTATGTGCTTCATACAATTGATGGCGCCCATAATCTGCCTGATTTAATTTTAATTTAATATACCTCAATATGAGTACCATTAGTTGCACATCAAGATGGTGCTCTTGCCATGTTCGCTATAGCCCCTCATCAATTGTGGCAATTCCATCAGTGATAATCTGTTTTAGATGAGTTATGTACGTTACATGACTCATCTAAAGCAGAGGCCTTTATACCATTGATGACGACGAACATGCCAAGAAATCGAGTACCGTCTTTATATGCTTCATGAAATTCATGGTGCCCATAATCTGCCTTATTTAATTTTAATTTAATTTCATTTAATATTTCTCTATATGCAAGCCATTAGTTGCACATAAAGATGGTACTCTTACCATGTTCGCTGTAGCATATCCTCATCAATTGTGGCAATGTCATCAGTGATCTGGCAGATCAGTCTGTTTTAAATGAGTCATATTCAGTACGTTTGTTCGATATACGATATCTTTACATACCCCTGGATACCTCGCATACCACCTATCACTCGTAACTAATTTTGTATGGGGTTATGTTGAAGATATTGTGTATTGAACAAAGACAAGTGGCTCACCTAAGCAGAGGATCGTTAATGCCATTTATACCACTAATGACAGAGAACATGGCAAGAAATCGAGTACCATCTTTATGTGATGCTATTAATACTGCTATTATCTGCCTTATTTAATTTTAATTTAATTTAATTTAATATATATCTATATGCAAGCCATTAGTTGCACATAAAGATGGTACTCTTACCATGTTCGCTGTAGCATATCCTCATCAATTGTGGCAATGTCATCATACCATCTTTATATGCTTCATGAAATTCATGGTGCCCATAATCTGCCTTATTTAATTTTAATTTAATTTCATTTAATATATCTCTATATGCAAGCCATTAGTTGCACATAAAGATGGTACTCTTACCATGTTCGCTGTAGCATATCCTCATCAATTGTGGAAATGTCATCATACCATCTTTATATGCTTCATGTAATTCATGGTGCCCATAATCTGCCTTATTTAATTTTA
>BPLQ01006157.1:158287-172459 GCA_021605075.1 Caerostris darwini
GATCACTGATGGCATTGCCATAATTGATGAGGGTATACTACAGCGAACATTACAAGAATACCACCTTGGTGTGCCTCGTGCCATTCGTGGTGGCCATGTAGAGATAAATTAAATATTAAATTAAATGAGACAGAAAAACTTAAATATATATGTCTCTTTTTATAATAATATTTAATCATCTGTCTTTACATTTGTCTTCGTAATAAATTTTTGATATTATAAAGAGACTTAATCATCACCGTGCCATTTTTTTTAATATCACAATTTTAATTTACTTAAAAAGGAGCAAATTATAGGAAATTCTAACAAATCATTGAAATAACACGTCATCAATCTTCTAAGAAACAGAAAAAAAAATTATTTTTTTCAATGTATACCTTACAAGTTCGTTCAAATGTAAAAATTCCATTGTCCCTACAATAAATAAAGATTCTCACGTGCGATTAGTCAGTGAGAAAACTATGTCATTATAAGATAGGAGCCCAGATTTTCACTTTCAAGTATAAACAGGAATCGAATAAAGGTAATCTAATTTCCGCGTACCTTATCCTGTATTATGACACATATTGTGCTAATCACGAAATCTCCTCTGATTTTTCACTTCTTTCGAAAACAATTCATAATCACGTGCTGTTTACCTTTGGTTGTCGGTTGATAAAAAAAATTAAACTACAATCGGTAATCTGAACTGAATATTTGAAATATATCTGTGTATCGATCACTTTTTCACATTGCCATACATGTGTTTCTAGTGATATCCATTAGTTAAAAGAAAATAATAATAATAGCTGTGTAGTACTGGGTATATATCCATAAATCAATAAAAATCAATTTAATCATAAGGCTTTATCAAAGTTTTTTTAATAATGAAATTTATTATGATTCTGTTTTTTATTATTCATTTATTTTACTGCAGAAAAAAAAAATTTTTTTTCTTAAATTGTTTTAATTTTAATGAATGATTTTTATGTCATTTACAGTACTGATTCCAAAAATAATTTTTTTTTTGTCACTCCTGCCAAGCTCCTAATTCTTTTTTTTTTCTCTGGCACTCGGTGCCACAAATTTCGGGTTCGAGTTCCGGCGGTGTCATAGATTTTTATAGTGGTTCTGAATCAACTTTAAATCATAGGTCCCGGTCTGATATGACTACTACTACAATATACCACATTACTGTGCCTAGAGCTGAGTTGCTCCTTTACAGTTTGGGAATGATGTGGGTGAGAAGAAGTCTGATTGGGTTCTGTGACGCTCTACGGTCATATGAGACAGGGAACTACAGCTTCAAGTAGATTCCGAACCATTACAAACATCCATGGCACTGACGGGATTCGAAACCGATACCTGTGTTACCGAGTGCCAGAGCGCTAGCCACTCGGCCATCAGGCCTATTCTAATATGACTGTAGAGCGTTGGAAGTAGAGTTGACACCCCTACACCACAAAAAGAAAAGCATTTCCTGTCTCGAAATCCGCCTGTAGGCAGACGGCTTTGGCTCACTATGAGACTGTTGCGCTGATGGAGAAGAAAGTTCATTTTTAACAAAAGGATTGCATATTTTGATGTTATTAACTGAAATCATAAAATTTTTATTAACCTATAAATGCATACAAATTACATTTTTCTTAATTTGTGTCAATAATAAATGAACAACATATGTGATATAAAGTGTTATGAATCCTAAAGAAAAGTTTTTGCTTTCTCTCAAAAGATCTTTCTTTTTATGGATTTTCCTTTTTTCCCCAAAAAAAATTCATAATAATGTAGATTTAGAAACTTCAGTGACAGGAGCTGCTGATCTTATAGTTGCTCTTCTGCTAACAGGAATGTGTCTAAGTTTTCCCAGTTTTACTCAATAATCTTTTCATTTATATCCACAGTTTTGTTTTTCAAAAAATCAACATTAGCATAAGATTCTTCTTCCTCAATGGCGTGGCAGACCCAGGGTGGTGCCAAGGCAGTCTGGCTATTAGCAGATTTTGAGACAGAAGGCGTTTTATTTTTTACGGGGTAGGTTTGTCAGCCCAACGCTCTACGGTCATATTAGACCAGAACCTACGGTTTGAAATGGATTCCGAACCACTGTAAACATCCGCGTCACCGTCGGGTCTCGAACCCGAAATTTGTAATACCGAGCGCTAGAGCGCTAATCACTCGGCCATCAGGACCAACATAAAATTCACCTTAACAATTATTTCCAAATTCTTGATAGGGTCATTCTTTTACACTTAGATAATTTTGCAATAATTGCGGGGGACTGTAATTCTGGGGACATTCTACTGTAATTGCTGGGGACCTGATGGCGGAGTGACTGGCGCTCAGTTCGACAGGTTTCGAGTTCGAGTCCCGGCGGTGCCATGGATGTTTTAGTAGTTCGGAATCTACTTTAAACAGTAGGTTCCGGTCACACAGGATCGTAGAGCGTCACAGAGCCCAATCAGGCTTCTTCTCACCCAATCATTCCCAAACTGTAGAGGGGCAACTCAACTCTAGGCACAGTGATGTGGTGTGGTGTAGTAGTAGTTAATGTAATTGCACCTTTCTGCTACTTTTCATTTCTCTACTACGACAACGCTACTTTTTATTTTGCTTAAAAACATTCTCTCTCTCTCTCTCTCTCTCTCTCTCTCACTCTCTCTCTCTCTCTTCCATCTTACTTTTACAATGGGTTGATATTCAACTGAAACAAAACAATTGATTTCTATCGGAGGATAGCTATAATTCGTTGTAATGTTGTTGACCTAAAAAATTGAAAGATGTGTCAAAACAAAGGACAGATGTCATGAAACATTGATTTTGATGGAAGACTTCTCAATAATTCCCGTTCACTTATAATATTCACTTGCTTCTATTGTTATGGGACATTATTACAGAAGTATTTTTTTACTATAAAAAAATATATTCACTATAATAGTAGAAATGTATTATATATAACTATAGCGATTTCATGCTTTTTCAATAGCTAGATACTGTTCACAATGACCAACTCCCAATTTCATTTTCAACGGTCTTGTATATTTGTTGTTGTTGTTTCTTATCCCTCTTGGTAGACAGCAACATCTAGACCAAATCCATGAACCCTTGTGGTCTCATAGAAGGAGGGAGTAGCTTTTGTTGTGATGGAGCACCCATAGGTAGAAGTCGAACTTGGCTCCGTAATATTCTTAAAATAGATTGCGATGTGTCATTTAACTGTACATGATAGAATTTTTCCTGTAATAAACATTCTTGTTGGTCGAATGGAATGGGGGGGGGCGCCCTGTTGGATGGAATGGTTTTCGCCAAACACCAAAAAAAAAAAAAAAATTCCTACTCAAAACTTCCTAATTGTTTTTGTCAAATACAACGGAAATCAGCATTACGCCGAATGTTAAACGACTGTATTATAATTTATTTCTTTTATCTTTTTTTAACTTCCGCCCACTAATTGCTTCGTTTGAAAAAATAAATATTGACAAGAATATTAGAGAATCAGTAAACATCGTCAGTTTAAGTTAACTGCATACTATTATGCATGTATTATTTTGCATGATACATAGGAATTTATCTAAATTAACATTTAAAATGTGTAATATTAAAATTTATATATATATATATATATATATATCGAATAAAAATCTCCTCATATCTGGGGCCCGCGGGGGGGGGGATTTATTATTATTATTCTCAATTCATATAAGATAAAATCGTAAATTACAAATAAACAGGATGTATGGGAAGTTGATGATCTACTCAAATAATAATAATAATAATAATAATAATAATTTGTAAAAACGTTTCTTTTTTTTAATAAATTAAGTTGAAATTATTTTATCTTAATTAAAGAATCTTGAAACACTTAAATTATTGAATTATAATTTCGTGTATAAGCCAATAATTTCTAAAACTTTTTATAAAGCTAAGTTATGAAGGTGAGCTTATATACTCAAATCTTGCAAAAAAAAATATATATGTATTTTCCAACTAGCCGGCCACAAGCAATAAATCGCAAAATATCACTAAATTAACAGTTTAATCGCTTTAATTCCTCAGTTTAAGTTTAAATTTCTTAAGTTTACTAAGAAAAACATTTTTAATTAAATGTCCCATTCGTTTTATGAAAATGAGTCGTTTTAAAATCAAATTGTTTATATCGCTGATTTGTTTCGTCGTCGACAAAGAGAAAAATATGATGTTGGCGAAATTTATGTAATACTAACAGAAGATAAAAACTTTTCCATCAAATGCAATCACCTGTAGTTTGAATATCTAACAAAAAATCTGTACAAATTATTCAAAACAAACTTCTTCGCATCATCACTGGTGCACTCTGGTTTGTCCGCAACTCTACAATCCATCAAGATTTAAAAATTGAATCTATTGACAACTATTGTACAAAACTTTCTAGAAATTTCTTCCAATTCTATTGCTACCTACGAAACCCCTCTCATCAAGGCACAAACTATATTTACGCAACTGAATGGAAAATACAAGTGTCCTTACTCTACTTCTAAATGGAATCGAAGTCTCAAACCACCATAATTTCTTGTTCACTTATTTTTTCTACTTGAGTTCCTACTTTCAGTCTTTCTTCCAATATTAATTCCCATTCATTTCCAATTTTTATACCAATGATTTATTTTCCCCCGTCGCTTTTTAGATATTTTACTTCAATGCATACTCTTTTCTGCTCTGTAAGATTTATTACCTAAACAAACTGACAGTAACTCCCCTTTGACCTTGGCTCCTGAATTCTTCGGTCATTGCAGTTGAATTTTATATAAACTCCCTTGTTGTTTGAATTATATTTCTCTGCTTTTTACTCCATCGTACTACGCTCTTTACTGATTTTTACTTTTTTATAAATTTCATGTAACATTTTCATTACCAATGTCTTTCTTTTTTCTTTTCTTTTCTTTTTTTTTTTTCTTTTCCCAATTCATACGTTTACTATTATATATTCATCGTGGCTTTTTTTTAAATTCCTTCTATTAGCTCACACTCTCCCTATATATATCTTGTTCAAATTTTCAACCGTTCATAAAATACTTTTTATTCCTCCACTCAAGTTCAATGACATTTTTTTTTGAACTTGTAGTGGATAACACTTGACGTCTTTTCAAATATTAATTCATTCATTAAATTTAATTTCGGGATCGAGTCCCGACGGTGCCATGGATGCGTGTAGTAGTTCGGAATCCACTTTAAACCGTAGGTCCCAGTCTCATTTGATGTAGAGCGTTGTGGGGGTAGTGTCACTCGCGTCTATAACATATCTTCAAGCTGCACGTGCCTCCTGGGTAGTGCTGAATGAGTAACAGCGTTCGTCGGTGCAGCCTACACGACATGCCTTCTTCAAGGCTAGTTTGTATTGAGCAGCTCGCAGAGAAATGCTCAATACGACTCTCCAGCCCTCGACATAATAAAAATAAAAAATAAATAAATAAAAACATTGATATATTACCACATGCATTCATCCAGCAAAGTATGTTCTCACATAATAAATTGAAATTAGTGAGCGGATTTCAGTTTTTAAAAATTTTTTTATGTATAAATAATCGTTTCTTGGATTTTACTAAAAGAAAAGTTATCCAAAAAATTACGTTTGTTGAAGTCGCTTTAATTTAATTAACTAGAAATTTTAGAAAATTTTGGAAGTGAAAAGATGAATAAAAAATTTTAAAAAAATGCAACATAACATGAATTATATCTTTTTATTTATTTGTTCATTCATTTTGTTCCATGATGTTAATATAGTTTTTTTTTATTTTCTGAGAAAAAAAATTTTTTAATCTGTTTTACAAGGCAGTATAGAGGTAGCTTCCTTAATTACGAGAAAAATATAATTGATTTTGCATAATATTTTTTTTTTTTAAATAATCTCATCATTTCTCATAGATTTCTTAACCTTTCTCATTAAGTCGAAAAATTCTATAAAAGTATATTTTTATACTACATGCTTATACTTATAAATATACTTATTAGTAAAATGACATCAAAAGTTTGTGTACATTTTTATTTTTGCTAATCTAAGTAAAAATATTTTATGTTGCGAAAACGAAACGACAATGCAAATCCTGTTATTTATGACAACATAATCACAATTTTTTCAATTCCTTCTATTAGCTTACACTCTCCCTATATATAACTTGTTCAAATTTTCAATCAAATTTTCAATCATTAATGAAATACTTTTTATTCATCCACTCAAATTCAAATACATTTTTTTAACTTGTAGTGGATGACACTTGATGTTGATATAGTTTTTTCAAATATTAATTCATTCATTAAATTTAATTAATTAATTTTAGTTTTTTTTAGATTTGACTTGCATATATCTACCAATATATGGCGCCAGATAAACTTAAAAAAATTAATGAAAATTATTTATAAAGGACTTTCTGTAATAGAGTAAAAAAATAGTAGGAATTGACTTTATTTATTTTTTTATTTTTTTTTATATTACTTGTTTCATTCTTAAGTACTTCTGTGATGCATCATTAACAACATTTAATTGCAAAAAAAAAAGACCTTATTATATTTTAATTTATTCATTTATTTATTTTTTTTCCATCTTGGCTTGTAGACGGATTTTAAAGATTCAGAAATAAACATTTGTTACTATAATATATATATCTATATATATTACTTACGAACTTTACTTCTATTGATATATATATGAATAGAAGTAAATTTCGGCTAGTTAAATTATTTAACTGTCAAATACATTTCAGCAGTTTAGATTTTCCTTTACTAAGAAAATTTTAAGTTCAGAATTATTCTATAGTAAAAATACAAATGCAATTAATGAGTAAAAAAATATAAAAAGGTATACAAAAATTTAAAAAAAATAATAATAATAATAATTAGAATCTAAATTTAAAGCATTGATATACTCTGATCTACTACTAAGTAAGAAAATAATCAAGATAAGTGTAGATAAAAACAATATATTTTTATTTCAATTAGAGGTCAAGACTCAGTAAGTTTCATCGTTATCAACAGTCACGAACTATTGACAAATATTTAGCGCCATAATTTCTCACGCGTTTACTCAGGTCATGTGTCGTCTTTGATAAAACTTGTTATGTTCCAAGAAAAGGGAATTTTGAGTGCTGGTAAACTCTGAAGTTGGAGGCAACAAATCATATCATTAATTCCCTCTCAATGTGTACTTTGAAAATGAACAGTTAATAGTCGACAATGATCATGAAATTTTCTGATTGTTATTTTGGTGACTGTAATATTTATTATGGCCTACATTTAATCAGTCGTAAAATTGTTTTCACAACTTGACTACATGCCAAAAAAAATTTTTTTTAAATGTTAAAGTTATGAATGATAAATAAAGATGCATACAAATAATAAATTCAGTATAAAATTTTCTTGAAAATTTTTAAATCTTTTACTAAAACGCAATATTTTTTATAAATGTACACAAAAAAGACAATTTTATTCATGTCTAATAAGTAGTTTATTTTTAAAAAATCTATAATGATATTTATAATTCTCTGGCATGCTTTAGAGAAATACTATTATTAAATTTTATGTATTAACTAGCAGAACTCGGCATACGTTGTCCTGTAAAAAGAAAATGCATTGTAGAAAATTACATATTGGGAATATATTCTCCGTGTTCCAATACATGTGCATACTAATTTTCATATATATCGTATGAAATGTATATAAGATGAAATTCTGCAGCACCATTTCGTGGCAACTAATAATAAAGTGGTTAGCGGAACATATTTTCCATACTCGAATACACATTATTACCAATTTTCATGCGATTAGTTGAAGGGTATAGAAGTTGATAGACTACAGCGCCATCTGGTGGCAACTTACAGCAATATCGATAACAATAAAAACATTCTTCATGTTTTATCAAACACACGCAAAACATTTCATCAAAATCTGTCCAGCTGTTTAGGAAGAATTCAGTGGCAAACACACATACAGGAGAATTATATATAAAAAGATATATCAGAAGTAATATCCAGTTTTTGAATAATTAAAACCGGGCAAAATTTTTCATGTTATTGAAAATTGCTGGAAGTTATTTAAAAATGCAGGTTTCAAATATTTAACAAAATAAATATCAATATATTCAATGAATTTGGAATTAAAGACAAAAACGATGCTTAAATTGTTACCTTATGTGAGTACTCGGCCAATAATATTTAGCTCTAAATTTCGTGTATGAATAATTTTAACTTTGTTCTTTTCAAAGAATATTAGCGATCTTAACAATTCATTCTTATCAAATTGTCTTTAGAATTCAAAACCTAGTGAAATCTTCTTTCCAATATTTCAAAGTTATACATACATGTTTGATTTTGTTTATTCTATCATAAATTATTTCCTTTTACCGTCATTCTTTATGCTTTCACATGTTTATATGAACTATGAATTGAATTGATATGAGCAGTTTTATACCCTGGATTGAACTTAACGAAATTTCTTAGGAAACGATAGTATAAAAGCTACAATTCTTCATCGCAAATAGATCCGTCAAGAATCTAAGACCGCTAAAAGCCGTCCTGAAAGGACTCCCCATCAGTTACACTGCCGAGGAGATATCTGCTGGACTATCCGAACTTGGACTTATTATTGAACAAGTGCGCCAACTCACCAACCTCAAGACCAAGGCACTAATTCCCGTGTGGCAGTTGGTGTATAAAAAGTGTCCTGAAAATTCAAAAAATTTTCAAGTTGATAGATTGCTCCACCTCTCGGTGCGCGTGGAAAAATTCAACAGGAAGCCGGGTGCTTCCCAATGTTTTGCGTGCAATCTTTTCCATCATTCGGCAAAGAACTGCCATTACAAGAAACGTTGTCTGAAATGTGGGGGCGAGCACTACCTGAAGGATTGCACAATTCAGGACAGGATTGAAAATCCTACCTGCATTAACTGCCACCAGATGAGGCACCTTGCCGCATGGCGCGGTTGCCCGAAATTCCCGAAGCCACGTCTTCCACCCAATCGCAACGTCGAGCCGCCGAAGACAACTTTCAACAGTCGACCAGTCACGCCTGGTGTCTCCTACGCAAGTTTCTTGCGTGGGCCGCCTCCAGCTGCTCCATCAGTGATTCCCGATCGCCAAAATATCTGGCAAGATTTTGATCATGATACGGCTGCCAAAACAGTGTATATCCTACAGGAAGTTTCCAGCATTTTCAACATGCTTGGTGGTATAGGCAACTTCTATGCACAATTAAAAAATGCTAATTCCCCTTTTGAAAAATTTCAAATCATCGCTAAATGTTTTAAATTAAATATTTAATTGCTTTTCCAAATTTTAATTGTACCATGCTTTCTTCGGTTTTTCCGTTTCTTTTTTCACCAATGTCTAATGTTTCTTTTTATTTTTTTGCCGTGTGGACATGACCAATGCTCACTGCCTTCTTTTTTATAGTAATGTACTGTTTTTCCAATGTCTTTTACTGTAACAGATTAGGAGTTTTTCAGGCCCTACATGGCCATGGTACTCCGTGAACCAGAATGATGATGATGAATAGATCCGTCTTGACAATTTGAAGAGATTTATCCCTGTTTGTTGTTGTTTATGTTGGAGAAGAAAGAAGAAATCAAATTTTAGATCCAATGTAGGTTCTTTATTTTTATAACTGCTATAGCTTTTTATTTAAATTTTGGTTGTAATTTAGTTGCACAATATACTGATGACAACTTTATAAATTACTGAAAAAAATCTAAAGGCAATGCCGCATATTTAATATCCTTACAATGATACAAAACAAAATTTTCTTGTGATTAAATCATTTCTTTAAAGTAGTTTTTGTTGTGGGATTGAATTCAACAGAAGTGGATATAAAACAGAAAAGGTTCAAATTCAATTTGATTGTTCTTCAAGAACATTCTTTAGCTTCGGGAAATTTGTCATCAGAAATTCCATTCCTAAGTTTAGTTTGTTATAAGTATATCAAATTTTTTTTTTTTTTTTTATTATCCATTGTAGTACAATGATTGTTACTCCCGTCTTCATATCACTTTTCTCTTACCATCTTTGATAGCATTATCATTTGTAATCTATATTGATTGTACTAACTGCGACCGATATCAAACTTTTTGTTTTGTTGGTTGTTTACATCATCCTTCAAAACCACGTGATACACCGTTGTAGTGTAAGAAGTCCTCGTGATTATGTTTATTGTGACGCCTTAAGCTCTTCCCTATATATATTTATTACACTCGCTGCAATAGTTTTTTCTCTTAGAATTTAATAGAGAGCTACCAAAATCAACTATAATTTTCGAATTTTCATGTTGCAAAAAGTTATATGCCCTCCTTGTATTTATTTCGAAGTCATGGTTTGCTGATCTAAATATTGTATATGTTCTCTGGTTGGAATGACTTCTTCAAAACCGGTATTCTACTTTGACAAATTCCAGTTACTAGATAGAATAACTGCGTGAATAAGTTTAAAAACTCCCTGTGAGAAGTCAAATCTTATTTCATGTGAGTATTTTGATGAAAGAAGGGCTTTTACTTATATTGTCGTACGATTACTTTATAGAATTGTAATTCTTTTACTTAAGTAATTTTAAATGATTGAAGTGTATTATTATAAAACAAATATGTTTATCAACATACTGTAAGCATTTTTTTAAATGAATATATAATTTTTGGTTTAACTATTGCAAATGTAAAACTATATTGCTTTTTTCCCGTGATTATATACTGTAAAAGTATTTATTTATACACTAAAATTGTATTATAAAACTATACAGAGGAGAGTTAACAAAATTGCCTTTTATATCCTTTTTTATATTAAAATACTTTTTTTTCCTGTGGTATTTCTTACATTACCATAAAACATTTGCTAAATTGATATAGAAATTATTATATTGTTACTCTTATTTAGCTTTATTTTAGAAGCTTTTATAAATGCTTTGCAGAAAAAATATTCCTAGTTTCTTGCATGGTTTTTTTAATTATTTTAAGAATATAACCAGCAAAATGTTAATAACAAAAAAAAATTTAATGTTACAGGCATACTAAATGTTAATTTACCCAATATTTATAACTGACATGGTACATAAAATGTTAATCTCTACTGAGTGCTTTTTTTTTTAGTGCTTTAAATAGCACTAACGAATATGATTGATTTGTCAGCATTTTCAAATAACAATTTAATTAACTGTAAATATTAACAAATCGTATTAGTGCTAGTTAAATTTAATTCGTTTAAGTTACTCACAAAATTGTTACATCAATTATTTTAATTTTATATTTTTTTAATGAGAGAATATTTTGGTAGTTATTGCTTCACTTAAATATTAACTAATTTTAATGTTATTAGATTATCAATAAAATTCTGATAATAATTGTTTGTTATTCATGCTTAAAAATTATTAATTCTTAAAATGTATATAAAATGATGGATGTATTATTAGTTTTGAGTAATCTATAAAGTTTTCTAAATATACATTTTATAATTATTTTTTGCCCAGTTTTTTAACTTCGCAATTGTTAAAATACCATTAATAAAATTTTCTTTTTTTTAAAAATACTTTTATTTTTTTTAAATTGTTAAAAAATATGAAAAAGGCCTTTACATTATTATTGTTGTAGCATTTTTAGATTACTATTAAGTTATTCTGTGGACATTAAATAGATTTTAAATTTATTTTAAACACATTCAAAAGATCTTATACCTATATTAAATTTCTCAAATACAGAAATCATCAAATCTACATTCTTTAATTAAATCTTTCAAATCCAAAAATTAGTTATTTTAAATCCAACTTCCAATCTTCAAATAAGATACATTACTAAAAAGACAGAGTATTTTAATGTAGGGTATGAAGCTAATATTTTTATCTCTTTTTTAAAACAATTTATATTATCTCATTTATTGAATTTAAATACTGAACTCTATTAACTGTGTAGAGTTTTGCTAAAACTTGCTAATTTCATTAGTCAAAGATGAATAAAAGGTTTTCTTATAATAGAAAAATTATTAAATGTCATGAGGAGACGGTAAAATTTGGTTATGAATCATTGATTCAAATATGTACAAGATAATGACGCAAAATATATACAAGTATCTAACAATTTAAATTTAGTAGACATTCATCTAATTTTTTATTGCAAATTTATAAATGTGTTAATTATTTTGTGATTTTCCATAAATTTTGTGAAAAATTGTCTTAATCCATGAAAAAAAAAATTTTTGATGTATAAAAAAATTACTGCTTGTTTAAACATGTTTTATTTTGACATATATATATATTAAAAGACTTTAAAAAAAAATTTAAAAAACTTACATTATTTGAAGCTTCAAATTTGCTGTTCCTTGAAATTTATTATTTTTTAATATTTTTAATTTTATCTAGAATATTTTTGTAAATATGTTAGGAAATAATAAACTTAAGTGTTATCAGTAATTATAAAGAATTTAAATTATTTTCAAAAAAAAATGATAATAATTGAATGTAATTCATAAATAAATATTCCTAATAATTCATTATTTTTCAGATACAAATATTGTAAAAAATGGATGACTCATCTGTAACATTTTCATCAACACGGTCCGAATCTCCAAAACATGTCATACCATTTGGGAGGAGAGTAGCTTACAGTTTTGGTCATATTTTAAATGACCTCTGTGCATCAATGTGGTTTTCCTATTTACTCATGTTCCAACACAATATTTTGCAACTAAGTAATAATATAGCTGGTTATCTTATGCTGTTGGGGCAAATTGCAGATGCTATGTCAACTCCATTTGTTGGATATGAATCAGATCAACCAAATGATTTGTGGCTGTGTAAATATGGAAGAAGGAAAGCATGGCATTTGGTTGGTATGTTTGTTTACATTGGAATTAAAAATTGTCTTTATTTTTATTTCTGAAATTTTAATTTATTAATATTTGTTTATACTATGTGATAAAAAGTTTCGTATATTAATAAAATTCAAGCTAGATTTTTAATTTTATTTTTTTTTATTACTTAACATTTTATAGAACCCCTTCAATAACCATTCTTAGTTCTTATCATAATTATGGTTTCAATCCTTTGATAAAATTTAAACATCAAATTGTTTTGACCTCAAATATAAAGTTAATATTTGGTATAGAACAAATACCACTATATTTAAATTTATTAAAACTGGTAAAAGATATGTCATTTTACATTTTGAAAAAAAAATATAAACGTTTCAAATACAAAAGGATTCATACACTCGTATACAGGGGTTCCTTCCATTGGAGATGCTGGCCAATTGGCAAGAAAGCCAATGGGTCATTTGCAAACTTGTCATTAGATTGTATTGACGAGAAACAGATCGTACTAATATCATAATGTACATAAAAAATGAAAGTAAGGAACGAATTTATGCTAAGAAATACACAATATGGCTGTCAGAATATCCAATTAATTATTAAGATACATTCTATTAATTAAAACTAACTAAAATTAATTAAAAATAAATGAATAAACTAATTAACAGTAAATAAATATGCAAGTATAGTATATCATAATGTACATAATAAATGAATCTATGCTAAGAAATACACAATAGGGCTTCCAGTATAGCCAATTAATTATTTATTAATACTAACTCAGTTAATTAAAATTAATTAATACTTACTTGAAGTAGATGGATACAAAATTAGTAAAAAGAAATTAGAATGAATGAAGCACCGGAACAATCTAGTAAAAAGTGTGCAAATGGCCTATTGTTCGCCAATTGGCGGGCACCTTCAATTGAAGAATCCTCCACATACACAATTATTACCGAGATAAAGTTGACTTTTATTTTCCTTAGTTATATTTATTATTCCTGCATACCACTATAATCTCCAAATACTCCTTTTCTGTAGCCGGAAAAAATTAATTTTACAACTAGTTTATAATCAAAATGAAGAAGAAATTTGTCTTTAAAATATGATGTCCGACATTCTTTGAAATTTAAAAAATGCTCCTAAGAAATTGTATTTAGTAGAGGTCTAAGGTATATAAGAAATGAGGCTTATCAATAGCAAGAAATATTTTGTAAGAATAATATGAGTACTAATGAAAGATTAAGTATTATATATTTTCAAAACTGAAAGATACATTTTATATTTTTTTTATAGTGCCGCATAATAAAGAATGATAAGTTTCCAAATTATAAAGTTTTATTATTTGTTAGTAGGGAAAAGGAATGTATTGTTAAGATTTTATTCT
>BPLQ01006157.1:186053-196298 GCA_021605075.1 Caerostris darwini
TACAAAAAAATATGTAGATGAAAATAAGAGTTGAAAAATAATGCCATTAAGCAAATTTTTTTGTATTGTATAGACGAAGTAAACAATCCATTTTTTTTTTTTTTTTAAGAAATTGCTTATTATTTTAAATGTCTTAACAAACATAATCTATTTTCTAATTAATCATTTGTCCTGTAGCTTTTAAAAAACAACTTTATCCACAAGTGGTTGTGATGTTCAAGTATTATATAAAATTATGATGCGATAAAAAATATTTTGATCAACAAAGTAGTTCTTTTACTAAGTCTGTACTTTTAATAAATTTCTTAATTTTATGATATTGAATTAAGAGTACATGATTATAAAATCATAGTTAAGGAGTACATGATAATCATTGTTTAAAAATGTTTACTTTCAAATACATTCTAATCTCCCTGTCCTTAATTTTAAAAGAATATAATTTAAGTCGCTCAATTTTCCTATATGTTTTGTATGTTGAATATTTCAAATTACAACATTTTAGATAAATTAAAAGAAATACTTTATTAATAATCTATTCAAGTATAGAAGTAAATATACAGTCATGCACAACTTTAAAATATTTCATACTATTTGAGAATTATACTCTGAAACTGTCAAGATATTGTGATCAACTTTGAAGCAATTGAGGATTTTTTTTTTTCTCTCGCTTCATATGCATTCCTCAAAATAAAAATGAATTCCTTCAATAGAATGGTGAAAATATTCTATGAAATTATATAAATTTTAACTTTTTATTTACTTATTTCTGTTTAAAATCTATAATAATCATTATTATTGTTAAAATGTTAATGTTTTTTATAAGTTGAGTTTTTTTTAATTATAAATTTGTAAACTGTTACTTTACTTTACAGACAAGTGGAGCATTTGTATTTGGGGCAATGAGTTTTGTTGACAAACTTGCAAATGGTATAGCTGTCGTTGTTATCCAGTATTTCCATCCTTGCCTGTAAGTTAATTTTATGTAAAATTCTTTTAGAAAAAAAGCAAATCTTAGATTAAGTTTCATTTTAAAATAACAAGTAAACAATAAAGGAGAGTCTTTATTTCCTTTTTAGCATGCTTATTTTTAAATATTTAGAACTTTGGATGTTATAAATCTTTAGATTAAAATTGTAATATTGAGGATAATTGAGTACAGGTTTTTGCAATTTATACATGGTTAATTGCTAGCTTTTCATAATGGCATAACAGAAAATATAATTTATTTAAGAAGTTTATAAATAGTCATTTATAAGATAAATCTGTGATACTTCCAATAAATTAATTAAAAGGTTTGGTAAAAATTTTAGGATCTCATTCTAAGAAAAATTTTAATAGTAAAAAGTGAGTGAGTACATTCCAGGAAAGTTGTTTAGAATAATTTTATTCTTTTTAAATTTTAGGATGAAATTGTAATAGTTTGCATACATTAAATGAGATGAAATTCGAAAGAATATTTAATGAAAGGAGAATTTAATTTATAATTTTTTAAATTTTGAATATGTATTTATTGGAACTATTTCTTTTTCTTGTGATTATATAGTTTTTAAAAACAGAAGTATAAATCTAATAATTAAAATTCTATCATGCACATGTTATAACAAAATAATTTTATATTTTATGTGCTGGTTAATACTAATTTCGGTATGGCAGGTATAAATGCATAATGGAATAAACACATTTTTTTTTGTTATACATTAATGATTTTTTTTTTTGCAAGAAAATGTGATATTTCCTAAAATTTCACACATTTTTATTAGGTTTTAATCTTTAAATGTTAATAAACTGTTCATTTTTTTTTTCATGGATATTGTTAGTTTTTTACATAAATATTTAATCAATTTCCTTTTATTTAAGGGAACAGTTTCTAAATACTTTATATTCTTAAAATATAATTGGAATTTCACTGAATTTATTGAACATGTAAAATGTTCATATTTTAATGCTTTGGCTTTTCTAATTTTTCAGAACTTGCTGTCCTACCTGTAATTTATATTATAAATATGTTCTGGTGTTTTCTTGTGGAGGGGCAATTGTGCTTGGCTTAATTGCTCTAGCATTCTTACTGACTCAGTCAGTTGGTACAAGAAGAAATGAAGGTAATCTTTTATGTGCTTGTATTCAGTTAGCATTTTTTACACGAGATTATAATAAAGAATATTGCTATGCCGTAATTTAACATTCTGATTACAAGAAAATTAATCATATTTATTTTAACATAAAGCAATTTTTTAGAAATGTATTACATAGAATATATTCAGAATATATAGCAGACTTGTAAATAAAATTTATTATTATATTTTTTCCTCACACTTTTTATGTATTTACTGTAGAAATGCATATTTCAATTTAAAAAGTTCTATTTCTGCATTTAAATAGAAATAGTAAATATTTTTAGCAAGGCTATATAATAAATTTTAGGAAATTTCTCTTTTAATGAGATCACTTTCCAAATCTGACAAATAATTTAAAATTGGAACAATTCGTTGATTAAATAAGTAAAATAAACCCTTATTATGGACTCATGAAATAAAAAAAAAAGGTTATTAAAGTGCATTCTGAAAAATATGCATAAATATTTGTTTATATTGGAGTGGGGAATTAACTCATATACTTACATATCTTGCATATGATTTTCTTATGACTTTTTATTTATTGCAATCTCTCCAAATTAATTTTACTAATACTTTTTATATTCTTTTAGTTTGATGAATTATTTTTATATTGTAAATGCAGATGACACTATGAATTTATTTCAAATTTTTATATTAATATTTATTCTGTTATAATATTGAATATCAATAGAATGAGTGATAATTCTTGGTACTACTTTTTGGAAAATCGGAAAGTGTTAAGTTTCAAGTTCTTTGGGCTTTCTAATGAAAATTTTCATTTTCTGTTATGTCTAAAGAACCCAAACTTTTTTTTCTTAATAGATAATATTTTTAAGTTTCATGTTGAAATGACAAAGATTAAATGCCTCTTACATTAATCTATACATATTTTTAATTAAAATTACTTGACTCCTTATTTTCTTTAAATTTAGATTTTTGAAGATTTTTCATTAGAAAGTAGTGTAACTAAAATAGAAGGTAGTGATTAGATTTTTGAAGTCTACAGGCTCACGATGTATTGAAAAAATCTCATAAACATTCATGTGAATAATTTTTTACCTGAATTTTCCCAAGAATGTGTACAATTTATTCCTCACTTTAAAATACAGTAACACTTAGTTGTAATGTATATTAAAATTAGATCAAAGGTCATTTAGAATTTGAAAGCGAAATACATTGTTTTAATTAATAAAATTGCAAATGGGAAATTACGTTTACTTGCTGTGCATTAATTTTTTATCATATTGATTTTATACAACTTCTTAGTTTTGTTTATGACCCTTTTTTTTTTAAGTCGGAATATTCTTTATAGTAAGAAGCTGCCGAATATAAATGTTTTTAAGATGTTATCAAAACCATTCTTTTCAGTTCTTTTTAATGCTGTTAATTTTTCAATTAATTCTGTATTTTCTATTTTTTTCCAGAACAATTGCACAGGAATTCAATTATAAGGCACAATAGAAGACTGGGCATTCAATCAAAAAGAGAAAGTAAGGCTCTTTTGGATGAAGAATCTGATTCTCTATTATCATGACACATGAGGAATCAAATAAAACTAAATATTTATTTTTTTGTAAATTTTTTTTTTTTTTAAGTTTAAGAGTTTTATCGAAGAGGTTATTGAACATTCCATTTTCTTCCTCTGTATTTAGAAAGTTTATGCTAGAAAAGTTTTTTAAGCAATTTTTTGTAAAGTGATGTTAAATGTGATATTTGTTATTCAATTAAAATTTTATGACACATGTAAAAAAAAGTTTTATCTTTATTTTACAAAATTGTATTTTTTGTAAATATATAGGTGATATATTGAAATGTGATTGTAAATTAACTTAAAGATTTTTTTGCAAGTTTTTAATTATTAATTTGATAGGGAGTAATTAATTGTTTCACACAATAGATGATACAATTTTCTTAATTTAAATATTATTTTATTTTTTTAATTATAAATTTTGTTTGATGAATCTTAAATACAGAGTTTTATTATTTTTTCATAATTGCATACTTCTTTTTAATTAAAAAAAAAAAAAAAAAAAAAAATTTAAAAAAAAAAAAAATATTTTTTAAAAATTTATTTTTTTTTTTTTAAAAAAAAAAAAAAAAAAAAAAAAACTTTTAATAAAATAGTCAGGTGCTCGATCATGTACTTTCTTTCATGTATAAATATGTGAAAGCAATCATTGTATTATTTCATGTGTTTATTTATTTGTTTCCAATCATGTTGTATTTTATATCTTTAGTATTATTGTACGTGTATATGCAGGCTTATGAAGACTGCTTTATCCATTGTGTAATTTAATTCAATTAAAATGGCCTTTTTATCAAAAAAAATCGTTACAAATTGACTAAAAGCATTTAAAATAATTGTAAAAGCTGTTTTATAATATTTCTTGTTGTTTCTCATTCATGAAACTTTAAATAATGATAGTCTTTCTAAACTTTTAGTTTGAAAACATGTCCAATTATATACCTCACATAATGAAAATGTAACTATTGTTTGAAAAGTCACAAGAAGTTTTAAATAAAAATGTTTGATAGATTTTTTTTTTTTTTGTCTGATTTCTATTCATTTTTTTAAGTTTTTACTGAATTATAACAATTATTCATCCATGACATCGCCGAAACTCGAACCCAAAACTTGTAGCACCAAGTGGCAGTCACTTGGCCATCAAGCTCCTAAATGTCTTAACAGCATTTAGAAAAAAAAAATTTTTTTTTTAAGAATCATCCATATATTTCTCTGTAATAATAATAATGTAAATGTTTAATTGTAATTAAAAAAATGAATAAATTAAGAAAAAGATCATAACTTTAAAAAACAATTATGTCCGTTTAATCAATGGAGTTTCAAGATCTGGTGATACCTGGCACAGAGTTTTAACATTTAACCCCCTTGTATATATCAAAATTTAAAATGAAATGTATTGAAAAAGCAAATTTTCTATTCAATTGTTTAAGTAAAGAGGGCATAATGTTAATTATTTTGTAAGCAATTTTTTATGAATAAAAAAGATAAAATACTTTTTTATTAATAAGCCATTTTAATGGACAATGTAAGAAATCTTTTTTTCACAATAACTAGTGCATAGCATTAATATTATAATACAATTTAACGAAAACTCGATTTTTTTTACAAGTTTTGTTCTCTAGGCACTAATCTAACAAACTGCATTTTAACGTGGTACTTGGAATCTCTTTTCAATTTTTTGTTCTGCAGATTTTGAAATTGGGTCATCAATCTCTATAACTTTAGTTACACTACTTTCTATTGACAAAATGGCTAAGATAGAGACTTGCGCTTGGTTGACAGAGAACCTGAGATAATTCTTAATTGATTTGAGTTTCGAAACACTCCTCTTGCATGATGCAGAAAAATCTTAATGCTAAAGTGAGACTGTGAACAAAGTCGAAAAGTTCGTATTTAACGACAAACTGCAAGAAACATTAGAAAATCGAACCAAGGAACTATGGTGGCTTTTAGAGATCTTTTTAAGCATGGCATTTCTGTAATAATACCATCTACAGAAAGATCATTGTAATTTTCATGCAAACTTTTTACAAATTTGTGAGATAGATTTTGATCAGGTTGCTGGGATCTAAGATTGCAAACTGATCTGATGTGCATTCTATTCCTACACTGCATGTATTGATTTCTTTTTGAAAGTTGTCAATGTACTCAGATATTGACCTTTTCAGTTCTTGGTCCAAAGTCAGCTAATCATCTGTATTCTTTCAGGCATAATTTTCTTCCTCTTGGCAGTTCTTTTTAACACAGAAATGCCCACGGAATATGTCTTTTGCAAATTGCAGTCCTTCTTCAACAAGGTCATTTCTTTTGATCTTTAAAGAGACCTTTAGGCTTCTCATTTTGATAACATATTTTTTAAAGCTTGTTTCAAAAATCTGCAAATACTTTCGAACATAGTTGATTTCTTTTAAGACATTATTCCATAAATACAAAAACTAGAAATCGCACACTACAGAGTGAGCTGTTCCTCTGGTTTTCGAAGCATTCCTCAATGGCATCAACAGTCTTGTTGAAATCTTTAAGCATAGACTTAATAAATTTGTAGTGAGAACTTCATCTTGTTCCTGAAAGTCGCTTAACTGTAATTTCAACATTTGCCAGAAGGATCATCCATTTGTGCTTAGAACCTGAAAAAAAAACCGTACAAACTTTTAAAGGTCTTAAAATGTCACACATAATAGAATTGATGCAAAAGAGTGTGTTCCACACAGATTGAGAGAGTGATTTTTACAGGGTACAAACAATGCTTTGGGATGAAGTTATAAAATCCTTGCTTGAACTCCTGAATGCACTCCAGCTATTGTAGAAACGTTGTATCCTTGTCCTCAGTAATTGTTATGTTTAAATAATCCTAATGTGAAATATTGAATGATTTTATTCATTTTATCTATGTGCTAGATATTGGGCACATTATCAAAGCTATTATTAAAATATTTTGCCTTTTCTAATATCATTCAAAATCATTTCCTTAACAATTCCACCCAGAAGTGAAATAAACTCATTTTGTGTGGTGGGAGACAAATAGCCTGTTAATATTTTAGCCTACTGTGATTAGATCTAACTTGTGACTGTGTTCTAGCTTGATTAAATACTCATTTAGTATAGGATTATAACTTAAAAAGTTCAATCATCTGTAGAAAATGTCCTTAGTTCTCCGCCGGCATATGCTGTTTGTGGCCGTGGAATTGAAGAGATTATTTTGCCAAATACGTAGTGCCATCTAAGAGTCCTTTTAGATCTCTCCATTTCCTTTATTCTGTTTCTGCAGTTATTTGGGTAACTTCATCAGTTTTTTTTTTTTTTTTTTAATTTGGCAATTAGGCTTGTTTTTAAAATTTTCCTTTTTTCAAAACATCATGATGTGAACTTTCAGATTAAATTTCCAACCATGCTTTTTTGAAAATTAGTTACAAATTCACATGATTTTACTCAAACGACATGTGCCAAAGAGCCTACAACAACAACAACAACAAAAAAAAAAATAAGCTTTGATTTTTAGTTGAATATGCCACTCAGGTTCTCAGAATTTTCTCGCCTATTGGATGTCTGATATAACAGGTGGGCTGACACGTAGATGGCGCTACTAGTATTAAATCCATATGATTTTTAGTTAGCCGTAACCTTCAAAAGACACGTGTATAAATTTGACAGCTGTTGCACTATTAGTATGTGCGTTATAGCATTTTTAGTGTTCATCAAGTGCAGTTCACTCGGCTGATTGTCGATTGGACTCCGGTGTAAAATGATGGAGCCATGTTTCATCCATTGTCACATATCGACGCAAAAATTCGGGTTTATTACGATTGAACAGCTCTGCTTAGAATCATCGATTCGTTGTTGTTTTGGGTCGATTGTGAGCTCTGAGCGGCACCCACTTTGAACAGAGCTTTCGCATATCCAAATATTCATTCACGATATGTCCAACACGTTCCTTTGATATCTTTAGGGTATCAGCTATCTCAATCAACTTCACTTTACGGTTATCAGAAATTATTTTCTGGACTTTTTTTATGTTTTCTTCGGTAACAGCCTCTTTGGGGCGTGCATCGTCCTCGGTTCTCATTTCGCCTCGTTTAAATTTAGCAAACCATTTCTCTACGGTTAATTTTCCTGGTGCAAAGTCCGAATAATGTTTATCAAGCCAAGCCTTGGCTTCAATAGTATTTTTTTTCGCCAAAAGGCATTGCTTTATTAAGACACAAAATTCCTTTTTTTCAAACTAACAAAAGTTGCTTCATTAAAAATGCTATAACTCACATACTAATAGTACAACTGCTGTCAAATTTATACGCGTGTCTTTCGAAGGTTAGGGTTGACTAAAAATCATATGGATTTAATACTAGTAGCGCCATCTATGTGTCAGTCGTCAACTATTGTTGACGTTTTGTTAGTTTTATGCTCCTTGTCTTGTTAATGCCTTGTCAACCCTTCATCTTATGGTTTTGTCTCTTAGCTAAAAAAAAGAATTATCAGTTTTTCTATTAAAATACTTCACTTCCTCCTTTAAATAATTCATCCTTTAGATTATTTGGAACAGGGAAAGGACAGAGATGTCAGAAAATAAAATATTATCAGTTTGTTCATCTGTTCCTTCTGACACTTTGTCTGATGCGCTGTCTTCTGATCGTTATGATTATCTCCAAATTTATCATTTTCATTGAGTTCCTCAGTTTATTTATAAATGTCCTGCCTCAAACTGCGATCACCCGTTTGCTCAGTGGACACCTCAGAACTATGA
Organism: Caerostris darwini; assembly: GCA_021605075.1. NCBI lineage: Eukaryota > Metazoa > Arthropoda > Arachnida > Araneae > Araneidae > Caerostris > Caerostris darwini. The sequence goes on from BPLQ01006157.1 coordinate 194,431, forward strand.
CTTTCTCAGATGGTTTGAAAGCTTTCGACACCTGCACCAAGCGCTCCTCTGAGCAGGCTTCACAATCTCACATCTTGGCGTGCCTGGGGCTCAGATGTCAGGATCTCCTTGATGGTCTTGGACTTTCTTCGAGTATTTGGATTGATAGACCTAGTCTAGCCCCGCTGGACTTTGTGGATAGGCGAAGAAGAAGATGCTCTGCACTTTCGTGACTTCTATCAGGTTATTTATTAACTTCAACTTCACTCTTGGATCGAGGTGATGCTGCAGTGAATGTGATGGAGAAGTTTTAACAAATTTCAATATCGAGCTGGCCAACGACTAGATTTCCAAAACTTCGCCCATCCTCCTTCCTTTTTTCTTTTCTGTGTTCCACTTGGATGCTGTCGCTTGATGGACGTAAAATCTGAAAATATAAATATCTAATCCATCTTAACTGGGGCCTGAAGGCCGTGTGACTAGCACTCTGCCAAATTGCAGATTTCGGGCAATGAATCTCACGGCCCAAAGGCGCCGTGAATGTTTGTAGAGATTAGGAATCATCTTTAAACCGTAGGTCCCGGACCAATAAGACTGTTAGGCATAGGACTGACACCCCTACTCCGTAAAAACCTTCCAAGGGACTGTTGTGCTAATAAAGAAGAAGAATCAATCTTGGCTATCGTAGGTAAAATTACGCTTTGCTTATTTTTTATTAATTTAAATGGTAAATACCTATCTGATATTTATCATTTAGGTATGATACATGCTATATGTTTTTGATGTGGGCCTGAATGGACGAGTGGCTAGCGCTCTGGCGCTCGGTACTAAAGGTTTCGGGATCGAGTCCCGGCGGTGCCATGGATGTTTGTAGTGGTTTTGGAATCCACTTTAAACCGTAAGTCCCGGTCTACTATGATCGTAGAGCGTTGCGGGGGCATTGTTACTCTGCGTCCGTGGCTTATCTTCAAGTTACTCGCGCCCCCTGGGTATTGCACAGTGAGTAACGTCTGTGCAGCGCTTGCCTTAAGGCATACAAGACCAAGCTGTCTAAGTGTTTGCCAGCTGCATTAGAAAAAAATAATAATAATTTAAATGAATAATCATCGCAACAACGTGTAAAAGGTTCTTTTGACATTCGAATAAATCTTAATAATTTTATAAATAGTTTTTAAATCTATTTTCCGTTTATTCAGCGTTTTGACACATCTTTGTTTCCCTATCGGTTTCTATTTCTACGTGCTATGTAATCTACAAAATGAATTTCAATATTTTAAACACATTTTTTCATTAGAAGGGTTTCACATTCTTCAGTAGAGAAATGTTTTACTTTTGAATATTCTATAATTTAAAAAAATAAAATTTAGTTCTTCTTGGTTAAAATATATATATTCCAACTGACATAGAGGACAATCATTTTCTGGTTGATAAATTTTTAGACTCGTGTCTAATTCAAATCTATTTTCTTTTATTGTTGGTTGAAATTAAACATAATGTTCAAAAAGAATTTTATGAAATTGAAATATTTTAATAAATCGTTTTTGGTATTATTTGATCATCCAAGACCAAGTTGTCTAAGTGTTTGCCAGCTGCATTAGAAAGAAAAAAAAAATATGTTTTTGATGTTACATTTAGGATTTAAAAATGCCGAAATAAAAGCAAAAATTAAGAATAACATATTTACAATACTAAAAGCGAAAAGTGCCTTTTCACATATTATACGGAATGTTATTTATTAATAGAATTTTGAAATTTTTTTTTTTTTTTTTTTTTTTGTCTTAAACTGATATTTACATGCAGTAAGCAACAGAAGTAGAAAAGTATATTTCTCTCTAAGTCGCATTCGAAAACGAGAAAAGGCAGTCCCGAATAATGGTTGAATTGTTTTG
>BPLQ01006157.1:209153-277106 GCA_021605075.1 Caerostris darwini
TATAATAGAATTTAGACAAATGGTTGAAATTAATTATTTCTGGATAATTTATATAAGCTATAAATAGAACAAAATTTTTTAATCTTTTATCATATATATATATATATATGTACATATATTCAAAGAGATATTACTCCACTTCACCCACATTCCTACTCATAACTAATTTTAATAAAATAAGATATATACTTAAAAGGAAAATTTCTCTCTTTTTTTTCCAATATTAATTTTTATTATCACTTAAGAATTCCTTGATTCAAATGTGTAAGTGATATCAAAAGTAAGCATTGAAAAGAAAAGGGAAAAAAATATCAATAATAAAAATCGAAAGTAGAAATTTTTTTTCTTATAAGTCTGTTCTAGATAGCAGACGATGACACCGTTCATTGTAGCTGTGGGGCATTTCACCATTACCCGGGCCCCATCTTTTACGGTTCACCTGCAGCAAGTGATGAAATTTCGGAGCGTAAACCACCTGACAAGCGGATCTGTTCCATTTCGGTCGCGGGGGTTTCCCAGTCTGGATTGCCGTCTATTTAGATTAGAATTGGACGGGAGGCTTGTCGCGAAGATGCGTTGATGAGCAAGGCGTCGAGTTCTCGTTGCCAAGCCCTGGCAGAACTGGGAAAAGAGATTATCCCGTGGAAGATGGTTGAAACAGAACCAAAACTATTCTTAATTCAAGGGGATGTATACGAAGTGGAGAAATTAGTCGCTTTGAAAATTGTTAAGGTACGTTTGTCGTGAACATTTTTTGAATCTCATTAGTTTCTGTTTCCGTATATAAAATGTCAGAATCGAGCAGAATTCCTGGCGACAGCTAGCATCATCTGTTTGTTTATGATCGAAATGAGATAGTTGAGATGAATTCTGATTGCAAAAGAATAATATTAATAAGATGAGATATTGATTTTAGGTCGTAGCAACATGCAGCCCTGCAAATTAATTGCAGCTGTGTGTTTACATAAATGTGCTGCCTGAGTTTTTTTTCCATTTCAGCGGCGGTGTTTAAATTGGGAGAATGCACTCTAAAAAAAAATTGATGCTATGGATTTTAAACCGCTGAATTATATTTGTTTTAATAAATTTTCATAAATTCTGCAGAAGTATGAAATTGCAATACTTTTTATTGCAAATGCAAAAGGAATATTACGAGATGCGATGATCGGTTTTTATAACCAGTAGCGCCGTTTCATATTACAACTTAAGCCGAATTTTTGTGTATATTGGTGTTATTTTATAATAAAATTAATTAAATAATTATGTATAATAAAATATTATTTAATGAGAAAAGAATATGGCAAATTATTACAAAAAATTGTGTTCATAGTGGAGACATTTTTTCACTATTAATAGACTGATATGAACAAATTATTTTATAAAAAATACCATAATATTTCTGAAAATAAAATATGCAAAAATTTGTATTTAAAATGTCTGTAACTTTTAAAATTGCATATTAGATTTACATACTTGTACATCTTAGAATATATTTTATTTTTCATGAAAAATTCTGTGAAATGCATATGTGATTCAACATTTAAAATTTTTTTTACATTAGGAATAAAATGTAAATAATTTAGGAAAAATGAAACATATTTTCAGTTTAGAAAACTTCATTTTATTATTTATTGGAATTTTATTATGTAATCTTTTTATTAATTAATATGCTTTTTTTTCCAAGAAAAAAATATATATATTCTTTTTTCAAGAAAGTGGTATATATAATCTTGCAAACTTATTGTTTGCATTAAAAACTTTATCTTTCTGGAAATTAATGTAATTAATAATTATTTCTACATTTTAAACTTTATAATATTGAAATATATAGAATAAATATAGTGATAGATTCGTAAAGCCATTGCAGCAGTAATTTAAAAAAATACATATAATCTTTAATCTTTAGAATATATGTGAACCATACATTATCATTTAAAAAATTTTTTTACATTTCATAAATTTGGTATAAAAAAAAATTATATAAAATAATAACAAAATGTAATTTTTTTGATCACATTTTAAATTAATCAAATTTAGAAATTTTGTTAATTTTTTTTTATTTTAATAGAAGTTTAAGAAAAGAAAATTTATCTATTTAAAAGAAAATTATATATATATATAGTATGATTGTTAAAAATATCTATGATCTATAAAATAAGATTAGTAATTGATTGGTGATCAATTTTTATTTCTTTTCAAATTTGCACAAATTTTTAAGAATGCATTTATTAATACTGAAATCCAATTTTATGTACAAATGAATTTTAAATATTTATATTTATAATATATTATTTACTGTTTTTTTTTTTTTTTTCTTTTAACTTGACTGTTTTCTTCTTTCTAGGGCCAAAAGTTATATAGGGTGAGATGGAGAGGTTATGGAAGAGAAAGCGATACAATGGAACCAGAAGAAAATCTTCTGTCTTGTAAAGACATGATTTTGGATTTAGAGAAAAAAATTAGAGAGAGGCATGAAAGAAGGAAAAATAAAAAACCTTTCAGACCCCAGATGTCCACAAAAGAGTTACGAAGTTCTGTAAGCAATGCGAGTATTGATTTTATTTTATTTTTTAATTAATAAACAAAAAATTTTAGTTATCTAAGTTATTATTTGAATCTATTTTTCTCTTTGTTCTTCTTTCTGTAGTTTTAATTAATATACTGGCTTTTAATTAAGTACTAATTTTTTTATAACGGGAAGTATATTTTAAAATCTTTTTTAAATTATTTTAAACCATTACCTGATATTTTCTTCTTCCAATTCATAAATTTCATTATGTATGTTTAATTTCTTTATATATATATATAGTGAAAAGTACTTTTAAAAATTAATCAATATACACAATGAGCAAGTTTAAAATTTAAAATATTTATTAGTTATTAATGATAATTTTAAGAATATGAAACATATTTCCTTGTATTTCATCAAAATTCTAACAAAGTAAAATTACTCTGTTGAAACATTAATATATTTAATAAATGTTATTGTAAAATGAACATAATAAATCTTTATTCTCATTTTTCAAGGCCTCTGTAATAAAGAAGTATTCTGTAAGTCTTTTTCTAATATTGTAAATGTTCTTGGCTACTAAGATGTCCATACTGTTTTAAAAATGTTTTTAGATGGAGTCAAAATAAGAAATATATCTCTAGTTTATTTAAGCATTTATTTCTACAAAATAAAAAAAGGCCATCTACCAAAGCTTTTGAAAATAAAAAAAAAATATTATAAATGTTTATTTTATATATATTAATTACACAAACAAACCATAAAATTCTTTCTGAATAATTTTACTAACTTGTACTTTTTTTACATGCTGAACCTAGAAATGACAAATCATCAAAGGACATAATGTATTTGCTCAAAAAGAGACGTAGACATATACCTTAAAAAACTTTAAGGTTCCAAACAATTTGCCTATATCAAAGATTTTCATAAGTATTTAATGTTGTTGCCAATGTCTTTTGCACTGGGCAGTTACAAATAACCCAGTTAAGGATGAAGATGTTATCTAGATGGTATTGCTACGAGTTGCTAGACTGGTTTTTGAGTAGTTTTCTACATCATTCACTTTCCCTTATAGTTTTTCGTATGCTTTTTATGCTCAATAAAATGTCAAGTCATGGTTGTTTTCACAATTCTGACAACTTTTTCTGTGTTCTAAATAAGTTTATCAAAAATCCTTCAAAGAATGTAACAGAATTTGTGAGAAGGTTGTTCAAAAACATTAAGTATGCTAATTTAGGGGATCCTTAAATAATATTATTCCCACCACTATACATAAAATTAGGACTTGTGAAGAAAATTTGTGAAAGTTACCTCAAAACTGAATCTTGTTTTCAATACTAATTTAAAAAAGTATCTCATTTTTCAGATACAAAATTGAAAGCTATTTTTATTGGTTCCATTATTAAAAAAAATGATACAAGAACACAACTTGATACTAATGAATTTTTTAAAAAAATATGATGTTTCGACTGCATAGTTTTTAATTTTCTTGGAAACCATAAAATCTCTTATTATAAAAATATAATTCAAATATATTGTATTAATTCCAACTTCTTCAAATTTTTTCACGTTTGAAAGTTCATTTTTTAATTCACTTTTCACTCAATTTTTCTCTTAAAAAATCTTACATTAATGAAGAAAGAACAAATGCCAGGTATGTAAATATGAAACTGAAATTTTTTAATGGAAAATGCATGTTTATTGTATGAAAATAATGAAAAATATTTTTTTTCAAAGTATTGCCCATTGCTAGCTAAACATTTCCTGTCTGGCAATTAGTGGATGCCATGCCAAATAAACTGTTGCTCTTTTGAGGCAAACCAGTCATAGAGCCATTTTTATAAGAAGTGAAGCGCTGCTCAGTAAGTGTGTGCCCGTTGATGCAAATAAGTGGTAATCGGATGAAACCTAGTCTGGTGAGTGAGCTGCATCCAAAAGTATTTCCCAACTAAACATCTTGATCATTTCCTTGACATTTGCTGTGTTTCATTTGTGCATAATCATGAAGCAAAATCATTTCGTGTTGATTTTTTGATATTCTGGTCGTTTTTTTTGCAAAGCTAGATTCAGATCTATCATTTGTTATCGGTAGTGTTCAGTATTAAAAATTTCACTAGGTTTTAGTAGCTCATAATCGATCACATCCTTTTGATCCCACCAAAAATGGAACATTGTCATTTAGCCTTTCAGTCAATGTCGATGGTTTTCTTTGAGTCACCCATGATTTTTTACTCTCGATATTATCAAAATATATCCACTTTTCATTGCCAGCCACAATTCGATGAAGAAATTACTTTCTTTTGTATCTGAGAAGCAGCGTTTTGCCTGAATGGCCGAGTGGCTAGCGCTCTGGCGCTCAGTACCACAGGTTTCGGATTCGAGTCCCGGCGGTGGCATGGATGTTTGTAGTGGTTAGGAATCCACTTTAAACTGTATGTCCTGGTCTGTTTAGCCTAAATTGTGCACAAGATGACCGTAGAGCGACAAACCAAACCAAATCTGGATCTTCCCATGGCTTTCAAATCTAGATATGGCTTCTTGTGTCGCATTTAATTGATCTTGAAGTTGTTGTTGCCTGTGAGTGTCTTCCTCATTCACCAATGCTTGCAATTCGCCATCTTTAAACTTTTTCTGTGACCTCCATGCTCTTCATTTCATACTTCAAAATCACTACTTTTAAACTTCTCAAAGCGCTGTGATTTACCAAGCACATGCTCACTGTAGCTTCGACAAGCATTTTATTTGATTCTGCTGCACGTTATTTCAAATGGTAACAGAAAACCTTTTCTGTCTGCAAATGGTAATTTCCAGACATACAATTTGGCATGTTCAACATTATAATAAACTGTTGGGGTATGAAACTTGAATTGTAGTGAGTTAAAACTTTTTGTTGCATATTAATAAATGCAAATGGCTCTAGTGATGTGACTTGATGGTAACTACTTTGACAGTTACAGCCATCTATAGCAAATTCCTGTTTCATATTTACAGACCTGGTAAGTGTTTCTATAAATGTATTATAACTAAAAATATTATTGGGATGTAAATTGCTGGGAGATATCTGCTGGTTCTTCTGTCGAGAAACTCCGAAAATATTATATCAGAGAAAGAGCTACAAGTAGTTACCCAAATTTTCACTAACAAAAGTTTAAGAAGGTACTAATTATAACACACACACACACATAAGAAAATAATGAACCAAACCCTTTAAATAAATACTAATAACTGAAAGTACTTTCTCCAACTTTCATATTGTTGGAAAAAAAATGGAAAAGTGCATTTTTATTTTTATTTTATATACAAATTTTACTGCACTGAATTTTAGCTTTATGAAAGTAAAAAATTTGTAGAGTTTGTAAAAAAAAAAGGGGAGTTAATAGAGGAAAAGTAATTAAATACTACCTCAAATAACACAAGACAGTTTAAATTATGAAAACAAAATTTAAAAAATATTTTTTTTGGCGGGTATGCTGTTATTAACCAATAAAATTAATATATCCAAATACAACAAATGAAACTGGTTAGTTCATTGTTATTTCTCTCTAGGTCGCAAATGAATGCAATAAAATTCTGAAAGATGCAACAACATGGCATGCAACTGAGGTCCATCCTGATGGGCCCAATTCAAAGGACACTTTCTGGAGAGATTTCAATGAAGGGAAAATCTCTGTCTCAGATAAGGACATGTACAGTAAAGTCAAAGAGAGAGCAGAAAGGGCAGCAAGGACTATAAGTGTAACCAAAGGGGGCAAGATCATTGAATCAGGGCAGAAAGAGAACCCATCTCAGTTACTATGCCCTAAAGTTGTCCTTAAAAGAAAACCCGTCAACAGGACTTGTGAGAGCTTATCATACAAGTCAAGCTTCAAAGTGAAACCTGTCGGTTTACAAATTCGGAAAAGGAAAAAGTATGACGTCTTGAGAGATTATCGCAGACGGAAAAGTCGCATTCACCGAAAACGAAACCTTGATGAGAATGGGCAAAGAAAAATGATTTTCAGAAATCCTGATAAAGTTGATCCATTTAATTCTGATTGTGTGCAGGCTGGTTCTAATATACTGCAGGAGCTTTTGATCAATGACGAGTTGAAAAGTTCAGTTATCCCTGATTATATCCTGCATTCATCAAAATCCGATTCTGGTATGTCTAAAATGAAGGATTTGAAAATTAAATTTTCAAGAGAATCTGGTGAAGTAGAAGAAAGGGAGAAAAACCCTCTAATATGTGAAAATTCAATTCAGGATGCCATGGTAATGAATTAATTAAAATTTTGTTTAGTATTTTTTTACTAACTTTTAAAGATATTTATTATATTGAAAGAAGAATTCTTAAAAAGTATATTATAAAATATTTATTCCATTAAATATTGATTATATTTTATTCTAACTTATATATTTATTCTAATTTATTATTATATTTTATTCTAATTTAGGATTTTTTTCTTTTTTTATATTTATGCAAATACGTTTAATACGCTAAGCCTATCATGAGGAAACTTGATAATCATCTTACCACTGTTTAAGTAAGAAAGCTATAATAATAATAAAGTATCAAAAAAAAAAAAAAAAACTTAAGAGCAATGATTGTTTATAATTTATTAAAAAGCAGAAGATTTTAATTTTTACGTTAGATAACTTTTAAAATTTCTCTGTAACTAATATTAATTTTGTGTAAATACTTTTTGTGAATTTCTTTTTTACTCTTGTTTTATTGCTTGTTTATTTTAAATTTTATATCTTGTTATATAATTGATGTTAAAATTTTTAAAATTAACTCAAATTTAAAAAAAATGTCCCAATTTTTAATAAATAAAGTTATGTTTAAATGAATTGGCTGGGTATTTTTCTTTTAGTATTCTGTAACTACATAAAAGTTCATTTTAAATCATTAGGAATAAAATTTTTTCTTTCCATATGCTTAAAAATCTAAAATTTACAACATTTTGTCCGTAAATTTAGTAAAGACTTTATAGATTCATACAAATTTATACTCATAGAAATTTAACATTAATCTTTATATTAAATTTACATCTAAATAAGTTAATAGAAATATGTGCATTGAAAAAAGATGAATTTGTTAGAATTGTGTAATTGTATTCGAACTAAATATTATCACCATTATATTTTGGTTTTCATACTCACTTTTTTTACTTACACTTTCCCCTTCTCACTTTAGGTGCATTTCAAGAAAGTGAAAAATAGAACTTATTTGTTAGTAGTTTAACATAATTTTATGTTATATTTTAAACTAGAACTTAGAATTTTGTAAGGATTGTTTATGAATAAATACTAAATTCTTGAAACTCAAATATATGAATTTCTTCAAAAGATTAGTTGTTCCCAAAGTTAAAATATTAAAGATAAGATTTGAATTCTCTACATATCTGGTAATATCAAAGATATTGAGTGCTTTCCACATGCTTTAATACATGTATGTTAATGATGTATGATGTATAGAAAGAAAGGAAGCTTTAATTATTAATTTTCTATATGTAGAAAATAAATAATTTTTGCTATTCAAGTTCTTCCTTATTTTGTATTAAAATAACTAATAAAAGCATATAATCCTTTCAACTTTTACTTAATCTAAATCCATTCAATTATTTCATGTAAAATTTGTTATTTGTAGAAAAATTTATCATATTTATTAATAAATTTTATATACATTATTATAAATGAAATAAAATATATTATTTAAAATTACTGTGCTTTTTAAATAATTGGGATCTACTTCGGAAAATAAAATCATGTTAAGTTCCATTTTGAATGTTTTTGCCCTTTAGATTTTAAGTTTTTATATTATTTTTCTTTTTAATTTAGTCACCATTCAAACATACAAGCAAGGAAGGAAGATTGCCTTCTCGCTCTTCGTCTAACGTGAATGTTATAGTACATAAAGTTTTTTCTACTTTGTTGGAGGCTATAAGGAATGATCACTTAGAAAAAGTTCAGATGTTAAGCAACAATAATTATGTAATTAATTGTTGCAAAGAAGATGGCACAACTGCACTCATGATTGCAGCTGGATTGGTAAGAATATAGTTTTAAATTTAGTTATGTGTGTTTCATGATTAAAAAAACTTATTCAAATATAAAGAAAATGAAGTTTTTATCAATATATATATAAATCATTGTATGATATAGTTTTCATTTTATAATGGAAGAAGATTTATTAAAACAAATTAATGTGAATATTTTGCAATGATATTTTATTCTTTATTTATGGGCAATATCGAGAGTTATTAATAAATTTGCTACAACTTCAAATTGGTGATGATTGATTTTATATAAGAAATAATTTGCATTATATAATCTATAATTATTATATGTTCAATTTCAATTATAATTATAATGGTAGTGTTTTATGGCAGTTTAATATTGTGTTTATCAAATTAACATTAATTAATTGTATTATTCATGTTAAAATTTGTTTTTCTATTTCAAAATGTCATGTTTCTTTTTCATATCAGAATTTTATGTTGTTTAACCTTTTTCTGATTTTAAAGTAAGACCTATTCATATATTAAAAAAATGAAATATATTAGCATTAATTACTTGTGATGCAGAAAAAATTTCCTTTCTGCTTAATAACACTACAAATCATTTCAGGGTCGTTATTTTATGGCAAAAGCTTTACTAATGGCAAATGCTCATAAAGATAAGCAGAATATAAGAGGAGAAACTGCATTGATGATGGTAAGTTTTCATATGAAAAAATAAATTGTTATAATTCATTTAATATTGCTAAAAAAATTAAATACATTTTTTTGTTATAATACATATAAAACATTTGATTTTGGTTTATTCCTGTTAATTTTGGCAATCTCCTTTTTTTATTTTTTTTATTTAAAAATTAAATTTTTGTAAGAATAACAGCAAAAAGTGTTCAGTACAAATTTGTATAAAAAATTGTGTTATTTTCTCTTTTCAATCTAGAAATAAAAATAAATTTTTAATTTAAATTTCATCATATATTGAATAATTGCAGGCTTGTAAAAATGGACATGCTCAAACTGCCAAACTTCTACTTGAACATGGTGCCAATTTTGCACTTACAAATGCGGAGGGTATCAATGTCCTTCGCATTGTAAACCAAAATGTATGTCAGCCAAAAATCCATGACATTCTCATTGAGCATATTGTAAGGTAAATAGCTGAATATTCTTATAATTTAGATCAAAGTGATTTAAGCTTATATATAAATTTTTATTATAAATATGTGTCATATTTCTTAATTTATATTTATATATATATATGTGTTTCTGTACTAAATGTTTTGTAGTTAATTTTGTTTTTAATTAATTTTACATGTGATGTAATTTTTGTATCTCATATTATTAAATATTTATTTTTAATTATCTCAAAAATTTGTTCTAAATATTTATTGTATCAATTTTAAGTCATAATTTGAATTCAAAAAGAAAGTTAAACTAAGCATTAGTATAATAAAAGTTGAAAAATTAATTGCATGCTATTATATGAATAAAACTCCAGATGTCCAACTCTCTTTAATTCGCCGCTTTATAGTTCAGCATTTTCAATAATCCACTACCAATCAAGCCTATCGCTTTCATATTTCCTTATATGAATTAGAGCATTTGTTGACCAATTACACATTTACATATGATGTATATAATAAAAACAATTAATATGTAAAAAAATTAATTATTTTTTTAGTTAAAGTGCTTTTTTTCCCTCATAAAATTATATCAAAACCCAAAAATCTGGCATGGCTGTGGTCCTGAACATACTATGGTAAAGAGAGATTACTGTACTTTTATTGTAACAAATTTTACCCATCTCATGGTAAGATAAATTAAAATTCTTTATCTAATTTACTGCAAGTTTTCTCTGATATACACTAGTAAATCCTTGATTATTTGTATTAACATATAAATTGTACCGTTCATTAATATGATATTAATCTTGCTTGTAACTTTGTCACAGCATATTTATTATTGAATTTCATATTTCTTAATAATTTATAGTGTTAAATTTTATTGATTAAAAATTAGATTTTTAAGCTGAATTGATAAATTTTTATGCGCTGATTCAGTTGATTAAATATTAGGATTGCTTATTTATAATGCTTTTGAGTATTTTTTGCATAAAAAGTTTAACTATAATTAGCAATTTTATTTGTTAATATAAATTTCATTCATGTATGTTTGATTCTTTTTTTTAGCTGAATCCTCGCACAATCATTTAATTAAATAATATTGATTATATTTATGCATACAATTGATTTGATTGTCTGAATGATACAGATGATGCCAGTTTTTATTCTTTTAATTTTACTCAAAAATTTATCTGGCTATTTAATTATAAATTTATTTAATGTTGAAAAATGTTTTAAACAATCTAATTCAGTGATAACAATTTTTGAAAATATTAATTTTTTGTAATGCACTTTTAGCCTTTTTGTAAAAGAGATTCCAGTAATAATTGTTTTACATCTAAAATAAAGTTTTCTTTTTCTTATATATTCTGTTGATGATAAAACAATAGTAAAAAAAAAATCTGAAATTAAAAATGTATAGTTTAATATAATAACAATTAATATTTATAATTTTTCATTAAAAATTAATTTCTGCTATATGAAGATCTGTTGTAGTGTTTGTAAAGTACTTTTTAATTTAATTAAGCAATATATTCAGGTATTTGTTAAAAGTTAATTTTAATATTAAAAATAGTAAGTAGGAGTTATTTATTTAAAACTAAACCCTTATTAATAAAGTCCTGTATTATGATTTCTACATATTAATTTCTATTATGAAACTTTGCATCACCTACTAATTGTACATAATCATGCATTGATTACTGATGAATAATTTTAAGGGAAAAAATTGCATCGTATTGTTTTGCTTTATATTTATTTTTTTAAATGATTTTTTTTTTTTTTTAGGGTTGTGTCACAATTTGAAAGTGGGGCACGCAATCAAGTGAAACATATAGCTCGTATAAAATATGCTCTCTTTCCAATCCAATGTTTCTCTTTAAATGAAGGACCAAAATATTCTATTTATTTTCATCACCACGTAAAGCTTGAGTCTCCAGGTAAGACATTTCTTTAGTATTGCATTTCTGTTTAGTTTTAGTAGTATGTATTTTCAAATGAAGCAGTGTTTAAGTGTAACAAAACAGATAAAGCTTAAATTTCAAAAATCGATTAAAAAAAATTAAGAATTCTTTATTGAAATGTGAATGCTGTCCAAAGAATATAGAATTTCATTTTATTGAAATCTAAATTAGTAATAATTATTTTTTCAGATTAATGTAAAATTTGTTATTTCCTAATTTTTTGCAATAGCATGTACATTGCTAGCTTCTTTATTATACAGTGGTACCTCAATATATGAGCCGTTTTCTTTGACAGTGGGGTAAAGAGACAAAGAGTTAGTTAATGATATTAATGGATGCAATCTGCTATGAGCTTTTTATCTATAAACAGGTCCCCAAAAAAATCCTTTAAAAGTTTTATCATTTTGTCAGTATAAATTTACTTAGTTAATAAAATTATAAATATAATTACTTCAAAAGTGGTGGTGTAATTCCGTTTTCCCCACAGACATAATTTTGGCTCAAAATTTATACAACGTAATTTCTCTATTTCATTTTTATATGTATGGCAACAAATGACATAATGACGACATAAATGACAAATAAATTTTTGACTATTTAATGATATAAAAATTGTTTCTTCATTGGAATTTTCTTCACAAATTTTCTCTTAATGATAAAAATTAAAAATTACACCTATTAATAAAAAATTTTTATTAAAGTAATTAAAATGGCATTACCTTAAGAATAATTAAGAGAATTAATAAAACCTTTTTATTTTTATTTATTTATTTTGACATTTATTAAATATTATACATTTATTAAAATAAATAAATAAAAAGGTTTTATTCAATATAAATGTTTGATTTTCACATTTTGTTGAATTTAAAAGTAATGTAAGTTCATTTGAAGTCATCAAAAGTACAAATTTCTTTCAACTAATACTTTAAAAATAATGGCACTGTAAACTTAAATCAATTTAATATTTAAAAATAAATTGTGGTTATTGACTTATACCAATATTTTTCAAACCATTGAAATACAAACCCTTAAATATTTCCATATAATATAAAATGTCCTTACACCACTTTCAAAGTAAATGGCTCATTTATCTGCTTTGAAATGAGTTCAACTGGCATATATTCAGTTTAGATACCAAAAATTTGTTTGGAATGCAACTCACTTGTGTTTAAATAGATGGATGTCCAAAATTTTGCAGGGAATTACCACTGAAACAATGCTTGAACCTTATAAAAGCATTCTTAAATGATCAGACATTGTCACATTTCTTGAACTTTCTGAAAAGACAGAAGCTAAATTCTTTGGAAAAAATTTATTTGTTGTATATGTCCTGTTTGGTATATGTTCAAGAATCTTGAACTGATTAAGAATGTATACCGAGGTACCATTGTAAGTGTTAGAAAGCTATAATGCCAGACTAAATATTTCTAAATGCTATTTAATTGCTGGTTTTAACTCAATTTTAAAAGAAAGATTGCTATTAAATTTGTGATGTTAAATTTGATAATTGACACAATTTATGGCTTTAATTATTTTTGCAGTGCAAGAGTTTCTTATTGATTTTATAGGTGCTGTCACTATATACTTTGGTTAATTAAAAGTTTAGTAATTTTTTTACTGCCTAGGGTTTTAAATACCCTAATTAGCTGTAAAAATATTCATGTATCTTTAATAAACTAAACAAAATTAAATATCAGTGTCAAAAAAAATGTATTGATAGCTTTTGTGTTTGTGTGTGAAAGGAAAGTAGATGTGTTGGTTTAAGAACCACTGATATAAAGCTTTTGTCAAGTAATTTTTTTTTTTTAATGCTTTCAGAGAAAAATGGTAGTCAAAATCTTCTGTTCATTGCTCGTGCTGCCATTAACCCTAGCTCAGTCCAGTGCCAATTTGATGCTGACACTTTAGTTCATAGTATTTACATCAATGGTGTTAAGCAAAACTTGTTCAATGAGGTAATATGTTTTCTTAATGGTTTGCTATAGGTATTTAATTTCTCTTGTGGAAAAAAAAAAATTTTGGTAGTAAATTCTGTTACAAATATAATAGCCTCTTGATGTATTGCATAAGTTTAGAATTAAAAAAAAAAATCCTCTTTATAACCAATATTTTTATCAAGGTTTTAATATTACCATATTTTCCTGTCTATAGTTAGCAGATTTTAATTTTCAGCTATAAAAAAAGGATCTTTAATGTTCAGCAAAAAAGTTTTATTTTCATACCCATGCATGATATGAAAGTAGCAAAATATTTTTCTTTAGTTTTAAAGTATTAAATGAAGCCATAATTATATTTAAAAAAAATGTTTTAAATTTAAGATAATGGAAACAAGAAAGATTATATGTATTTCAAAAGTATGGTGAAAACAAAAGATGACAGTTTTCAATCTTTTTATTTGCTGAAAAGTTTCAAAGTTAATTATTAATTAAATCTACTGCAATGTGTTTTTTATTCTTATTTCATATCTTTTTTCATCCATTGACTAGAGGATTGTTTATTTATTTATTTTTCACTGGGATAAAGTTGCTTAAAATTTTTTAAAAAACATTTTTAGATTGTGTGTTTATAGAATTGGTTTTTATAAAACTTCATGGAAAAAAATATTCTCAGATTGCATGCAGTAGTTTATAATCTGCACCCTGAAATTTTGAAAGTTTTTCAGTATATAATCCATGGATTATAGGGAGGAAATAATGTTCTATATTTTAATAGTGGTAGTGAATTGCAAATATTTTCTTGTTTTTGCCTGTTTTGCATTAATTCTATGTTCTTTCTACATTCTGCTAAAAAAATTTCAATTATATTTTATATTTATTCTTTTTTTTTGCAAATAAAGCTGTTTTTTCCTTAAAAAAAACAGTACTTAAAAGTATTCAAATTTGTGTTATAATTAGGTCTATATAACAAGAGGCTACTATATTTATAATTTGTAATTATCACGTTTGAATTTCCAGATGTGATTTGTAGTTAAATTTGTTATAATATAATAAATATAATTTGCATAAAATAATGGAGGTATTATAATAATTTTTATTTCATATTTTAAGATTGACACATCTGTCATCAACATTGCAGTCATCTACATTTTGGGGCTTTTTCACTTTAGATTGTTTCTAACTAAATTGGAAAACGGTCGTGTAAAAAGAACAGGGAGAGGAAAAGAAAGATTTAATTTCAGATATCTAAAGCAGAGAATATGGAAAACCTTTCATAAGAAACTCATTGAATAAAATTGTTTAGCTTTAGTGGAATATTTTTTATTTAGCTAGTGTTTAAAATAGACAATCTTAAAAACAATGTCAGTATCCTCTTGTTTTGCTACTAAAGGAAAGATCGCTAATTATAAATGTTTTGATTACTTACAGTAAAGTGAATAAACTTGATTTATTAAATTACAATGTCAAGAATTGAAAATAAGGAAATTAATTAATATAATTTGGTTACAAAGCAAGATATAAAAAGTAATTCGCAAATCTTTAATTGTTGTAGGTTCAACATAAAATAAGAGAAATAATGCCCTTTAATAAGAAAATCAACTATAAATAGAAGGAATGTAAATGTATTAATATGAAATAAAAATCACTGTAAACAATTTGTTGAACCTTGTATTTCATTTTGTTGATATGACCTTCATTGCTATGCAACTGTAGTATACTTTTCCAGTTACATTTATTTATTGATATTGTTATATTATGATTTTCATGGCATGAGTTTTATATGTTTTGATAATAATGTTCAATTATCTTAATCTCATAAACTAGTTCTTTTTTCCTTTTCCCCAAATTTTTTCCTGACACCTTATTTCAGTAATTGGGTATTGCAATTGTTCTGATTCTATCAAACATGTACACTTTACTGTAGATAAATCAAACTTTTATAATGAAGGGCCTTTTTGTTTTAGTAAAAGAAAAGCAAATGGATGCCATCTTTATTTTTGGCCTTTTATGGATAATAACTTATTACCACAAGCATATATTTTTAAAAAAAATATATTACATTGTAGTAATATTTAAAATTGTTTACAAATTTCATTCATTAAAAAAATATATATTTATAAAAATAGATTCTTGGGCCATTTTTCATTTTTTATCTTTGTAGATTATTTACAAAAATTGGTTTGGATTTAAATATTGCAGAATTTTTTTTATGCATTTAGGTTGAATAAAAACATTGATTTTAATATTTCATTTTCAGAATATAAATTCGGTATTTAAAGTAAGTGGTCTTCATAATGGATCAAATAAAGTTACCATTGCAACAGCACATTGTCCTGAATCAGAGGTATGTTATCTTTATTATTCCTTTCTTTATCACACAGTGTATTGATGGAGGTGAGGGGTTATTCTGTTCTTTTGTTGTTGGATAATAAATCCATTCTTTGCTGATAAAATGACATGGATCAAATTTTGTTGAATAAATGACTTCAATTCATTCTAAATACAATTTATATATTGATAAATTAAATACTTCCTTTTTTAAAAGTCACCAGTTAAACTTTTTAAATATTTTATTTTATAGTATAGTAACTTATTTCAATATAATGAAATAGTTATAAAATATTGTATAATTATTCGTAAAGTTAAAAAAATTTATTTCTTTTATATTTTGTGTACATTTATACTTTAGCAATAATGCAGTGTTTAAATAAGTGAAAAAAATATTGTTATAAATTTCAGCAATAATAAATTGTGTTGTATAATTGTATTCTTGTCATTAGAAGTAAAGAACATATTGGATTATTGTAAGGTGAATTTCCATTTCACCATTCAAACGAAAATTAAACATTTAATTGGTTTTAATTATAGCTGGAAAAGTTAAAATAAATGAGTACAGAACTGGGATATACCTAATTATAATTGATTTAAAAAGGATAATTAAGCATAATATTGGATATATAGGATAGAAATTTAACACTAATAAGTTAATGTATCTTTTACATGGTTTGAAGGTTATTATATAACTTAAAATTTTTATTGCTGAAACAATACTATTCATAACATGGTTGGGGAACCCCGGATTGAAATTTTTTTAGGATTGCTGATTCTTTAACTTAATTAAAGATCGTAGCTCATACTACTATCTTTTACTAATGAAACATTAGACGATTTAGAAAAATGAACAAATTAATGGAATGAGTTTTAATTACTTTTATCGAATTCGTATATTTGTAAAATTGTTTTTCTATTTCCAAAGTATTTTCTACAATTTTAAAGATGTATTTGCACTCTCTTAAATGATATCCTTGTACTCTAAATTTGCTTGTACTAATGTTTAATGTATATGTGTGTATATATATATATTTATATATATATATATATATATATATATATGCATGTGTGTGTGTATATATATATGTTCTGTTAAAATAACAGAACTAAATTAGCAGGTATCAAAATATAAAATAGCCTAAGATAAGTAAAACAAAAGTGCATTTTAATCACAAAGAGGTTATATTTATAATACATTAAATCTTATTTGTTCTTAAAAAATAAAATGGTTTCTATGAGATTTTCTTTCATTATGGATTCAATATAGCATTTTATAAGCCCAGCACTAAGGAAAGTCTCTCAACACTTATTTGGTTTGCTGGCAATTATATTATTGAGGTTACAATGGAATTTGTCTCCTTAATATTTAATTTTAACATTAATTTTTAGAATTTTGAAAAAAATAAAAGGTATTTTTTATGAAAAGATCCAGAGAGCTTTTTATTGGTAATAAGTGGTGATCATTTTCTGTCTTAGATGAAGTTGATCGTGTGTGCTTATAAAGTCCACCGAAGCATGATTGGTTTCCCCACACAGAAACTGAAGAGCGAATAAGGATTCGACCCATTGGTGCTAACAGTGAAAAGATTTATCATGAAAATGACATTTTGTTTTCCAAAAAATATTATTGTTACCAATCAAATTATAAATTATATCAATTTTTTTGTAAAGGAATACAATTTATTGTAAATATATCTTGTTAACATGTTAAAAATTTTAAAAACTGGATTTAAATTGCTACTTTCAACTGTGGAGGATATACAAATTATTGGCATTTAATGCTCTTTTGATCTGTTTTTTTTAAGTCATAACTTTTGTAGTTGTATCAAAATTTTATATAAATTTTTACTGTGTATTATGTGCAATAAGGAGCAGATCAAGCATTTTGGATAGAATATGTTATTATATATATTTTTTTTTATTTGTCTGTTTTTAGATTTTTTTTTTTTTTTTAAAGGATGGGTATATTGACTGTAATACTCGTAAAAGCTATAAATAATCCAATTCCAATTGTAAATGTGTAAAAATAACATATAATATTACATTTATATTTAAATATGAATATGAAGGAGGAAAGAATTTATTGTATTTCAGGAATGTATTGTAAATTTTGTGAAGCAAAATTTTTTATAATTATGGGAATTCTAAATATTTGCTTGGTTTGTAATTGTTAAAGCTTGATCTCTATTTGAGTGGTAACAATTTTATTTAAATCACAAAGTGTTTTAGTGTTTCGTAAATATTTATTTATAACTTGGATATATTATTTTATTTATAAAGTCACATAATTTTAAGGCATTTGATGTTCCAACTGTGATATGTGCTCCCTTTTATTATAAAATATACTGAGCAAATAAGTTCATATATATATTCACATCTTTTTAAGACGTTTTGCATCATTTCACATTCTATATGACTGCCATTACTTCCATAACTAAAAAAAAAAAAAAAAAGTATATATTGATTATTATCATAAATTATTCCAATATCATACATCATTGAAAGTGTTGGAAAAGATGATTTCATGCATTGTGTAAATTTTTGGCTAAGTCAATTGATGTTGTTACTTTTATGTTTACATTTTTAACTTCTTATCTCAGCATCTCTATAAGCACTTATCAATTGCATAGTAATAACCTTGTGTGTCATTTCATAACCTCTAGTAAATATATGCTATCTCTTTCATTGAATTAACTGTACATGAAGTCTTGCTTTAAGTTAAGAGCAATTACATTATTATTAGTAATCAATAAATTAAAAAATGGATTTTAATAGTAAAAAAATGGACAAAAAATTGTATATAGGTATATTTTAATGATAATATGCAGTGGTAGTTTTTTGCGCTGGATAAAGCTTTTAATGTAAATGTATATAAATATAGTATTTTGAAGAAAAAAAAATTATCAGAGCATATCCCTAGTTTAATTTATATCTAAAATATGTTTTATTTTTAAAATAATATTATTTTTGGAATGTATTAGATTTCCTTTTTTGAATTGGTTGTATATGTGGGGATAATTTGCATATATGTACTGAATTGGAGAAAGAACTGAATATCGGAAATTTATAAGATGAGAGATAGATAGATCTGTAGAAAATTCTTAATTTGTATTTTTTTCTTCTCATTTTAACTTTTGTTCTTCAAATTAAAAAAATTGATGGATGTTATTGTTTGAACATCGTTTGTGTGGAAAATTGGCAAGCGGCCAATTCAAACTGAGCAGCATGATGGGAGAAGATATTTTTGCAGGGATTTTTAATTACACAAAAAATTAATTCAATGTTAAATTACTTAATATGAAAAATTTCATATTATTTATTGATTGTTTTCTTTCAAAATTGCAATGACTATAGCCCCTGTAAGAAATGATCGATTAATCTGTTTTCAATTTTAAACTGGATGGGTTAATGGGTTTGTCCATTTTTGTCTTTAAACAATCTGTTTATCTTTCCGCACTATTGGTGATCAAACTATACTTGATACACAAATAGCCCATCTTCATTTTTATTTCATATTTTATTATGGTATGGGTGATTAAAAATATTTTATAGTTTCTCACTCACAACTTTTAGTTTATAAAATTTGTAATTCAAGACTTCTACTGTATAATGAAAATACATACTTGATAGTGTGATATCACAACTCTTTCCAGGTTTTTACACACTTGGTGTGTCGTCATCACATAGATTTTGAGCACTTTTTAATGTTTTCAATTATAGCTTATAACCTGTGCATACTTTTTGTTTGAGGTATATTTACATACAATTTTAGACAGCTGAGTGATTTTTTGGTGTGTTAAGCTTGACAAAATTATACGCCTCATACTGCCAATATATTTAAATACTTCTATAGGAAAATTACAGCTGAAAAAATTCTTTATTAATTTAACACACAACATTTCTGTGTCTTTGTTGTAAAAATAAGTAAATAAAAAATTCAGCACTGTGTATTCTTAAATAATCGCTGGAAGTTTCATTTAAAAAGAAAAAATATTTAAACAAAAATTTTTTAAAAATTTTTTTTTTTTTTTTTTTAAATACTAGAATAATAAATGTTATGCTGTAAAATATACCAACTTAAAAAAAAAAAAAATTCCCCATCCCATTAGCAACGTTAAGAAAATATTTCTTAAATATTGCGAGTTTTGTAATGTTTTGGTTACTTTACACATTTTTGTGTCATTTGACTTGTCGACGAGTTTTAAAAAATTAGGTTTGCATTTATTTTTTTAAGTGTCTTCAGCACATCCAATTACTTTCTGTAGTCCTTGTTTTAGTGATATTTTTACCTCATTGAAGGAAAAACAGGCCAACGAGTCTATTTGCTGTTTTTGTTATTTTAAAGATTGTAATTTTGAAACAGGTTGTGTCATATAAAATATTATGAGGACTACATATTGAACTTTTTTTTTTCTTCTTTTATGTTCAGTTGAATATGTTAGTTTAAATGCTATGTTGTTAATATTTTTGGTTTGTGTCGGTCTTTATTATTATTATTACAAATAAAGCTGTGATAATGTCTTTTGTTTTGAAGAATCATTTGAATATTTTTTTTTCATTATGAATAGCCCTTTGAAACATTTCATAATTTAAAAAAAAATACTTAACTGAATTGAAATGCCCAATAGCCCTTGGCAAGCTAGTTAAATGATGCATACATAGTTGTAAAAAATATGGATGTTATTACATTTTTTTTTTAAAAATCAGTTGATATTTGGTTAACTTATTCTTATTTGGAAGGGGACTCTTTTTCTTGAATCTTTTTTCGTTGACTTTTAATACCTCATTCAAATACAATTTTATTTATTCTTGTTAAATTTAGTGTAAGTGTTTTAGGTTTGTTTATATTTTTGTTTAATATTTTTTAAAAAAAAGCACACTTTTTTTCCCCAATTATTTTTACTATTTTATTTTTGTTTTCCTTATATGTATCTTGTTCACCAATGTTACTAATTTTTAAATAATTTAAGCAATATTTACTTATAAAATATTTTTTTTTAAATTTATTTATTTTTTTAACATTTTGATTTCTTTTTTTATATTTGACTGCAATGAAAAATTTCTAAACAAAAGAATATTGTTGAAAATCATCTAGTTCTGTATTCATATTTCTCACTGTATTTTTACATATTTATAATCTGTTCAAAATACAACTTTAAACAAATGAAAAACAGTCTATTTTAATTTAAATGGTTTTTCTTTGTTTAATTAAATTAGCATTAAACCAAATTCCATCATGAAAAAATTAATATATATATATACACTTTATTTTACTTGTCTTCCATTTATTACTCAATATGAATAATCAATTTAACATTTTAATGTATTTGTAACATACATTGAATGCAACCCCGGTGACTGTATAGATTTCTTTAAAATCCATTATTTTATATTAAAAATATATATATTATAGATGCGAGCTAAAAACTAATTATTATAAATTGATTAGTTTTACAGTTAATGCAATTTTAATTTATACTGGTTTATACAATGTAGTATTAAGAGAATTATTTTTATGTTGATGGTAGCTGTTATCATCGGTTGTTTATTATTTTTTTTATGTATTTAATCTTGTATAACTACCTCATTTATTTCTTAGATTTATATATATTTATATTTGTTGTTGTTTATTCTTTAAAATTGATCACTGCCAACTATTTGTTCTCTCCTGAAGTGTTCATTTTTATATATTTCATATATTATTTATTTCACGAAAAAAAATCAAAAGAAAGTGTAATATTCCTAAATATCTCAAAACTTGGGAAAGTGCAAATGGCTGTTAAAATATATTTAAAAATTGTACATGCTCATGTAAAATATTTGCCAGTTTTATTTTAAAGTTTATGTAAAAAATGATCTATGGAAAAGACTGGTAAAAAAAATATTGCTATGAAATATTTTTAGATTTTATGTGAATATCTTTTACGAATGGAGATATTTAAAAAAAAAAATGTAGTGTTGATCTTAAAAAATATTTATTCATCAAACAAAATTTGTTTCAAATTGGTATTACACTAAATGCAATGTACATGCTTTTTGCAAGTTTTTATTGTGGCTTTGTCTGTTATTGTTTGCTAAATTATTAAATGTTTCTGTAAGTTATAGTGGAGTTTATATATATATATTTGAGCATTTTATTCTTGGAAATCTATAAATTTGCCATTAGTCTATTAATAAAGATACATGTTCTGTACATTAAACCTTTTTTGTTTCATAATTATTTAAGGAATTTCTTAATTTTGAAAAACTACACATATAAGTTATATATCAAAGAGTTTTAACATTTCATACTTAAAATATGCAGCTACAAATGCCTATTATAACTCTCTATAGTCTAGCTGTAAACAAAATGATTCATGTAATTAGTTTAAGCAAAAATTCAACATTTTATTAATAGTTTGGATCCATCACAAGAACCATTTCTGTGCATTCATTAATATTTAAAAAAAATGCATTTTAATTTTTATTTTTTTTATCTTGAGAGACATACAGTCCCTGACCAAATTAATAGATGTACCACTCATTTTAAGAATATTCATTAAATGAAGTTTCTCTTTCATTACTTTTGTTTGCAAAATGGTGCTAAGTATGTTGTTATGAAATAATTTTATAAATAATGAAAATTTTAAATGTTATTTATTATTTTCTTTGTTTATAAAAATAAATAATGTATATACTTTTTAATATTTAGCCAAGAACAACTTTCGTAATGTTTAGGGCTTCGATTCTTTTTTGCATGCTGTTGTTACTCGATTATAAATGTAAATAATCCTTTCAATTAACTTTGCTTTTGGGGTGATCATCTTCTTTGCCATTTCCCTCTTAACAAATTCCTACATATTCTGAATTGAATTTGTATTTTGGGAATTTTCAGGCCAAGGTAATAAAGCAGCATTCTCTTATTGTACAAAAAATTGCTGGAGCCTCCATTCTACATAAGAAACATGTTCTCCTTGTGGTAACCACTCTCTTAATTACAGTGATTGTCCGTTCTGGACCACTTGCTTGTGCTGATCATGTCGCATTTTACTATAATTTGCTTAAAGGCGCCTATAGTGAAGACAATAAAGATCTCCTTGGTGCCCTGCTTTTTGAGGACTATTGAAGAATACAAATTTGATTATCATGTTTTGCCAGTGGACGCTTGAGGAGTCTCACCTATGAACAAGGACAGAAAATGTTTGGGATCTCCATCAAGTGTAGCACTGCTCATATTTTAAATCATCTTGATTTTACATTGAAGGACGTTTTTTCTGATCTTGCACATTTTAGAGGATTATGATTTGGTCCCAATAGCTGGGGCTCTATTCGGGATATAAGAACAACAATAATAAGGAAAACACAAAAGGAATTAAAACATAAATACAATTTTAATTTATTTCCCCATTTGCACCCAATATTATCCTACATTAAAATAACAAAATGGCTATAACAAAAATTTTCCTTTTCCAATCCTTACTGAGACAAATAAGACTTTTTGGGAATATATATCTCATTGGAGAACAAATGAGTCGAGTCATAAAAAATGACACAGGCTGCTATAATCTTAAGACTGAGTATATAATATTTATATGCAAAGATTTCTACTAAACACACATGACAGCCTTCAATCTGAATTCATAGATTTCAAGTAATAATGAAGATAAGCAATTAAAACCGAACGTGCATATTTTTGTACCTTTTTTCATCTTGTGCATAGAATGTTTTGGCTAATTATTATAGTTTTAGGGAAATACACACAAATATCTTACATTTTATAAATATAAATTCTATATATATATAGAGAGAGAGACATTGAATAACCACATAAGTGTTTAAAACCTGTTTATTTTAAAAAGACCAATATGTGAATTTTTAATGTACATAAAGTCAATTGTAGATAATCCATCCTGTAAAGTCAATCGTAGACGATCATTATAGCAAACCTTGTCGTTTCAAATCTTCATATGTCTTCTTATTTACAACATTTCCTTGAGTGTCTTCATATTCTTCCTGCAAGTGGGGGAGGGGAGAAAAAAAAAATTAATAATACAATTTAGCAATTCAGATATAAACATTTTTTTACTGATATATTAACTTTTAATAAATAATTGTTACCTCATTACTAGGTAAGAATCTTTCTTTCTGTTTCTGTTCTTTTAATTTCTGCCACACTACAAAAAATAAACAAATGAATATAAGTCAATTGGTTCTTAACAGAACAGGGAGATAAATTATCAATAACATTTTCTAAGTGTGCAAAAATTAAAATGGAACTAAAATAATAATAATAAATGCACTTAAAAGATTATTTATAGAATAAAGATGCTGTAGTCTATTTAAAATTTACAAAATCCTAATAGCCTTTCTTATTAAATAATCATTTATAAGCACATAATCAAAATTTTTTTAATATAAAATATTAAATACTTTTCTAATTCTTCAAATATATACATATATAATAGCAATAACATCATGAAAAGTTCAAATAATTTTTGTTACATCAGCTAGGAAATGCAAACATTTTTAAAGCATACTTACAACCATATGCATCTTCAATCTGAGTGACGTTTGCAAAGTGAGCGGTATTGGGAATACCCAAACATCGCATTCCATGAGCATGTCGCCATTCCTGTTGGGAAAATTATTTCATTTGATTTCGATTTTATATGAAATTTATTAAAAACAAATGTAAGAAATTATCTTTTTCTCTTAAATGTAAGGAATACTTCATTATTGACACATCAGTCCTATGGTGGGCAAAGGCCGTCTGTCTACTGGCAGATGCTTTCATGTTCGGGTAGGGTTGTCAGCCCAACGTTTTACAGTAATATTAGACCGGGTGGATTGCGGATTCCGAATCATTACAAAACATCCATGGCACCGCCAAGACTCGAACCCGAAATTTGTGGCAACGAGAAGAGGTTGCTTGGCTCCTCAGGAATTATTCTAATTAAAAATATGTAATAAAACAATCCAAGAATGCTTTGAATTATCACCCACATGATTTGACATATTTAGAACATCATAGAATACATCAATAACTTTCTTACAGAAGTCCCTTCAAAAAACGCCTGTCTGTATTAGTCAAGGAAAATAATATCCAACATGTTTGTTTACAGTAGCAAAGAAACATTAAAGTGCTGACTGACTTCAGCCTTTTCTTAGGAATGAACTTTAGTGAGACAAATACATGGACGCAGAGCATGTCAAGAGGTTATTTTAATATGTGAGCCGAATAAACAAATCATTCTCACATTGAAAATTTCGCTTAGATTCAAATTATATTAATTATGCTATGACGAGGTTTTAAGAATTACAAATAATAATTCTTTTGAACTCATTTCTTTTAATCTTACCTTAAAATTAATTTAGAAATTAAGTAGTGATTTAAAACATGAAATATTTAACATTAAAAAAATAGAAATGTCATAAGACAGAAAAGTTTGCATAACATGGAAAAAAGTTAAATGACACACAATACTTACAGCAAAATGTCTTTGGAAAGCTTTAGGTCCTTTATAGGTATAGTTACCACATATTTCACAACTGTATGTAATATTTAATCCATGCAGCTTGTACAACCAATAAGGGATGGGCTGTAACAATACAATGCATCAGAAATTAAGATTATTTGAATTAATATAAAAGTTAAAGTATTTTGAAACGTTAAATACATCTTTCATGTCTTCAATTTGTTTTCATAAAAATATTTTTAGAAATACTGTGATATATATATATATTGTTGTTGTCGTATCCCTCATGGAAGGAGGGATGCAGCTTCTGTTCTGATGGAGCTGTAGGTAGAAGTCTGACTTCTGCTCCGTAAAGCTCTTGCGCTTAATAGGAGACCGGGACCTACGGCTTAAAATGGATTCCGAACCTCTACAAACATCCATGGCACTGCCGGGACTCGAACCCAAAACCCGTGGCACCGAGCGCCAGAGAGCTAGACACTCGGCCATTCAGGCCTAGATATATAAAATAAAAGGAAGTTTTTGATAAAGTTTTATTTTAAACTGACTCTCATTTTAATATTAAAATTACAAATATCTTCAAATCCGAGCTTTTGCTTTCATATTTTTTTGTATGGATTCTAGCATTTGACTTTGACTGCCAGATGGCGACATAATGCTGCTCGCATCCTTCTCCCCATGTTTATTAGTTCAGTACAGTTTTACATATTAAAAATGTAAGTTTTTGTAATGTTTTTTTCATAATGAGTGCTTTATCTTTGAATCCTCCTAGAACTGTATTGATGCTTGATCACAGAATACAGGTGTGGTCTTGAATGTGTTGTATTAAAGAGATTTCCTCCAGTCATTTTTTGGCACAATTTAGACTAAATAGACTGGGAACTACAGTTTAATATGGATTCTAAACCACTAACAAACATTTATGGCACAGCCAGGATTTGAACCTCAAGCCTGTGGTACCAACGGTCAGAGAGCTAGCCAATTGGCCGTATATTAAAGAGTGGTTAATATACACGCAGAATGAAGTCATATGAAAATAATAATACAAATTAATCAGTCAACAAGTTTAACAATTTCATTCAAGTCAGGGCAGTTATAGTTAAATATATTAAGTACCTTCCCATCCCAACCCAAGGGCAAATTTTTGGGATTATAAATCACATCATTGTCATCTTCTTCATCAGAATCCGATTCAGAAGCTTCGTTATCAGACTCTTCTCTTTCACCAACAGTACGAGCTTGCTTTCTTTGAACATTCTCTTTGGTAGCTTGTCTCTGCTCCTAAATGTAGCAAATCAAATTAAAATATATTTATTAGAAAAATTCACACATCCAAAAATATTTAATTTAAAAAAAAAATTAATGTCAAATTATATGTTTGATAAACTTTAAAATAATTTAAAACTGCTATGACATTTATAAAATATTACATTGTTAGTCAGAAGTAAAAGAAATTTTCAATTAAAATGAATTAAGCTGTTACTTAAAAACATTTAAACAATAATACAATGAAATAATAAAATATTGGACAAATGTACCTTTCTTCTGTTCAGCATTATCTTTTAAATTTTACTTAATGAAATGTTATGAAGGTGATAAATGGCAGACTTAATATGGCACAATAAAAATATACCTTTTTTTACAAATACGATTCATGCTGGTTATTTTTCAATTTATTCTTTTTAATTCATAGTTCCCAGCTTAGTAATACTCAATTCTATAAATTTTTATCTATCTTTTACAAACTCTTAATAAGATTTTACTCAAACTAATACTTTTTTTTTTCAAATGGGGCTAAAAGCATGCTAGAAATGTTGCTGTATAATCCATTTTTTAAATAATTTCCAATATTAGATGACATCTAAAAGATAAACTATGACCGAGCTAGAAACTGTTAGTATTTGACAATGGAGACCTTAAATGCAATACTTGATGTTAAAATTGCCTAAAAAGTTACTTTATGAATCAGCACACAAATTAATGGTGTGGTATAACTAATCTCTTTATACAAAAAGTAGGAAGTTTTTTTTAACTTACAGACACAATTTCGACCAATCTATAAAGTTGAGCTTCCAAGGCAGCCAGATCCTTCTGCTTTTCGCTGTCCCTGTGGCGTCCGGCTCTGCCAGGTTTGGATTTGGCAAACACATTTGGATCCAGTTCGCTGAGCTTCTTTCCTTTTGTAGAAAAAAGCCTCTGGGCTCTTTCTTCCAGAGTCCTAATGTGCAAAATAAATGAAATTTATCAAATATATTTCAGAAAATAAAACATTAAACATTTCTCTTTAAAAAAACTTCATATAATTTTAAAATCCATTTAAAAAAAAAAAAAAAAAAAATAGAGGTCATTAATATTATTTTCCCCTCTTCTTACATTTTCCCTTAATTGAATTTTGAGTTACAATATTCTCTACTTGATAGTAGGATTGTTTTTTAAAAGAAAAACTAATAGCATTCAAAAAACAAATCTTCACTTTTGATGCAAAAGTCATTTTGAATATTAATGAATATATAAATACTATAAAATTTGAGCATTACGTATAATAAAAAGTATTTTTCAAGATAACAAGAAAAAACAAATTTTGATAAAAGAATATTTTAAATGCTTCATAAATCTTGCTTGTAAAAAAAAAAAAAAAAAAAAACTTTTAGAATTTTTCTAATAATTTATAGGAGTTTTAAATAGTATTTTTTAATGCATCTTCATCATTCTGTTTTTAAAAACAATTACTTTATTTCTCTACAATTGTTTTTAAAAACATATATTTATATAAAACAAATGCTTACCCTCCACATTTTAATCCCAATGCCATCAAAGCAGATTTCAATCTATCTAGACCCAATGATGCCAATTCCTGAAAAAAAAAAAAAAAAAATTTTTTTAAGTTTAAGGCAACAACAATAACAAAAAAAAGTTTCATGTCAATAAAAAACATTTTGAATACTGATTAATTGATCATGTCTGGAAAATTTCAGAAAAAAAATACAAACCTCCCAAGATGAAAATGCAGATAAATCCAAGTGGGCACCAGCATGAGTTAGAGCACTTTCAGTCTCTTTCTAAATTTAAATGAAATGAGAAAAATTAATATAAATAATAAAAGAGAACTAATATAACTGAAAGCACACAAAAGCAATTATTACATTTAATAATTAATTAACTGTTAATGCTTTTATAAAATAATTTAATTATATTTATATACTGTGACATCATTAATGTGAAGTAAGACCAGAATATGCAATTTTTAAATTAAATTAATACATTAAAATACTTAATTATGAAAATAATCTTTTAACTAAATCAAGAAGCATTTTTAAAAAGCAGTGAAAATCTAATTTAAAAAAATAAACCATATATAATAAATTTTATTCAAACTTACTTGCCAACCAGGAAAGGTACCCTGTTCCCATTGCTTTTCGAAGTCAGCCATTACGGAATCCATTTCCTATGAAAAATAAAATTAAATATATCTATTTTGTGAATCAATTTTAAAAATGATATTTTTATTTAAGTTATTAACTGATATTAAAAAGATATAGACTTTAAAAGATGCATACTTCATTTAAATCAAGTAAGGGCTTCACACGAGCAATGTAATTTTCCAAATATTCCAGTAAACATTCTATGTATCTGAAATTTATAAAAAGTTATAGAGTAGATTATTCAAATAAAATCAAAATTATCTTCTTTTTATCTTAACTAAAAACACACTAGTTGTTTAAAACTTTCAGAAAAATAATTTACTTATCAATGAAAAAAAAAAAAAAAAAAATATTCAAAAAATAATAGTATACTTACTTTTTGTAATCTGTATTCTTTCTCTCTTTGGGAATGTCAAAAACTTGGTCGAAAATTGACAAATATGTTAGATAATCCACTCTCTAAAAATTAAAATATTTTAAAATTGAAAAAATCTTTATCACCCTAAATTAAATATAATTAAGTCTTAAAAATCATATTTACCTCAATTCCACGGACATTTAAATATTTTTCATAACATTCATGAAAATCAAGAAATTTTCCATAACCTTCTTCATCAGTAAAGTCAACCATATCTGAAAACATTTTTTTTAATTTCAATAACTAATGAATAATACATAATTCAAAGCTAAAAAGGAAATAACTTAAGTATACAAAAAAAAATGCAGCAACAAATATGAATGGCAAAATATCATTTTTATATAAAGTAGGCAAAATATAATGTTAAAACAGCTATCCTTTTTCAAGGACCTTACTTGCTATAAAATCAATTGCTTAATATATATATATATAATAAATAAATCTAAACCACATTTAAAATAGTTATAAAAATCACTTTACCCTCAAAAAAAAAAAAAAAAAAAAAAAATTAGAATTATGTGACTAAGACCTAAATTATTAAACCTTTAATTATTATATTAAAACACGTAAAAAAACATTGGATTATCTTTCAAAAGGCATTTACATACCAAAAAAATTTAAATAATAATTATAATATATATATATATATATATATTCTACTAAGTTTATCATAAGAATGGAATTTTTGTTTTGCAAAATTTTACAGATTATTTAAATTTTTATTACCAAACATTATTAAACAATATTATAAGTAAATAAATCTCAAAAATATTAATTTTTTTTTATTTGAATCAATAGATGAACCAATTTTCAAAAGAAATTAAAATAAGTATGCATTAAAAATAAAAACAAAATTTCAACTACAACATTAAAATAGTTGTACAAAATAAATTTATATAGTAATAAAATTCAAAGGAATATGTAATATGCATAAAAGAACTTTATAAAATATGTAAAAAATATTTATAATATTAAGTGAAACAAAACTTACTGTCTGGTTCATCTGTATTTTCTCTAAGTTTATTAAACTCTTCAAATTCAACAGACATGGGTACTTGAATCTGTAGAAATAAGATAAGTAATATAAAAATTGGAAAAAAATAATAAAGTTAGAGATATTTTATTTTAAATTGACTAGATTTAAATTTTAACTATTAATCAGAAAATCAAAATTATAGAAATAGAAAAAAATGTATTGATTATTATTGAAAACAAAAACTAAAAATGATAGACGGAATAGAATAACAATGACAAACAGGTTTTTATGAAAATTAATAAGCTAATCACTAAATATTAGTTTAATGAAAACTAATGAAAAAGATAATTGTATGCAATCATTAAAAATGCACTACACCAGTTGTATACCTCATTTTCCTGTAAACAATTTTTACATATTGATTTACTAACAAAGATTATAAAACTATAACAACAAAATTATATTTCGCATACATAGATACACAAATGTTTCAATCATCGACTAAATTTTGATGAGATAAATCAAAATTTTAATTAAATGCGTTTACACAATTCAAAACGCTGTACAGAAATATTACAACATAATAAAATTAATGATGTGCAATTAAAAAAGAATACATTAATTTTTTTAAAAATATTTCACTGAAAAGATTTAGAATTCATATACATATATATATGAAATAAAGTCTTACTTCATGAGGATGCTTCCTGTAGAATTCTCGAATTTCTCTTAACCTTGCATAAAACTCGGCAAATTCATTTGGGCCAGTTAGAGAAGCAATTTCAGCTTTCCTAAGACTATCAAAATACTCTTTTTTTAAAAAACAAACTTCAATTACAACAGAAATTTAATACATTTTAAATAAAATGAGATTTTTTTCCCAAAATTTTATTGTTGTAAACTTATTTCAAAACGTTTATAGGTTTTATGAACTGCATAAATTGGAATAAATACAATGCTATTTTAATTCTACAAATTCAAGTAGTTATCATGCCAAATAAAAGATTTAAATTTGACTTTTTATGGGTTATCAAAAACACTTCAATAATTTTGTTATAAACATACTTGCCCTTCTGAATAAATTTCATTTCATGCTTATGTAATG
Organism: Caerostris darwini; assembly: GCA_021605075.1. NCBI lineage: Eukaryota > Metazoa > Arthropoda > Arachnida > Araneae > Araneidae > Caerostris > Caerostris darwini. Next base: position 240,388 of record BPLQ01006157.1, read on the forward strand.
GAATAAATAGTATAAATATTTATTCCCCTAATAAAACATAATAAACAAAGGCCAGTTTTTAATATCAGTTTTTTCCATCGACATATCAATAAAAATCTTACAATGATAATATTTATTTCATGTAAATTAATAGAAATTTGAAAATAATTATTTGTGTGGAGTAAAAATTAAAATACATGAAAAGTTTACTTTTTCTTATATTTTTGGGAGGGAATGTAAATTACAAACATACATCAATTGAAATGCTCATTGCCACAACAGACACATTCTCAATTATAGCTTTATTATATTATTAAATAATGCAACAATTTTTAGAAAATTTTCATTAAAATAGGATTCATTTAGAAGTCTTTATGACTGAATGCTACAAATGTGTGCTAAAATTATTTATTGCAGATTAGATTTAATAAAAGAATAATAAAAAATTTATATATATATATATATATATATATACACAATTTTTTATTAATATAAAATAAAATTTTTTTATATAAATATAATAAAATTTTTTATATATACATATAATTTTTTAAATATATAATGCTACACAGTATTTTGAAATGAAAATATAAGAATTCCAAGTGCAAAACACTTCATGAAAATGGATGACAAAAAGCAATTACTTGCTAAAGCTACACTTATCCATTAAACTTGATATTCTTTTTAAGATAAAAACCTTACAAGTTAACAGTTCTAATTTATAACAAAAGGAAAATAAAGAGTGGAGATATATTTTGTTGCGATAATTATTGAATGCTATTTTCTTAATTATATATAAAAAAAACTGCATATATATATTGTGAAATGGATGGAAGCTTCTTTTTTTATTTCTATAGAAGTTAAAATTTTTTCTGTATTTTGTCATAAATCTACTATTTTCCACAATAACTATGGAGAATCTGCAGTAGTCTGTAAAAGCTATTTGCATAAGCAATGCCACAGCCATAATTACAACAAAATATTTATAAAGGAAGTACAAAATGTATGTAACATGCATATTTAATTTATAAATGATGATTCAATTATAATATCTTACCCATCCTTATCTTCATATAATTCTTTTAAATTATAAGTGCAATCTGCATGTCTCTATAATGAAAAAAATAAGAAAAGAAAAATATAGCTTATATGTCTTCAATTAAAAAGAATTAAGGAGCAAAACATTACATCTAAATAAGCTATACTTATTAATACTTTAATATGCTATTTTTAATTTTTATAATCAGATCACAAAATTTAGTAATTTCAAATGGTATGAAAATTTATATACCTTTCAGAAACCTCTACATTATTTCTTAGAAAAACTCGACATTAGTTATTGATTCTAATGAGGTTATTTATACAAGTAAGAATATATTATCATTGTTTTACATAGGTTGATTTGATCATGAAATTTTGATTTATATAAATATAAATTGATTTAAATGTTAAATCAAATATATAACATAAGCTTTTAAATACTAAATCTTCCTTTAAGTCATACAAATAGAAAACATTAATTATTTAAAATAAATATGATCTTTTAAAATTTTTAGATTTAATAAAAAAAAAAAATTATAATACAATAGAAGAAAAATTAGTAAAATATAAAAAATTTTAACCAGTATTAAAGAAAAAAAATTAAAAGATATTTTTTAAACATAATTTATTTCAATAAAAATGTAGAAATTTGTTTTTGATATATTTAATTTAGTTTTCATTTAATTTTGTTAATCCACAAAAATCATCATGACTTACATCAAGTAAAATCCTTAGACGATGGTCAGAATTAATTTGATCACGATTCTGAAAGAAAGCAATATGATTATAATTATTACTATACTAAATTAAAAACTAAATAATTAATTTGAATTTTAAATATTTATACATTATCATAATCAAACACGATTTCTTGGTAACTTCATTTAGAGATGCTATCAATTGCAACACTAACATCTTCAACAGGTAGGAAATAAATTTCAATGTGCAAATAAAGTGTTGCTGATACTTCTGAACCAATTTCCTTCTCATATAATTTTGATAATGTATCTTTTGACGAAATAAAGATGCAACCAGTAACCTTTCTAACATATAAATTCAAATTGAAATACATTTTTCAATTAGTCAATAAATCACAAAAATTTACTATGCTTACCAACATACAATTCAATACTGCAATAATTATTTAGTTAATTTTAAATAAAACAAGAGAAAATATTGCTTATAAATCTTTATAAAATTGATACTAATGCATAGTTCTAACTGGTAAATATCAAGCTTAATGGCAAAAAGGATTAGGAAGGAGTGCTTGTTAGACATATGTGGCAGAAATCTGCTTTAAAAGAAAAAAAATATATATGACTGTTAGTGAGGGATTTTTTTCATCTAGTTATTCTTTTAATACATAAAATTTTAATTATTGAAAATGAAAATCATTCTAAAAAAAATTTCCCCCCCCCCCCCCCTTTTTTTGTGAATTTGTCAGACATGGCTGCTGGCCAATTTTCCACACAATCGGTGGTTTAAATAGAATACTAACAGGCTGTTCTTATATTTTTCAGGCTTAGCTGTCAGCAGAGAATGTTGCACCATGATTATGCCATTGTAGGCAATTTAAAGTAGTGCCCAGGTAAAATTGCTATGCTGGTGGGTGTTACATTGAACAAATACTGAAATTTTTATAACTACATAAAAATTCAAAGATATTTATTTCTTAAATACATACATACTTGTAAGTTATTATAAAATTTGTATAACTTAATTATACATCTTAATGATAAATCATCAATGAACATACAGTTTTTATATGCAGACAATTTCTAATTAAATATGCAACAGGTCAATGTGCTTTAATCTTTGAATTTTAATGAGCATATTCTACATATTTCCTTAATGTTTTTTATTTGTCTGTCATAATTTTTATTTAATACTTCATATGACTGATTAATGCATAAACTTAAAGTTACAAGGATAGTACTGCTAAATACAAATATTTAATAATAACATTCATAATAAAAATACATTTTCTTTAAAAGTATTTAAAATTTGCTATTTTCAATAATTTTAATTTTATTTAAAAAAACTGCCATACATGAATGAAATCTTTAAAATAGGATATAAGAAAAAATATTAGTATACAGTATAGTCAAACATTAAGCAATATTATTTTTCATAACATTTAATAAGTAAATTACACAATATCCTACATGTTACAGACATGCACTATATAATGTTTAAAATATCATAATTTTATAAAGCATTCAGCTAGAAAATAAATTCTTTCGCAAAAATAAGAAACATCAAAGTTTCCGATTATGAAGTACTATCTGTATAGAAACATACTTCTAATTTTTTTTTTAAACAAATTGTCAGCATGGTAAATATGATTCAAAAAGAGCTTAATTTCTAACAAGCCCTAATTTGTTAATTAAAAACTTTGAATTTTAAATAAGAACTAAAAAATCATTATAGGACAAAGGTTTAATATACTTTCCTGTTATTTCAACTTGTATGTTTTTTTTATACAAAAATCATATAAATTTAAAAATGTTAAACAAAATATTTATGCACTGCAGACATGACACAAAAGTTTGTATTAAACATTTTCGATAATTAATAGTACACTAATTATGCTATGTTGCGTAAAAAAAATTACAAATTTCTGTAATCATTTTAAACAACTTTTACATTAATTTGTGTAATATTGGACTTCTATAAAAAAAAAAAAAATGATAGTTTTATATTACAATTAACTTATCAAACTGTGGCTGTTCATAATACTTTAAATTTATTTTCAATTCTTGGTTTGAAAATATATTTATGGTCATTTTAAGTCTTATATTGTTTGATGCATTATGTATTTTTGATATAATGAATTACTTGACTTAGTCATTTATGCTAATGATAGTTGCTACCTACTGTAATCTTATTAAATTTTCACTCATTTCCACATGAACAACATTTGAACCTTTTCTTCTTAAAATTTCTGCCCTTAACAAAACTTAATTGATATTCACCAATGCAAAGTCAGCAATAAATCATAGCAAATGGTTAATAATTAAGTACCCAGATATGCTGAAAATTTGTCTGCTTCTATTGAATTTCTAATAAAAAAGTATTCTCAGTTGGTAGGTTTAGCAAAGCATCATTAATTTACAGAGAAACTTTCTCCAAAAACCTGCTAACAGCTACATACATGAGAAATTTCAGAGAGATTTAATTTGCTTATATGAGTGTTTTTCTTTCAGCATCTTAGATGAGTGTTGAGACTTCTGTAATGTTTGAGTGGTAAGAAATTGAATGTAAATTGTTCATTTCCCTTTTATTAAAAATTAATAAAACCGAGAAAATCTTTTTAAAAAGGAAGAACTAGAAGTGATAATTTGATTGTACATTATGAATAGAAAATGGACGACACAGGTAAGATTTTGGAGACATTAAGAGAGTGAAAGATATTAAAAAAAATTAAATTAAACTAATATTATGGAAAAAAAATTAAATGACTGCTTAGTTTAACTTTTAAGCTTTTAGAAAATTAGTCAGCAATAAAAGATAGTATATTAGTATTTTCATTATTAAATTATTAATCATTTTGTTGAATTAAAATTAAGTTTAAATAAATGAATGACGTTTTTGTTATTATTTCTTTTACCAAACTCTTAAAACTTTACTGTGATGGCTACTTGCATTTCAAAAATTTTATTTTAACTACTATCTAACTCAAATCATTTTGATTTTTATAAATTCAAATATCATACACATATTTTAAATTAACTTTGAAAATACACAAATTTAACATTTGAGAATTTTAAAAAAATGGCAAAAAGAAAAATAGAGTACGAAATCTATTAAAAACTGCACTACTATACATATTATTAAAAAACAATTTATATGATAAAAACAAATTCATAAACAAGAAATTTGGTATGTTCATATAGAAAAGCAGTCTTACAGAACTTTTCTTGTATAACATTTCTTTTGACATTGTGTCAACCAAACGCTCTCTTTCTTCATGATAACGTCGTTGCTGTTCAAGAAGCGTTTCCATTTCAATAAAATTTTATTTTCTATCAAAATAACTATTATTCCGTTCCCCACCACACTTGTTGAAAATTATAAACAGAATAAAAACGGCGTCACAAAATGATAAAGGCAGTACTGGTTCTTCGCAAAATAAATAATTCTCATTGGTCAGTTCCTCATTGCAGTTCTTCAAAGGTTGCTACATTTAGCGTAAAAGATATTTTTGTAATTTGTAATACAAATTATAAAAATTAACTATGCAGATTGCAATAGAGGATTAAAATCAATATTCAAAAAATGTTAAAAATGCTGCTAATTTTCTGTGTTTTTTAAGAATTATAATATGTATGTACAAAAATACGAGCGACTGCGCATAAATGTGAGGAATTACATTGGCGAGGAAACCATTTGAATTTGTAACCTTAATATAGTACAAATTATTTTGAACTTCTCCAATCATTTTTTAGAATTAGAGACATTATCCTCCTTATAAAGAAATATTAATACAACAAATTCATTTCAGTTTATTTTTAGGTGTTTTATTTAACTGATTAAATTATTGGTTTATCTATTTGCAATTATTTTACATCACTACTTCAGGAAGAACGAAAAAAAAAATTAATACCTTCAATAAACACGTGCAAAATGTGACTTTTTTTACTTTAATGATATTTGCCTGTTTTGTTTACCTTAAAATTTACCCATAAAATATTCAATAGAAAAAATATCGTCGTACAACTCAACTCCGCTACCGCTCTTTTCCTTTTTTTGGTTTGACATTTGAAAATAAATCAAAGTTAAATAATTACTTCATATTTCTTTCTCAATAAATAAATTGCCCAATCTAAAGTCTTCGAAAATTAATTGAAATATGTCGTTTTATTAAACATATTTATGAATCTAAGTTTTTTTTTTTTTTTTTTATGATTTAAAGGAAAATAGAAATTTAAATTTTTTGAAAATTAATTTTATTTTTTTTTTTTATTAAAAATTTTTTTTTATTTAATTTTTTTTTTTTTTTTTTAATGATGTAAAGGTAAATAGACATCCGAAGTGATTGACTATTAATTTTGTTGTTCATTTTGATATTACATTATATATTAATGAATGATAATTAAAGCATTTTTATTAGGATGAATAAACTTTTTCTTTATTTTGGAGGTGATATATTTAAGAATTATCATGATGTCTTCTTACCAACACTTAATATTGATCAGGACTTTAACATTCAAATAATTTCTCATTTAAATGTACCCTCTAAACCTGAGATAAAAGATATTTATTTAGGTTTACTTAATTTATTGCTTAAAACTGGTAAGAATATTTTCTGGAGAAATAAAGAAAATTTTATATATATATATGAATTATTTTATAATAAAAATATATTTGAATTTTCAGATGGGGAAGTTTACCACATTGGATATAATCAATCAATAAGAGAAGTATTTTCTTCTCTGAAAGATTCTCATATTGTTGATATATCTTATGGATTTGATTTTTCCTATTTGATTACAAAAGCTGAAAAGTGTTATGTTTCCTCAAATAAAGATTTTAAACCCGAACTACTTGTTTTTTTACCAGCCGATTGTAAAATAAAGAGTATTGTTACAGAAGATTTATATACTATTGCTTTAACTGAAGGTAAAAATATATTATATTGATGTTGTTATGAATTATATTTTTTTCTTTAATTATAATTATTTTATTTAGTGTAATTTAAAAAAAAGTTCAATACCAATGTTTATATACATATAATTAGATGTTTTTCCTTTTTATTTTCTAAAAATGTATTATTACAATACTTTTTTATGGGAAAACAAAATTTTTTTTGTAAAAATTAAGAGTTAAAATTGTTGCTGTGTAAATAAATAATCATTATAATACACAGTTGTATTTTATTATATTAATAATTTTAATTGCAGATTTATAAAAACCATGTTTAATTTCTTTAAAAGGAAAATTATGTATAGAGTTAGTCTAAAATAGTCATATGTTTGGGATTTTCAAACTGATTTAATGGATATTGTAGTGTGCAGGTTGGTCACCTGGGTATGGTTGAGATACTTGACTCACAGGTTGGAGAACACACAGCTTTATTGACTGCACAAACACCACATGCATACAATTAGACACAATACAATTATATAATACATTTAAAGACATATAATTATAGATTCATGGAAGAATTCCACTTCTAAGCCAAAAACCCAATACTCGGATAACCGTAGGGTGCACGAAAGAAGATGAGAGTCTGTAGGCCAACTGACCATTTCTCCTGAATGTCCCAGGGGCATCAATGCATAGGAAGAAGCATGATTACAATATTAATTTAGTTTATTTTATGTATTACACAAATGTAGTAATTTTAGATTCAGTAGCATTCCTTTTCATTCTTTTAAGCATAAAAAAGCAGTATTTATCTTACTCAAAAAGTAATATTGGCATAACAAACTGTATTGTATGTAGCCAATTAGTAAATTTGTTAAAAGACTGGTAAATTTCATGTGCTACATAATGAACTGAAAGTTGCATATTTTTATGTGTGGTGTATTTTCCATAAATTGCTATATATATATATATATAATGATCATTAATTTTTAAAATGTAATCTTCTCATTGTTTGTAATGTTTAATTTTAATTGCTTAAAGAATTCAAATCTAGAGAACCTTTGTTGAAGCTTTCTAAAAATTCATTTATTATTTATCTAAAAAAAAACCTATTGAAGTAACGAAGAAAACTATGTAATCTATTGAAGCATCTAAAAAAATTATTTTTAAATGGTTTTTAAATTATTACTGGCAAAATGAGGTTGGTGCATGCTATTATACTTTTTTATTTATACAGGGTATTTCATAATTCATGTACGAATTAAAAATTCAAATCTTGTATGAATTTTGGGACATCCTGTGTTATATTTCTAATTTTTTTATACATTGCTTTTTTTCCCTTCAATATTTAGATGGAAAGGTTTTTAGGCTTCAAATTTTAAAAGAACCATTTATTGAAAAATTACTTTTACCTATTCCCATAAAAGAAATAGCATGTGGCAAAGAACATGTATTATTATTATCAAATTCTGGAACTGTGTTCAGTTATGGATCTGGAAGGTAATTAGTCTTTTCAATTTAAAACTTAATCATAAAAAAGTAATCTATGTGTCTATTTTATAGCATGTAATAAAAATTAAATATTATTTGTTTGATTACGAATATTTCAAAATATTTTATTTTTAAATAATAAATTAATTTTTTTAAAGGAAAAATGTTAATTTAAGGTGAATGAAAATTAATTAATTAAACACTTTAAATTATTTGTGCATATTACACATGCATTTATTGAAAATTTGCACATTAGGTGTCAATCACAGTTTAGTTAATGGGCACATGCCTGGAGCTGAGTCATGCTATGAATAAAGAGCTGGTGGTTGATTTTTACTCAAGTATATTATATAAAGTGATAAACTGCTGTTACTTTTTTTCTTTACTATAGTCAAAATCACTGCTTATGTATTTTATTTATTTATTTTTTCATTTATACCTTAAATGCAGGCCATTCTACTTAAGAAATTTTCTAATAAGGTTTCTTCTTCAAATAAAGCAACATGATGAATCATCAAAGTGTAATGAACCCTTTGTAAAGTTATCTATAGATTTATGTAATGTTTCAGGCTATATTTACATCAATTATATTTGCATTGGAAAAACTAAATATATTTTCTATAATTCTTCAAAAGAAATTAAATCATTGAATAAGGGGAAAAAAAAAGAGTATGTTATTAAACTTTACTAATTTATAAAAATAACTTTTAATTTAAATTAAATTTTATAGCATCCTCCCACATCTTTATTGTTCAAATTACATTAATTTATACAATTATTTTTTATATTGTTGTTTATGCATGTATATTTATTTATAGCAAAGGACAATTAGGTCATGGTAGTATAGAAAATCATAAGACTCCTGAATTAATCGAAGCTCTCGAAGGATTACAGATAAAATCTGTATCTGCTGGTGGATGGCATTCTGCAGCAATAAGTGGTCGAGTATAATTTTATTTTTAAGATGCTGAATAATATTTGCAAAAAGGTTAAACTGCATTCATTTAAATTTTTAACTGATTGAGAGAACTTAAAAGAACACAAAACACTATACATTTATTTGTATATTAATTATGTCAATTATGCATGGTAAGCAATTAAAATAATCACATTTTCTTTCTTTTTTTTTAATTATTTGATGTGTAAAATGAAAGTTAAAATGAAACATTGTTATATGTTTATTCACAAGGAATATAATAAAAGCAACAATTTTATTATTCACATATATTATTTCTAAATAATTTTTCACTAAAGTTTTTCCAGGTAGGTAAAAAAATAAGATGAATAATAAAATTCATGTGGGAAGATTTATTTTTGTTATGCTAATTTGTTTTATGTCTTCCTGCTCTGCAGATTTTAAGCTAAACTATTGTTCTTCCAGATTCTGGAGATCTTTACATGTGGGGTTGGAATGAGAGTGGACAACTTGGAATGCCATGTAATGAACTGCAAGGCAATAAAAGACCTATGGAGGAAATAGAAACTGTTTGCTGTCTTCCAAAAATTGTTGAACTTGAAGAAGAGAACGTGAAATCTGTCTGTTGTGGATGCCGCCATACTGTTGCCTTAACTGGTAAATTCATGCATTAATTAGAAATGGATTTGTTTTGTTTGCTACAGAATTAGTAATGAAATATTAAAATATTTTATAAACCTTAAAAATGTATTATAATAATATAATAATTCAATATAATTTGTTTATAATTTTTTTATAAAGCACTGATATGTTATATTTTAATGCTTATTTAATAAATGAAATTTTACCTCGGTGGCGCCCATAAAAATTATTTCATTTGCAATTTCTTTTATTTTGCACTTTTTCATCATACTATACCGATTTTCTTAAATTTTAACACATACATTTGCTTTTTCACAGTCAATTTATCCCCAAGTGAAAGTATCTATTTCCTTTTAATAAGCTAGCTATAAAAAATGAAAGAAGCACAGTACCCTTATCAGAGCTGTTATCCTTCATGTGTGAAAGTACTTCTGTGAACAGGTTTGCAGGGGGAGCAAGGAGGAGAAGATGAAATAAAGAAACACTGGAATTTAATGAAGAGTGTGGACATTTATTGAAGCAGGACGGCCATCCTATGTACTGGTTCTCAATGTCCATATGTTCTGCTATAGCCATAATTGGCTACACGTCATTTATATCTATTGGTTCAATGACGTCGTTCGTGCTAGGCATGCTCGTTAAATTTTGACTCAGCACCCTGCACTCACGTTATCTGCATGACTTTTTGTAACATCTCAGGTTCCTCTACCTTCTGCAATGTTTCCTTGAATGTTGCTCCCACCTTCATTGCATATAAGTTAGCATCATGAAATGATATAAAAAATTTCACTTATTATTGAATTACCTATTAATTTTATTTCAGTGTGGCATTTATCGTTATATTTAATTAGATGTTTCCAAGACCTTTCAAATGCCTTCATCATTCCTGTAACACATTTGGATCCCTAAGATATATCTGTGGGAACTGACATTGAATTCTAGGCTAACTACCCACCTACAAGTATTTTTCAACCACCTTTTACAATATATTTAGATATTCCAAATTATGTAGAGTTTTAAGGTTATTAGCATTTCAAAGTGGACATGAAAAAGTAAGGCTGCATTCCTGAACTGACGACTCATACTGATTTTATAGATGTTTTTACTTCAAAAATATGCATGTAGCAATTGAAGGGTTTTACATAAAAAAATTATTCATTTGCATTTAAAATAATGCATTTTGAGCAGAAATAGGAACATGGCAGCATTTTCTACTTACACTATAAAACTTATAACAAATCCTACAGCAGCTAAATGATTTAAAAAATATCTGTGCATGCATATGGAAAAGTATTCCATTCCAACAAAATTGAAAGAAAACAATGCCTTTTTTGAAGTTTCATGGCAGATTTTCCTATTACTGAACTCCAGAAGGGACATTATATTGCCATGGATATATTTGCCTCCTTTATTTTTTTTTTATCCTCTAATTTTATTCTTTGAAAAATAATAATAAAAAAATGTGAAATTTGTTCCAAGTTATTTAATTTGCAATTTTTTCAATTTCAAAGCTTTGTTTGGTTAATGGTTGGTTCTGCCTCAATATATAATTGCATTACTCTTGAAATTTAAAATTGCAATTTTTTGATAATGAATTCTGCTACCTATAGAAATTAAGAATAAGAAAAATATTTTTAAATTTAAAATGCTTATATTTTCTTAATTTAAATGTAATGTTCACTGATAATATGTGTCGAACTACAAATTTTTGAAAGTTGACACCTGTAAAGGCTGTTTTATCCTGCTAATCCGCATAGTTTTAGTAGAACTGCCACTGTCATATGATTATTCCACTTTATTCAAAGACACAAGATCATTCAGCATGAATATCTTCCTAACAGAATTATATAATTTCTTAATAAATATGTTTGCAATGTTTATTTTTATGCCTTAAAATGTTACCCTTTTTTTTTATACAGAGAAAAACCATGTATGGACCTGGGGATGGAATGAATATGGCCAATTAGGTCATAAAAATGTTAAATTGACCGACGCACCTGAAAAAATTCAGTTGCCAAATTCATTACACCCTTTGGATGTAAAAGCCAAATTCTGGAGTACATTAATAATTGGCTCTATGCTTGAAAAAGAATGAGTATGTATATACCAACATTGACTTTTTTATTTAAATATATAAATATTATTTAGATTAGCAACAGTTTGAAAACAAAAGACTGTTATTGGTGCATGCAAGATTTTAGAAAAAGATGATCAAAATCATTCAATCTGAATCTGTATAAACTTTTCTTAGAAATTTTGTTTTCAATTGAATGAATTATAATTGTGAATTAGGTTCCAACATTAATGCAGCTCAGCTTCATTTTATCAAATGCAGTAATGAAGTAAATAATAATCGTCATGAAATATTAAATTATTTTATTTAGTAAAACTATATATAAAAATACAAAATATAATTACAATATGCACTAATAATTTTATTCTATTTTCAGATATTCTTCTAATTTTTCAGCTGGTACATTCTTTATAATCCATTCCATTCTGGACAAGCATAGTGTGCTCACTTTAGTCAGATCATGCTGAAAAAAGATATATTTTTTGTTTCTCTTTAAAAATATGAACTTGAATTGGAAAATTGAAAATTAATAACTCAAACTTAATATGTAATATTTTCATTGAGCTGTATAATTATTTTTATAATCATTCACTATCTATATATTACAAAACACTTTATAAAGCAGTATAACAATTAGATGCATTCAAAATTATATTTAAAAATGCATAAAATTTGGTTTCCCACCTGTAAAATATGTAAACCATTTGTTGTCAGAACCAATAATTCTTTAACACCATCTCCAGTGACATCAACATAACTTAATTGCAATAAAGGATAGGAAAACATTTGTTCGTCATATGATGTGTAGGATTCACTGCCTTCAACATTCCATTTAAAAACCATAAGTTGCTAACAATAAAAATAAATAGGCTGCATATTTTAATTGCTTTGATTCACAATTTCATATTGATTCAAAATTCTACTATATCTAAAAAGTAAGATCAGTTTGCAATTTAAATTTCCCGGGCATATGGTATTTCAATTTTTTTTTTCTCTTTTAGGTTGCTGGCACTGTCCTAGACATCGGTGTGAAACTGTACGTCAAAATATTCATCAGTGCTTAAATTACGCTTGGTTTTGTGAGATGCTAAAACTGATTCCGCCGATTTTTGAAACGTCTGAATTAATTGAGTAAAGAACTTGCGTTAAATTTTGTATGCGGAAACATATAGAATGTTGCAGAAGGCATTCGGTCAGCATTCCTACATCGAAAAGAAATGTTTAGAAGTGGTAAAAACAGTTCAAAGAAGGTAAAGAACGCAATGAAGACGAAGAGCTCTCTGATCGACCACCAACCTCAACTGACGAAGCTCACGTCCAAAAAATTAAAGATTTGGTGCTTGCAAACCGTCGATTTACAATTAGAGACCTTGCTGAGGATGTTGAAATTTAAAATTCCATTTTAAAAGATGTTTTGGGCCCCAAACGTGTCAAATTTTCATTGGTACCAAAAACACTGAATGTGGCACCTCACACTGCATTGATTCTTCGTGACTGTTTCGCCAAAAATAAAAACCCATATCGTTCCACAACACCGTATTCACCTGATTTAGCATCATGCTACTTCTGGCTATTCCCTAAACTCAAAAGACCACTCCACTTTGAGTCGATTGAAGAGACATTTCAAAAATCGCCAGAATCAATTTTAGCATCTTATAAAACCAAGTGTTTAACTCAAGCACTCATGAATATTTTGAAGTAAAATTTCATATAGATGTCAAGGACAGTGCCAGCAACCTAAAAGTGAAGAGAAAAAAAAATGAAATACCATATGCCCGGGAAAGTTGAATTTAAAACTATTCTTACTTTTTGAACACAGTAGTAGATATTTTATATAATATATTTGCATCATAACATTATTAGTTATTAATTTAATAAATATTTATATTATTTTTAAGTAATACAAATGAGCTGATACTTTTAAAATACAAATATCAAATTCACACATTAAAATTTCATCTGTTTAATAAATATTTTGAACAAATAAAAATTTCTAGAACAATTACAATGTGAATAGGTACAAAGGTAAAATCAGCAATTTCTTAATAAGTAAACTATTTTACCTCCTGCACTTTCTAAAAAAATAATAATAAAATGGATAGCAAAAAAAAAAAAAAGTTATCACTAATGGTTGTGAAATCATAATATTTTTGTTTTTTAAACAAATCACAGGTAAGTAAATTTACCTGCTATGTCTGTCTTTAATGAGTAACATTGAAATTATTATTGATAATTTATTATAGAAATTTAAAAGAAAAATATTTTTCCTGAGGTTACACTTTAAGAAACAAACCTGCCCATAGGTTCCTAGTAATATTTCATTATTCCCATCCATGTCGATATCTGCTACCAGGCCACATGTAACACAATCACTTTTGTTGCTGGCCAGTAAAACCTTTTGAGATGTCAACTCCAAGCCATTTTTTAAAATGTCTCTGCATGTAAAAATAATCAGTATATCAAATGTATAAAATGATACCAGATTTTAAAAATTTATAGTAAAGTTAAAAGCATATATTATCTTTACTTTTGAAATATAATCGGGTATTTTCTTTTTACAGGCAATTTTTCTTATTAGGAAATAAAACTGCTCAAACCACCAAAATTACAAATGTAAAAATGTTTGTACAGTTTAGTAAATACAATTTTATTTTAAATTAAAAATTAAATCAAAACTATTCTAAAATGTTCATTGGAAAAATTATTTTTGCTAAAAGTGATTTTTTACATTAATAATAACAAAAAATATTAAAAGCCAATAATAATTCTACAGGTAAAATTTAAATAAATTCTTTTTACTTCATTTATATAACAGTATGTCATAGTGTATCAATTTTAGTGTAACTATTATATACATATTATGAGCAAATATGCTACTAGAAGGTGGCAAAATTCATTTAATTAACTTTATTAATTTTATTTATTATGTATATATAAAAGGCCTTCCCATTTATTATGATTACTATTCCTTATGACCTAAAATTTATAAAGTATAGTCCAGCCAAGAATAGCTTGGAATGATAAACATCTGGTTTAACATAGAAAACGGAAGGAAAGAGTTAAGATTTGTTAGGGGTGCTAAAGCTGCTTTGAAAGAAAGAGGTGTAGAATTTTTTCAACTTGTTTTTCTTTTACTATTACGTAATCTACAATTTGAATTATTAAAGATTAAATTCTTTTTTATTACAATTTAAATCCCTCCTAAACAACATTTATGACGTCACTCTGAATCCGCCTGACTTGGCTGCTTGCTATTTTCCACACAGTCGGTGGTTGGACTCTACATTAAAGATTAATTAGAATTTTTAATACTCGGGTATGAATTATAATTCTGCTTCTTCACTGGCAAAACTAGACAATCCTTTGTTCTAACTCATTCAATCGCATTGCTCAGTCATTAATCTTTAGGAAAAAATATTTTATAGTAATAAAGTAAAAAAGTTTTTTTTTTTTTTTTTTTTTTTTAAATTCATTTGGAAATATATTTTGGTAGCTTTAAACTAAATATGTTTCCCTTTGCATATCAACCAGATATGATGTACAATTCATAATGTAAAAAAAAATATTGCAAATTGATAGGTATTAATATTTAAATACCCAATTCTTTTTTATAATCAGGGATGGGGAGTCAGCCAAAACATTTCCGACTTCAAAGTCGAATTTTGTATACAAATTTGTAAATGCCTACCTCCGGCTCTTTATCATAATTTTATTAACTATAATCTTTACTCATGGATTATGAAAAATTCAATGTCTGTTATTAAAGTCATATATCTGTAAAAAAAGTTTTGAATTAACAAAGTGTTTTTTAAATAAGTGTAGTATTTGCACTCATCCTTGTGCTCTAAATGTGCTTACAAAAATACATATAACCTATGAAGAGTAGCAGTTGCAAACAATCAGGTGCAAAAATTTTGTAGAATAGCTTAAAAAAAGCAAAATAAAACGGTAAGTTTTAAGCACAAAGATGATATATTTGTAATATATTGCATTTTGTATGTTTTTAGTAATAGAATAGATACAACATAGCTTTTTATAAGCTTCAGTGCTGAGAAAAGTTTGTCAACACTTAGTTTGATGCTAAAGCAGTCACTGTCTTTGCTACCATAGTACTGAAGTATACAATTTAATGTCTTCCATAACATTAGTTCCCATAATTTTAGAAAAATAAGAATTTATTTTATAAGACTTGGGAATCAGATTTTTAAACCAACTCCTTACAACTTCAAAATTGCTGGATTCCAACTCCCCACCTTTGAGTATAAGTAATAAAAAAATAACTAATTTTTAATAAATTCTTCATAAATTAATATATAAAATATTAATAATTTTAACATGTTTAAAGCAAATATTTCTTTCAAGATTTAATATAAAGCATTCATTCAGAAAAATATAAATATATATAATAACAATAATAATCACCTGTAGACTACAGACATTTCAATCATGTTCCCCACAAACAAATTTATTTTGTCACTTTGACAATCCTTACCTATGCAAAACATAATTAATTATTTTAAAGTTGCTTAATTTGATATATTACTGCTAATTTTTTTAATTTAAATTCAAGAAATATTACCTAAAAAAGCCATTTATTGATATATTAAGAAATAATTTTTCAAGATTCTTTACTACAATAAATGTAGAAGATATGAATAAAAAATATTTATTTTCCAAAAAATGTTTTTAAATAAATTTGATGTATATTTATTTATATGCCAGGACAACATTTAATGAATATAGGATTAATCTGCAATCTATATATTAGTTTAATTATATAATACAGTTTTATCTATATACTACTACAGTAAAATGTTTCTAAATCAATTAACATATAGTTTACCCTTAATATGTATATATTTATATACGATTTATATCATAAATATACAACTTTAAAAAAATTGAATTTTGCACATCTTTATAATCTATGAATTGCTACTAATAGTAGTGTAATTATTATTTATTTTTCATTTTAAATATTGACTAGTTGTAAATTTATGATGATGTTCAGATGTTCCTGAATCAACTGGCACATAATTTTATCCAGGGTTGGGGAATAGGCCAAAAAATTTCGACTTCTGATACTTTTCCATAATTTTATGTACTATGATTTTGAAGAATTTCAAATTCAATAACTTTTATTAAATTTGTATGTGTGGAAAAACGGAACTTTTATAAAGTATTTTGTAAAACTTTAGCGGTGCAGCATTTACATTAACTTGTATTCTAAATTTGCTTACAAAGAATACATATATCTTATAAAAAAATAACTGTACTAAATTAAAGGTATCAAATTATTATAGAATAGCTTAAGATAAAAAGAAAATCGTACATTTTAATCACAAAAATGCTATATTTGTGATATAGCAAATCTTATTTGTTCTTAATAATAGAATAACTTTTATATGATCTTCTTTCATTGTGGATCCCAGCTAGCTTTTGATAAGCCTCAGTCCTGAGAAAACTCTCTCAACACTGATGTGGTTTGCTGCTAAATCAACAACAGTTTTTGCTACTGGTTGTTTTATTGAAGGATATAATTGAAATTGCCTCCTTAACGTTTAATTTTAACATTAATTGTTAGAATTACAGAAAAATTATTTTAATTATAAAACTTAGAGGAGTCAGATTTTTAAACTGATTTCTTCAAATATGCTGAACTTCCACTCCTGCCACTAATATGAATAAATTTAGATATGATTTATGTTATAAATACATAACATAGAAACAGTTGATCCTGCAGATTCATGAATTTATTATTTTACTTTTTAAATATTGACTAGTTACAAATCTATTGTACTGAAATGTTTCTGGATTAGTTGACGTATGGTTTTATCCCTTACAAGTATAAATTTAACTGCAAATAATTTTGTGAGTACATAATATAAAATCAGTTGATGTTGTATATCTATGTAAATAATGACTTACTTAATGGCTTGTTAAGTATATTTGAATCCTGAAAAAGTCTAACTGAACATATTGGTGCATCATGCTGAATCTTCCAAGATGCTTGAACACATGTTTCTAAAACAATTATGAAGAATAAATTAAAATATAAGTAATATCATTAATAAAAATTAATACAAAAATAAAAGTACCCGGCAATTTTACAGAAGTGACTATAACATGACCATCTTTACATCCAAATGCAGCAATTCTGGATTCTGGACTAGACAAGAAATCCATCCACATCACCCTTAAGAGAAAAAAATACAACTTTAAATAATTTATCTTCTTAAAATTTAGTATATCTAATAATAAAATATACCATTTAATGATTAAAATACTAAATTTTAAATCATCATAAAATCAATTGATATAGAGACGTTGTAAACTTACAAACTATCCAACAATGAAAACTCAGGAAAACACGTAGTGCTTGGCTCTTCACAATAAGCTTGTTCAATTTTATCCTACAAATTTAATAAAAAGATTAAATATTATGCAAAATTTTTTTCTACAATAAGTAGTAATTTTTTAAAGGAGAGGATAAAAAATAGGCATAAAACACTTTCAAATATTTACCACATTAATTAATATTAAACTAGTGAGGGTATAATAAAGAAACAAAAGTTTCACAAAGAGGCTTATTAAAATTTTAAATCTACTTAAAATTTATTGATTAAAACAACAGATTAAGGTAATTTCTTGTTAATTAGGTAATTGCTAAACACACTGTAGGGCAACCTATTTGAAACTACAAAAATTTACCTCTTTAAATAATTTTAATAGAATTATTAAATTATGAGAAAATTAATAGCAACACTTATAAACATTTCCTAACTTTTATATAGATAAATTAAATCATTCAGTAGATTTATACAATTAAAAAAATATAGTTTGAAACTAGATTAATTTTCTAAAGATAAGCCTGAAGTCACAAAATATCTACTATAAATTGATTATAAATAAATATTTTATATAGCTTCCTTAGTTTCAGAAATAAAAGCCAATTAAATTTTTCATAGAAAAATGTCAAATCTGTATTGCAAGTAAATTACATACTAAATACAATATATGAATAATACAAGTTATATTTATCTTAATAGATTATAAGCATTTAGTATTCACATTTATATGATAGTCTAAGATAATTGTAACCTTATTTTAATCACTAGAATATTTTCTATTTTTATAAAATAGTAAAGGAGTATTTAAAACTTAATATTTTCACAGCAATAATAGTAAAGATTTTTTTTTAACCTATCATTCTTGAATTTTTAGTCTTGGCATTAAAGTAACATTTGCTACAGAATCAAAAAATTATAAATATTTGGATTTTTTTGCACACAATTTCATGTATTAAAAGTTTCCATATAATCACATACTTCTCTATAAAGATGAACTTTTATATCATTTCCACTTAGCAACCACACCACTTCCTTCTTACTATTAATAAACAACCTTAAAAGAAAATTGCTATTAATAATTCATGCAGTAAATTTTCATTTTGTTTCCTTTAAAAAAAAAGAGGGTAATAACAGATACGAGTATTAATAAAGTCATATTAAATTCAGTTAAAAATATATAAGAACTAGCATATATAATCTGGCATTGCCTGGCTTCAGAAAATAAAGCTTATTAACTTTCATATCAAAGAAATAAGTTGAAAAGCATCATCCGTTTGCTGGCAATTATCAGCAAACTCCATTATGGATTTTGAAATATTTGACATAAAAAATATTTAAAAACAACAAAACAATCAAAAATAAAAACATTACATGCAAGCGTTAATAAACCAAGAAGCAAAATATCAATCATATACTAAAAGAGCTGTGATGTTATTTTTCATTCATAATTCTGAAACAATTATTAGTACCATCAGATGGCAATAAAAATAAGATTTTAAGGTTAAAGATAAAAATAAAATAATTTGATTAAAAAATTGCTACTAATAATTTTTTGACAACCTACCAGATAAAATAAGAAATCATTTTATTTTCTTCCAATTCAAGTGCTATAGTTTTTAAAAACATGATAACATTCTGATACCTCCACATTTTCTATAGATGTACAAGGTGCTCTTTGTTTAGTATCAATTCTGGTCTGATTGAATAGGTTTCTTTTCTTATGGGGTATTGCAAATTTAACAATATAAACCGGTGTGAAGTTCAATGAACTCTAGTTCTCAACCTCATGCTAGAACACTCTTATAGCTATAGAATTTTGAACATCCAGATACGGAAGAGTAGTGAATTCCACCCAGAAGAAGGCGTTGAAACCTGAGACAACATGTCAACCATGAAAAATGAACTACGCACGAAGTCACCAAATTGGCACAAAAGCTTATTAATCTTAAATTAGGTAATTTTTTAATGAATATGAATCCAATTTTGAATTCTTTTTTTTTTTCGCTGCTCTAGGCTTTGTATTAGAAGTATTTACACACAAATTTATGTATATATATATATATGAAAAACTTTTACACAATTTTAAAAATCTACTTTAAACAGATAATGCATTTAAATCATATATTAATGTTTGTAAATTTTTCAAATTTTTTAATTTTTTTAATACATAAAAAAAAAATAAAGATTTTTATTACCTAAACGAATTTGAGAAAATGAGTATGTAATATCAGTTATTTTAACCAGCAATTCAGCTGAAAGGAATTATTTATTTATCTCTTAATTAAATCCCCAGTAATTCAAGCAATGGGTAATTTCTAAACACAACATTTCAGGGTAACCTGTTTCAAATCTATAAAAATTTTTCCTCTTAACAGAAGCTGTCACAAAATTGAAACAAATTATTAAAAGCAATAGCTACAGGTATGAACTTTCCTTTAGATGAATTATATGAACTTTTATATAGATGAATTAAAGTGAATCATTAGGCAGATTATATAATGATGATTAAAAAAATATTGTTTGAAACTAGAAGATTAATTATTCTAAAAACAAAGAAGCTTAAAATTACATAATATCTACTACTAATTCATTGTAAATAAATATTTTATACTCTAAAATATTCATACAATATATAAAATTGTAAAAATTCTTCTTACTCAGTATGAGTGAGATGAAAGGGTACAAAATCAAGACAAATACTAAGACAGCCCTCTAAAAAGTGAAGGGGAAAAAATATAACAATACAATTTAATAAGAAAAGAGAAATTATTGCAGCTACAATAATTTAATTACACTTTCATATTTTGAAGCATTTATATTCTGTTATATTTCTCAAATTATAGTAAATAGTTTTATGATTTTTAAACTTTGCATTTAATTACCTGTATAAAATGCTAAAATAAAGTATTATAATTCCTTAATGTTTGTGTCAGTTTTACATCAATTAAAAGATATAAGAAGAGCTAAGTGCCAATGATTATTTGTTAAGCATTTATAGAATAAATTAATATATACTGTATAATATATATTAATATAAATTAATCTTTACACTTTAGATAAGTTCTAATTTTAAAAAGATGAATTGTATTTATATACAATGCATTTCACAAGTTCATTATTCATATCAGTTTCCTTTTAGCATGAATTCACTCATGAATAATTACAACTAAATCAACTAATGGCTGAACAACGAAACAGTATTAATTCAATAGGCATATAATTTACTTTGGTTTGTAGCTCTACGGTCATCTTGTGCACACGTGGGCTAAACAGACCAGGACCTATAGTTTAAAGTGGATTCCGAACCACTCACAAACATCCATGCCACCACCAGGGTCCGAACTTGGAGCTTGTGATACCAGAAAGGCCAGAGCGCTAGCCAATTAGCCATCAGGCCACTACAATTTACTGTGGAGTTATATGTGTCCATATTTAGTTTAAATGTGCTTTCATATTAAAAACCAGTAAATTGGCTGCTCCATTACATTATTTATCAACATATAATTATTCATAAAGTTATATCCTGTTTAATTAGCAAATATTTAAACAATACAATTCTTGAAGATAAAAATATTAAAAATGCATTTTACGTGCAATGTTGTCTAAATCACATTCAATCATTGGCTCCCATTTGGAATAAATATTCAAATATTGGCTCATAGCACCAGATGTGTCACACTAAAACAAAATAAAATTTTGGTATTATTGTCTCCAATCCAATTTAACCATAATAGATTTTAAGTGTATTAATAATTTTATTACCTAGTATTTTAAGTTACAGCATTTGTAAACATAGAAAATAAAACAAAAATTGTTTAATAATATAAAGCATTTATGTTATGTGTCTATCTTATTACTCTTAGCAGCATAATAATTTGATCATAAATATTTTGTAAAATGAGAAAAAAAAAATTGATCAAAAGAAATAAATTTAATGAAAGGATAAAAGCAATTTAAAAGACTTCTCTTGTTTAAATTGCAGCAGTTAATAAAACAACATAAATAACTTTAGATTTAAAAATTGCTTACTTTTGTGAATGTAATTCCCACAACATAGTCATGTTCATGATAAGCTTGATTAAAAGCATCAATAGAGATTATTTCAGCACCACCTTTTAATGAAATAAAATGTTATAATATTTAAGAAATATATTAGTGTAAAATACTTTTTTATAAATATGAACTTATTACAGGCTTGACAAAATCTTTTGTATAAAATTACAATTTAACTTTACCCATGAAAAATCTGACATTTATTAACTTATTTTCATCATGGTTGGCGCAACAGCCCTATGGTGGGCCATCTACCTACTAGCAGATTTCGAAACATGAGATGCCTTCTTTTTACAGGGTAGGATTTTCAGCCCTACCCCAATGCTCTACAGTCATGTTAGACTGGGGCCTACAGTTTAAAGTGGATTCCAAACTGCTACAAACATCCATGGCACTGCCGGAACTCAAACCCGAAACCTGTGGTAACGAACGCTAGCCACTCGGCCATTCAGGCCCAATAAATATTATATACATAAAAAATTAATTGTTTTCCAAATTTCAACTTGACTGATAATTCAGATCAATCAGGGATATCAAAATTAATGGTAAAGTGAGGCCTTTAAGAAACCTAAATGTCAGAAAATTTGACATCTTAACTTTATTTTCTAAAAGTATTGAAAATCATTTTTATTTACTAGCGAATACAATTATACATGGATTGTTAGATTATTACTTTTAAAAGAAAATTATGCATAAATATAAATTCAAATTACCAAATAATCTTGCATTTTTTTTTATTGTATCTTATTACAGATATTTGTAATTTTTTTGTTTTTAAATAGGCCTTGAAATTGACAAGATTTTTAAAACTATTTTACGAAGTTTCTCTTCCTAATAAGAATGTAAATATAAATTGAATGCAAAAAAAAAATTGTTTTATAAAAATGAATGCATGCCGATGAAATAAGATGATTCTGGCCGACTTCAATTAAAGTCAACCAATTGATATAATTTGATAATGATTTCATGAATACAATTTCATCTTTCATACCACAAGTGGAAAGAAATTGTTATTGTTTGCATCCAGCATGATATTAATTCAATATTATGAAATTATGATACCAGATGGAAAATATAAGTTAATATATTTTATTATTAGTCTGATGGCTTGACAATTAAATTAGATATATATATATATACATATTACGAAACAATTCTTTTGTACACAAGTTTAATTGATTTGTCACAGTTATTATTTTTTCAATTCATCAATTTTTATATAAATATTTATTAGAATTCATTACAAAACTCTCGATCTTCAAGCTGATGCACTTTATTTTTGAATGTCAATGCATGCATGGCTAATTTTTAAATAAAAATTATTTTTCTAAGCATTTTAGAAAACTCAACAATAGTCAATCATTAATTGATCAATTTCTATTCGTTAATTTTTCTAAAATGCACATTTATTTTCAAGTTTCTATGTTTAAATGTTTTGATTTTTTTCATTGCATTATCCAGCTAATATATTTTACTTTATAATTTAATAAAATATTCTTTATATTTCAAGTTTTTACTGTTATAAATAAATTTAAGAATAAAAAGAAACTTATGGAGTAGTTATTACAAAATGTGTGCTTAGATGTTGTTTGTGTTATGTTCTTACAATGTAAAAAAAAAAAATTACCTGGAATGTAAGTAAACTGAACTTCCCGAGTAGAAAAGTTGACACTTTGCTGATTCTTAGAATATTCAATGCAATATACTTTTCTTTTAGATGAAGCAACTAATATTTTATGAGAACTTTCACCACTGAATAACAGTGACGTTAGGCCATAAATACTACTTTGAAACGGTATACCATAAAAATGAGCTTCTATGGTATTCATGTTTTTAAATCTATAAGCAAAAGATTTAAATCAACTTTTATAATTTAGGTATAAATTAATGATTGATTGATATATTAAATAAAAACAATTTTATAAACGCAGTACAGATAACAAAAAAGAAATTAATTTAACAGTATATATATAAAACATTTCATCGAGCAAAACTTATTAAATTTTGTCACAAACTCAATACTATTTTCGATTAACAATCATGCTAAATCAAAATGTTTTTTTCTACTACATAATTTTAAACAAATGAATAAATATTTTTTTACTTAACTCACTTAAATGCTACACATTAAAATAAACTTTTAAAAAACATTGGCTTTCGGATTCGGGTACACGCAAATAAAAATTTAATTTAATAATTTTATATTATTTTTTTCGAAAGCCATATATGCTTTCTATCATTGTTTGATTATAAAATATCACGAATTTTGCGTAAAATAAAAACCTCGTTTTCATGAGAGCACATATTTATCTGTGTTTTCGAAAACGAAACTTTATCGGGAATAAATAATAATTAATTTATTCGAGAAAGTTAATTTAATGAAATATGAAAAAATTTATTCAACATGCAATCATGTTTCTTATCGTAGTTTTTACACGAATCCCTTGTGAAATATTTTAATTGTTTTGAAATATTTACTTTTCCCAATATGTTGGCAAGTTTTCAATAGAAAAAAAATAAAAACAAAGTAAACTAAAGAGTATGAAACTTTGGTTTATTTATAGTGTAAATTCAACACTCTAGAAAGAGAATAGTATCCTTACAAGGTTTGACACATCCTGAGAAGCGCGAGAATTTCTATTAACAAGATTCAAAAACTAGAAGTTAAATAAAAATAAAAATAAAAATGCGTTCCGCCCACGACAACTCCTTGTTGCCAGTTTTTAGTTTTTAATAGTTTTCTGAAAATTTATTGAAAAGACGAACCACAAATAAACGTAGTAATTGCTTTAAGCATTAATCAACCACTTTATTTTTCTAAAAAAAAAAAAAAGGTTTTGTAATGTGACAATTTTAATAAATTAGAAGCACTGAAAGAAGTGAAGAAAATGTAAGCTGATAAAATCTAAAATTTAGCAATGCCTATTAATTTAATTTGTTTTGAAAACTGGAAAATAAAGAATAAGATCATAATTTATGTGACTAGCGTATACTTCTAAAACAATTTGTAGACGCAAACGTAACTGATAGATTTAGTCAATTTTCAGAAGGTTACAAAATAACAGCTTATTTGACAACTTCTAGTTTTAGTTTTGTTTTCCTTTTACGAATAATGACGTCATCATGGCGGCGACCAACGACTTGACGAAAGATGAGGACGATAATGGTATCAAAATACAAGACACACGTGGCGAACCTCTTTCTCTTTCAAAATACTTCCAAGTTATGAATTCGTATGGACGTGAAATTTTTTTCGCGATAACAATTGTATTCACAGGTATTGCTGCGCTTCAAAGTGGGTACGGAACTTCTATTTGTTTTGCGTGGCTAACCTAAATTAGACCGGTAACTGTGTAAACATTAGATGTATCCGTCGAATCAGGATGCAGGTGATTGATGTAACTCGTTCTGCATTCATTCAATTTTATTTATTTTACACTATCATAGTTTAAATATTTTAATTTTGTTTCCATAAAAATAATTTATGCATGAAATTCCGTGCGTAATGTGTAGAAAAATTATCCTACAACACCGGTTTTAATTAATCTTCAAAGTGGACAAAATTATTTCACTTTTAATAAATAATAATATATTAAAATCTGCAATCAACTTATATATTATGAATGCACATTTGTCTTTATTTTCATTGATTAAGCATTTTAATATGTTCTAAATGCGGAGATAATAATTTTTTTATTAAAAGTTCCGTCTTGGGAAATAAAACTTTATTCTAAAGCAAATAACTGTTAGCCTATTAAATGGAGAATTAATATAAAATTAATTAATTTACTATGTTCGAGTGAATTTAATGGCATTTTCTTTTTTGTACATTTTTGAAATATTTAAAAACAATTTAAATTTTTGTTATTTATTTTCATACATTAAGAAACAAAAATTTTCTTAATCTTTTGTTTTAAATGTAGAGATATTGAAAAGTATTTCAATGAAAAATAAATTATAAAATTTTATCTGAAACACCATTCTAAAACAATTTTACTCTATCATTTTTATCTATAAAATGGAATTATTTTCTCTTTTTTGATTAAATATTCAGTGGTTTATTTTTTTATTAATTTAATATATTCTAATTTATAATTACATTTTATTTTTTAGTATTTTCATCATAATGCTTTTTTATTTTCCACTTTATTATTATTATTTTTTTACAATTGGTAGTAAAAAGCTTCAATAACTCTATCTTTAATTACCTAGAATGTTACGTTTTTAAATGCTGGACAATTTAATTTTCCACTAGAATGGTAGAAAGGTAGCAGATTCAGCATTAACTGTTACACTGCACAGTAATTTTAAACAAACATTCCTAAGATTAGCATATAAGGGTTTCTTTATCAAACCTTTCTTCTTGTTTAGTAATCGAACATCCGTTGAAGAATATCATTTATTTCATTAAGCAAATCATAAACATGGAAAATTTACGAAAAGTTCTTAATATTTGAAATACTTTCTATAAATACATTGTTGAATGCAAAAATCCTAACATACAATATATAGTAGTCGAAGTATAATGATTTATTAATGCACTCTTTGGAACTAAACCAAAAAAAAAAAAGCTAAATCTCTTATACTTAAAATGATAGATTGGTACACATTTTGTATCATTTAGGCTTGCTATGTGAATATTTTCTTGATTTGCTTTACTGCAACACAAATGCATATTTTATTTTCAAAGATCTTTAATCTTCATGATGGCTTTGATAATTAATGTGTCATTGAGATTTGAAAAAGGAAAGTTCTTGATTTCATTTTTTTTTAAAATATTTCCTGTAGGTGTGAAATATATATGAACCAGTAAGCTGTTCTCTTTTTACCCTCAATTATAATGAGAACTTTAGATAGATGGGGTAGAGAATGTTGGAAAAATTATTTTAAAAGCTGTCTTCTCTTTCTATTTCTTTCTACATCTCCCTTGGTTAAGGTAAAGACTGTATAATTTACTGAGTACTTGGGAAAAAATAATTCCCTTACCTCTTTTTACTTACTTAATTAAAAACATAATAATTTGGTATAGAGCAATTTGCTCAGAAATCTAAAATAAAATTAGCAAATAAAAAAAGTGCGAGCAATAAGCGATATAATAAGGTTGAAATTTAAAATTGCTCATGAAGGAGTATGTTATGTGCAAAGAAATTATTTATTCTGTTGAGGATAATGTATTCAAATTTTGCTGAGGTTACTAAGCAAAGAAATTTGTCGATTTTGTGGAAGCTAGTTGTTGATGCTTGACTAATGGATAGAAACTATTTGATTGTTTTTCCAGTAGTCTGGGAAAGGAGCTAAATGAAGTAATTTATTAAAGATGATGATTTATAGACACCAAATGAATTTAATTTTTTACAATAGGGGGAATCTTGTTTTTACTTGATATATACAATTCTTATATTAGCTATAAGAACGAATAGTCTTTCGCTGTCTTAATTTTTAAATCATGAAACTTGGGAAGATTAGAGATGTCCATGTAATGTGTTTGCAAAATCAAATTCAAAAAGTATAAATTGATGTCAACTTGTTTAATATTATTTTAAGATCTCCCTACATGTCAAAATGTATTTTTTAATAGTGAAATTAATCTTTATCAGAAAAATGTTAAATTAATAACATAAATTAACATTTAAAATTTATTATTTTAATTTAAATTAAAAAATTTTTTTGAAATTGTATTCAAAAATGTTTTTGAAGTTTCTGCAGTATGTTATTAAGAAACCATTTATTTATTCCCATTCTAAATAAAGGAGTATGTTAATTTTAATTTATTGAATAAATAAATGCAGAAAGTAACTATTTCTTATTTTCTTTGCAGCCCACTTAAAACCAAGAAAGTAAATCCTCCAGATGTATTTTTTGAATCTCCATCTTTAGTCACCGACTTCTACAATGGAAATATCAAACACCTCTTATCGCTGATCTCAGAAAAAGATGTATCTTTGGTTATGTACTATGCTCCATGGGATGCTTCCTCCCTGCAAGCAAGAGAAGAATTTGAAACTGTTGCCAAATTTTATCACAATGAGGTATTGTTTTATTTTTATTTATATTTTGTGAAGGGCTTTGTTATGACAGGCTTGAATGTGAGCCAAAATTTGAATCCTATGGAAATCTTGAGTATTTTTTTTTACATAAAGGTAGAAGGAGCCACAGAAATATATTAAAAATATCATTTGAATATCTTTAACATGACTATTATTATCTATTTTTCTCTTATTATTATTGAATTACTTCTATCAAAGCATTTATTTATATATGTTTGCAAAATTTTTTTATAAACTTTTTTGTGTGACATCTGATATTATTTGAGTTCTGTCAATATGTATCTCGTTATGAATGTCAGATTTTGAAAATAATTTCTTATTGAATATTTGTGTATGTGATAATGAGCTTTGACATAAATATATTTAATCATAGCTGGCTTCTTTTAATTTTTTTCAGGCAAGTATATTATATATATTACCAATTTACTACATAAAGTGTAGATTTTTAAAGTTTGATTATTAAAAAAATATATATTAATGGATTTTATTGCATAAGGATGAAATATTATTTATGAAAATAAGCATAAATAAAAGAATAATAACACTATATTTTAAATTTATATCAATTTAGGTATTTTTTGCTGCAATCAACTGTTGGTGGCCTGAAGGAGAATGTAGAAAAAAGTTCTCTGTTTCTTCATATCCAATAGTTTTGTCATATGTCCATGAAATGGGTGTAGTTCGTTATGAAGGTCCAATTATATCTACATACTTAATAAATTTTCTTGATTCAATTTTATCACCTGTTGTACCTTTACACCATTCTGGAGAATTATTAGATCTACTTGCAAAACATGAGGTATATTCATCCATTTCTATGTTGTTTTATATGTCTATAAAATTACTTGACTGTTACATTATTTATATATCTTCATGATATGATATTGCAAGTGTATTTATATCAAATGTTAAAAAATTTACTTTTCATCTTAATTTCATGTCTATAATATGGATAATATGTGAATTATACCATAAGAAATTTTTTTATTTATTGATGAGAATCATAGGCCTCTATAATATAATCTGTGGAACATCTTCCTCCATTTTTTTTCATGGAAGTACTCAATTGCTAACAAAATGATTTAGATTATACACAAAAGTTTAGTAAAAACGATAAAGTGGACAACATTTAAGGGTTGTTGATTATGTAAAGTTAATTGTACTTTTACAAAACGGAGCAAGATACAATGGTATGATTGCATATTATATGGCAGTGGTGGGCAAATGTATCTCTTCATTGAATTAAGTGTCACTCTCATTGAAAATTGAAAATAATTTTTCATTGTTATTTCAAATCTTTTTTAATTTAACTAGTTAACTAATATTTTGTTATAAAACATTGTGCTCATTTTTGCTATTGTCTGTAATAATTATTTGAATGTTGAAAATTGTATTTGAATGTCGGTCTTTATTTTATTTTTAGTTGTGTTGTTTATTTATAAAAGTGATAAGTTTTTTAAATTTTGAAGCATTACATTTGCATGTTTGTAGTTATTAGAAATAAATTATTAATATATTGCATGCGACACACATCAACTTCTATAATTGATTTTTGGAAGTCATATTTTAAAAAAAATGCTTGCCATTTAATTTCAATTTTAGATCCAATCTATTGCAAATTTGTATATATGATGAAGTGAAGTCAAAATATGCACACTGTTGATCTCTCAATGTTTTGCTTTAATAAATTATATGGCAAATTTCTGAGATTTGACCAAAGATCTTTGCAATGTTATACTTTTAGTTAATACATTTTATTACTATACTTTCCTGTCTATATATAATCTGCAAATTATACATTGGAAACTCCTATAATTGTATTGTATAATATATGGACATTAAGTTTCAACAAATTGATTCTTAAAAATCATGTATAAACTGTCAAATCTGTATCTAAGTGTTTTTTGGAGAAAAGAAATTAATGGGCGAATGTGGTGTGTGTGGGAGAATAACTTCTAAAATAATAGTTGTGGATAATATTCAGCCTTATAAAAGTAGCGCATATATCAGTCATTAATGGGCACTAGTAAGAAAAAGAAAAAAAGTTTTTGAAGTTATTCATAATAATTGCTTTACAAAAAAAAAAAAAATATATGTGATATGGATAAAGAATTTCATCTCCTTGGGAAATATAAAAATTGGTAGTCAAAAAAATATTGTTTTTTTTTGTGTAGTTGTTAAATGTGTACCTTTCCATGTTCCACTATGTTAAATTTATAAAAAAAATTTTTGTTTAATTTTGCAATCAATAAATGAGTGTAATATAAATTTTTGTATAAAAATGGTAATGTTCTTTAAAACTGAATGACATTAAATAATTTAAACTATACTTTACAATATCAAAAAGAAAAAAAAATCACAAGTTTTATACTGTCATAAAAGTAGAATTTGTGTGGTATATGATACATCAAATAATTGATGTAAATGGCCTACAGGTTATACAGTACTGCAGAGTTTATAGGTAAAAAATTATAGTATATATTATTTATATTACTAAAATGTGGAATTAATAATTTTATATTTATTAATTATATTTTCTCATGTATGATTGGATAATAGGTAGATAATAAGGTTAATAATAAGATAATAATCAAAATCTTCATTTCTCTGGGAAATTAATAAATTTCAAATTATTTACCATACTTTATTTATTTATTATTATAATTTTTGTTCTGTCTAGAATTCTATATTTCAAAATGAAGTGAAAATTTTTATTTTATTGTATGAATTATTATTTTATAAATACACTAGTTTTGCTATGTAATTGAAATTTTAAAACTATGCTAATATATCAGAAGTATAAGAATTAGTTATTTATAGGTAATTAGTGAAAAATTATTAATGTGGAATCTTATACTAATGTAAAATTTTATTAAATAATTTAAAAAATCCTGCTTAATTATTTTTATTTATTTTAGGCTGTGTTGGTTGCTTATTTTGAGTTCAAGAACAGTTCATATCCTAGGGGCTATAAACAATTTTATTATTCTGCTATAAAAGCTCTTTCAAATGGTATGTAATAAAATTATAAAATATATTATATTTGTGTCTTACCAAAATATAGCATCCAATTTAAATGTAACTATAGAAATCCAATTAATGATTATTTTAAGCTTACATGTAGTTGAACATGTTAATAACACTAATATTAAAGTAAAATATTCTAGATAAAAAGAAAGTCATTTGTAATAATGTTGGAGAAGATGAAATGTAAATGTTATGCCATACTAATTTCTTAATATGCATTTTAATTAAGAGATTAGTATGGCATATGGCACTGTTATTCTTATAAAAAAATTATTTAAAAACACACAGTGGAGAGATTTAAAAATAAAGGTGATTTTAAAAATACTGAACACTAGTGTAGCAATCAAAAATGTATCCATTGGAATTAATTTAAGTTATTTATATTGTTGTATTATAGAAACTTTGGCATAATTTTTTAAAATTATTTATTATTATCATTCACTTTAAAATTTTAGTATGTAGCACAATCATGAACTGATTTATTTTCATGAACTTTGAAAATAAAGAATCTAAACCTTTCCTTTTGTAACTTTAATAAAAGCAATTATAAAAGAGGAGAAAAAAAATCGGTGGTTTTAAAGTTCATAACAAATTGGACCTGAATGGTTGAGCGGCTAGCGCTCGGTACTGCAGGTTTCGAGTTCGAGTCCTGACGACGCCATGGAGGTTTGTAGTTATTCGGAATTCACTTTAAGCCATAGGCCTCGTATGAGTGTAGAGCGTCACGGAGCAAAAGTGAGACTTTTACCTACGTTTGCTCCATCACAACAGAAGCTGCTTTCTTCCCCTTCAACCATGAGTCCATACGGGTTCGTGGGCTTGGTCTAGATTAGATATCTAACAAGTGGGATAAGTAACAACAAATTGGTGATCTTAAAATTTATTTATTTATTATTATTACAGAAAAATAATTACATCCAGTGAATACATAAAAAGTGTTGTTAGCATGAATGAAACCTACAACAGATATATTATTCAAATGGTTAAAATATCTTTCATTCTCTTTTTCCAGCATGGCTATGTACATGTGTGGAATCTATGAAACAATTTTGCATAATTGATTATTTGTATTTTAATTGATTGATTATTTCTATTGATTATTTGTATTTTAATAGAAAACAGTATAAATTCCTAAAAAAGCTGTAATAATAAAAAGAAATTGCCACAAATTAAAAAATGATTGTTAGGAAAGGATTTATGAAAATTCTGCAGATGCTTTACAACTAAATTTTTTCACAGTGCTTTAGAAGACTGTTCAAAAAGAGTTGTTACAATGAGAAATTATGCATAACACATACATGCACATATACATTTATTAATTACAGACATTAATTATTAATAGGAATTGTTAAAAGTATCAGTTAATAATTTTCATATAAAAAGTATATGTTGAAAATCATCCATGTCTCAAATTCATATTTTTTACAGACCCTGATCGAAGAATTTGTTTTGCCATTGTTACAAATAAAAATGCTGCGGAGGGTTTCAGATTAAGAGCTAGACTGCAGATGTTTCTTTGGAATCGAACAGAGGTTAATAATTTTTTATAATACTTGTCACATTTTGAACTTTATTTCGTGTATTAAATATTTTGATGTAGTTAAAACAATTTTAATGTGAAGATATATTTTAAATTGCATTTCTACTTTAATTAGGTTTATCCAGGTGATATTAGCGGACATGCAGAGCTTCTTAAATGGGCTTATGATATTTTAGAATTTGTAAGTTTTTTTCTGTATATTATGGCAATTATTTTTATTTACTCTTGTAAACTACAAAATAACTTTGTAATGCATATATATTTGAATATAGATGACATTAAAAAAATTATGAAATGGTTATTAAATTATTTTTAGAAGTAATTAATAAATATTACTAAAATATTTTAAATTCATCAGAATTGTTAATACTTCTTCTTATAGATAATTGTTTATGTATATATTATTAAAAAGATGAAAATATTAAAATAATATGTTATTAAAAGATGAACATATTTTTTGTAGTTTTAAAGTCTTTTTTTTTTTTTATGCATTTAGTTTTATATTATGTATAGCAAATAATGTTTGTTTATAAACAATGCCTTCATAATAGGTTAATGAAGTAATGTCTTTTAAAGTCAATTTTCATTTATAAATAAGATAAAAATTAATAACAGAAGAAATAATTCCATAAATTTCAATTTTTTCCAGACTTCTGATTGGGTATCACCTCCAGGAACTAAAAGTACTATGTTGTCAGAAATATTATCAGAAAATGCTGCACTAGTTTTATTTACACCTAGAAGTTTATTACTAGAATATACACCTTATTACAATTTGGTAAGAAATATGAGAAAGTTTTGATTTATTTTCACCTGTTTTTTACAATTGTTGCATATTTTTTTACAATTATTTGTTGTATTCTTTTGTATATTGAAATCATTATCCATATTAATTTATTCTTGTTTTTCAGTTAAAGGAAGTTGCTTTGGATTATAATAATTGCAACCAATCCAGTCTTGTAGAATCTATCAAACATAGGCTGATTCTTAAAAGGCATATCATGCAAGAAGAATTTTCAAAAACAATAAGAAAGTGTCATAAAAATGACACTGCTCATGATCCTGATGTATGCCGTCTTCGTCCCGATCTTTGCGATCTTGCATGTTGCCAAACAACAAGTCTTGCTCTAAAATCAAACCAAGCATGTTCCTGCCGTGCTTGCTTGCATCATGTAGTTGAAAATATTGAGGAAATGAAGCTCTTTGAATGTGAAAATACTTTGAAGCTTGTTTTAAAGAAATTTAATATTAATGAACTTGGGAGCTTTGATCAGTGCCATGATATAGAAATATCATTTCCTGTTAAGTTTGGTCGTTATAAAAGATTAAGTTTCCATTGTCAAATGGAATCATCATATGCAATTAAATCTTCAAAGAAACAACTTACTGAAGAAGAAATGGCAGAATTAAAGGATGATCTTATTGTAACCATGATACAAAATAATGAGAAAAAGTTGTGCCACCGAATGCGATATGCGTTAAGTTATTCTGAGCTTTTCTTCCCAAGCTTTCCAGATCCTACAGATTCTACTTCTTGGCTTAATAATTTCACTGGACTTGGTTGTTTTACCAATCGAAGTTTGAATTTTATTGCCATGGATGCAATTTTGTACCATAGCTTTGCAGAAAACTTAGGGATAGATGTATCACTAAATCACCATCAAACAAGTGCTATTATTATAGAAACATCAGTAAGTAATGTTACTTAATTGTTATACTTTCTCATAAAAATTGTATCTTCAGAAACAATGTTTATCTCCGTAAACTATAGTTTACAGGTTATTAGTGTTTTACTTGTTCATTTTAAGTTTTGGAATTGAAATTTCTCAACTTATAACAGTTGGTAATTAACTTAAAGGGACCTGATGGCCAGAAGGTCTTGTGCTCGGTGCCACAGGTTTCATGTTCGAGTCCCAGCAGTGCCATGTATGTTTATAGTGGTTCAGAATCCACTTTAGTCTGTAGGCCCTGGTCTAATATGGCTATGCAGCATTGGTCATAGGACTGACAATCCTACTCCTTAAAAAGAATCATCACTTGCCTTGAAATCTGCCATTAGGCAGACAACCTTGGCCCACCATGTGGGTGTTGCGCCAATGAAGAATTAATTTGAATCCTTACAATTTTCATTATGGTTATTTGAAAATTTAATGAGCATAGTTATTTCAACATCCTATTGTAAATTGTTTTAGAACTTATTTTTCTCTGCAGTCATTGTGCTTATGAAAGCTAAATTGGTTTGGATCAAGTATGTAATGTACTTCCAGTTGTTATAAACAGACATGAAAATGATGCTTTTGAAACAGTTGCTTTTTTAATTTATCTAATTTTTTTGCTGTTAAATTAATAATATTTATTTTTAAATTTCAAAAATTATTTCTATTATTGAGTTATTATTTTCATATAAGTGTCATTTTCATTTGAACTGCAAATAATAATCATCTTCCCCTTTGACTTGCGATAATCAGGGAATGAGAATAGGCAACCTGTCACACGACTCGAAAACTGACTGAAATATGGGAACTAGCCAAAAAATTGGTAGGATCAAGTTACGTAAGAACTACAAGGCTTCTTTTGGCAGAGTGCCATAAACTAATTTTCCACCCTCAACTTAAACACTCCTTTAAAAAAAAAAAAAGCCCCAAGACTGCTATAGAAAAGAAGCTTCCTTATTTTTAAATTTTATATTTATAAAAGAATCGAAAGATAAGTAAGAGCAGGAAGAAAATTTGATATTCGTGAAATTGCAAAATACTCGTTTATTAAAAAATCTGCGGATTGAAAGCTGCTAATTTCTTTTCTAAATAGAGGTGTTCTCTTCATGTCAATGATTTTTAATGAATAATAATAATGATTATGTTTTAAAAAGGGTTCTGTCTTAAATAGATTTATGATTTTTTGCTATTGATGGTATCATTCAAAAGTATTCTTAAATTCGAATAAATAAGCAATTTTCATTTTTTACATTGGGATTAATGTTTACTTACTTTTTTTTATTTCTTATATGAATATTAGTAACTTTAAACATCTTTTAAGCAATGTTTAAAAATTCTTTATATTCCTATTTTTAGTATACTTTATCTAAAAATATTCCCATTTATTGTATTTTTATTTATTAAAAGAATTATTTTATCCTAAATATTGATTCATTACAATAACCATAATATGATTTAATTAATGTAAATTAAAAGTAAATTGACTATCATATTTATTTATATGAATTGAAAGATTTTTAATTAATTTTAAAAATGTAACTTATTTTTAATTGTATTCTAGAAAGAAAATCAATTTGTTCTTGAGGCACCAGTTACAAAAAAAGCTCTTGGTAAGTATAATTTTTTTTTTCTCTCTCTAATGTAAAAATTTTCATTAAAAATATAATATTGGCTATTCGGTTTTCTATTATATTTTTTATCTTTGCTATTCTATTTTTCTAGTTGAGTTTATAAAAAATTACACTTATGGAAATTTAAACCGTCACCTGAGAATGCCAGTACGAAAATTAGCAGGAGGCTGTCAGGATGGAGAAGATTACAATGTTTGTGTGCAAGAAGTGACAACTGAAACATTTTTTGATATAGTTCTAGCTGACAAAGTAAGTTTATGATTGTCTTTGCATAACTTAAGTTTTAAAACTATTTAATACAAAATAATTTTAAATGACTGTTTTCGTTATCCATTGTTGTGTCATTTCATTCATATATTGCTTTTAAGGTACTACTGACAGTGTTTGTCAACTGACCCTTTATATTGGCAAAGTTAAAATGGTCTTTTTACTTTTTCACAAAAATGTGTTTTATATCTTGATTTTTCATTATAGATATATTATGCTGAAATGAGTTTTTAGAAATCTGCTTATGAATTTTTTTTAAAGGTTTAATTGGAAAAAGTTTAAAATTTTATTAAATTTACTTTATATCAGTTTTATTAAAATTTATTCATTTTATATTTGATTAATTATATCAATTTT
>BPLQ01006157.1:277206-320400 GCA_021605075.1 Caerostris darwini
TTTTTATTTTTTTATTTCAACATATTTATTAAAATTTTTTTAAAAATTTTAAAAAAAAAAAAAAAATTTAAAAAAATAACATCATTTATTTTATAAAAAAAAAAAAAAAAAAAAAAAAAAAAATGAAATACGCATACAATAATTTTGTAGAAAAATACATAAGATTTGATTATTTCTGTTTTGACTAAATTGTATTTAAAGTAAATAAATTTGTTCCCTTTTCCATGCTAACGTTTTGTATTCTATTCACAAAAAATCAGTGTTAATTTGCTCTTTTAAAAATAACTTTTTATTTTAGGATTGTCAGATACTTTTGCTAAAGTGAAGTGCTTTCAGATGCTTTTTACATTAAAATAAGTGATAGAATCATAAATTTCAGTTAAGAGAGCATTAGCTGGGTTTTAATTTTTTTCATATGTGAAAGCATATCACATTATTAATATTTATGTTTGCATTCTGAATGCTACTATGCTAAACACTTTCTAAGCAGATCTGGTCCACATAAATTCCATAAATGGTTTACTGTTCCCTTAAACTATTTAGTTTAATGTTCCCTTCTTTATTTTTACCCAATGCTTACAAAATATCCATAATAGGGGATGTGATCAGCCAAATGTTTATTTTCGTTTTGGTAAATTTAATACATTTGTCATTAGAATTTTATCAAACATAATATATCATCAGAAAGATATCAAATAAGAAATTATATCAAAATCAATAAGTTTATTTATTTATTAATTATTCTCCAGAGTGTTAAATTTCTGTAATGTAATTAGATTTTAGTATATTTTTTTAAAAATATAATGTTTTGCAAAAGAAAGGTTAAAAGTAACACAGTGTATGTTCTTTAAACCTGTGTGTAACCGTTTTCATTTTTAAGACGAGAGGGAAGTTTGTTCAATTTCCTCAAGATAAATGATAATTTTCTTTCTAATAAACATAAAAATGCATTTGACTTTCTTAATATATATATGTATGCTTCTTGAGAATGTACTATTCATGTTATTTGTCAACAGGGTAACATTAACTTGTAATTAAATTATTGTTATTATTGTTGGTAGTCTTTAGTAGCAGAATTGGGTGAGCTAGAACTAATATGTAGTGTACTGCCATTATATAAATTTGTTTGAGAGATGTTTCACAAACTCTAATACAATCATTTATTTCATTGTCCATTGTAGTATCCATTTTTAATTTTTTAAAGTATATAAAAGAATGCATTGTAGGATATTATCAGTATAGTATCATATTTTTTAAGATTGGTAAGATATATGATGATTGTTTATGAGATCTCATATTCTATACATGCTTAATTAATTACTATGTTAATAATTATATGACATAAATTTATGAAATGTGAATTTATATGACATTGTATATTAAAATAATAAAAATTATATTTTTATCATCATAAACAATATATAATTATATGTATATTTTATTCAATATTTAGGATGTAGTCCTTATGTATTATGCTCCTTGGTGTGGACCATGCCAGTCAATATCACACATATTTTTAAGTGTTGCTGACTATTTTTCTAATGTAAAAGATATCAAGTTTGCCAGGTGAGTAATTCTTACATGAAACCAGCATAAAGGAACCATAGCAAAAAGTTATTGGTTACTTATAAATTTAGTATCTTACAAAAACATATATATCAAAATATATACAAAATGAAATTATATATACTCAAAGGGCTTAGAATGTCTTAAAAATACCTACAAAATTTTTCCTTGATATTGAAATGAATTATTCTTGTTAAAGCATCATGAAAAATTTCAAAACTAAACTTTCAGCATCTTAGAAAAATAACAATATTGCTATTTTATTATATATGATAATCCAATAATTAAGAAAAGTAATCATTATAGAATGCAGTACAAGCAAATAAAATGGGAAATAAATTGCCATTTAAATATTTATGTATTATTTTGCATCCATAACTTCTGAGCTAGTTTGTGATTTTAATAAGAATATATTTTCTTTATAAACTTCATTTAATGTCAGTGTTTTAGAGAGTATTAATTTAACTTACATTTGTGTGTTGATTTATTTAAATACGCATTGGATTATAATGCTTCAAAGTATAGATTTTTTTTTATCTTCTACTAATTGCAAGTGAAATGTTAAATAGATATCAATTAAAAATATTATTTTTTAATAATTACTTTAAAAAATTTGTCTTTAAACTATTTCATGATGGTAGAAATATTAAGAACAAGAATTTATATTTTGCATTTCTATATTTCATTTTTACAACCATGCCAGTCATATTCATATTCATTTTTAAACAAGCTTAATTTTTTTTTATTACTTACCTGTATTTTGTTTGTAAAAAAAAAAAAAAAAAAAAAAAAAAATCTTTGTTCTACACTGTAATGAGATTAATTTACTTATTTTCACATTTTAAGTTTAGTATCAAATTAATACATTTATATTACATTTTAGAATAAATGGTGAAGAGAATGATTTGCCTTGGGAATACACAGTAGAAAAGTATCCCACAATTATGTTCTTTCCTGCAAAAAGGTAATTTTTTTACAATTGTTTTGTTTCGTGTATTTATACAGTTAAATAAGGATCTCTAATTAGAGATCCTTATTTTGATTATAAACTGATTTAACATTGATAAGTGTTAAATTGATTTAACATTCTGTTGTGTTAAAAGTTTTTCTTTGCTGGAATGTATTTATTTCTTTGCCTTTTACTTTAATATATATTTTTTGAAACTTGCAAATTAAATTTAATATCACTATTTAATATAATTGAAGTGTAATTAGATAAAAAAAAAAAAATCTTTAATATTTTCACTAAAGTTGTGTAACTATAAGCAAAATTAGTAATTTTTTAATTTTATGTTTCCTTTCCAGAATTTGTAGAAGCAATTCATATTTAATTTATTTATAAAATAATTTCATATTTAATCATTTTACAATCCTATCTTTATTTATGAATACATTAAATACAATATTTTTGTTCATTTTGATCTCGTGATAAATTCTCGAGTGTTTCTTCATATTTTAAACTACATATATGTCAAGTATATCTGCTATTTACACTTAATATATTTAATATGCATTAACTCTTTTTAATACAAAGTGGTAATTATATAAATAAAATACTTTAAACATTCATTCAAAAGGATTTTATAGCAAAATAAAGTTTTTTAAAGTTAAACTAATTTTTTTTTCTTTAGTGTTATATTTAATGAATATAATTATGTTGATTATTATAATCAGTAATTTTTTTTTAAATGAAGTCAAGAAAGAAAATTTACTTTAGTTTAAAAATGAAAGCATAGGCAATTTGAAATTTAAGAATCATTTAGGATTAAAGACATAAATTTTATTGTCTATTCTGTATTATTATTTTTTTTTATTAAATTTGAAAGAAAATATAATTAGACTACTTTTTATGGGGAAAATTGGCCAGTGGCCAAGTAGAGCTGATTCAAACAGAGTAGTGTTAAGTTGGGAAAAGGTAATTTCAGAGAAGTTTCAATTACAATAAAAATAATTTTAAATTATATAATAATAAAAGAAAAATTGGATAAAAAAAATTCCACAATCACTATTTTCTTTCAAAATTACTTTGTGACAATCTTATCATACTAGCAAAGTAATCTATTCATCCGTTTCCACCTTTAAACCTGATATTAATTTTTCTACGTAATTGGGATAAATTGCGATAAAGCATCATCATCGAGCATAAATTTCAAAATACCTAATCAAGTCCACATAATCGGTGGTCAGATTACGGCAATGTAAAAGTTATTACGTTGAAAATTTTAGATCACATTGTAAATTTTTAATTAATATTAAACTTTGCATTGCAGGAAATCTGAAAGTATGGAGTTTCCTTCACATTTACAAATTTCCATGACTAACGTGCTGCATTTTGTGTTGGTACATACCCAACCCAAAGTGCGCTGGATGGTTTCTATGGAAATGTGCAATCGGGATTGCATTGCTCATAATCTTATCATGTCTTCCAAGGAACTGCGAAGATTGTTCAGGGAACAAAAGAGTTTAATAAATGACTTACATTTTACCCAATTTATAATTTACAGACCAAAGAAAATTAAAAGTGCTCTACCGAATAAGGTGAAGGAAGGTAAACCACCAAATATAAATTATTTAAAATCTGTCTACTTAAAAACTGTGATTGAAAGAATTTATAAGAAACGAAGGCAGATATTCCAGGCCCAGCAATTGCAATTAATTTTAAAGAAGAAAAGAGATATTTATTTAAGAGACTTGAACACGTCTCAGAAAGAAGACCAAACTGTAGAGTCGACAACCGAAAGTAAATCGAAACACGGGGATTTTCGGCAAGGACTGGCAAAAGATGAATTATGATGAAATTAGGTTTGAAATTTTAGTAAATTATTTATTAATTTAATGAACTCTGTCTGACTTGTGATGTATTTGTAACTCTACTTATTAAAATTTTATGTAATGCATCATTAAAAATTTGCTATAATTAATATTAAATATTTAAAAAAAAGTGCTGCTGAATGAGTGTTCTAAAATAGATGGTTAGCTTTATCTCTCCTTTCCATATGGTGAAATTGATAATTGTAAATCAGAAATGCAGCCTTTTTTATATTATAAAGCCACTTATAAAAAAAAAACCCTTTTCTTAGGCTTAAAGATGTTTTCATGGTATGTGCAGCGCAGATGTTGTATTTTAGTGCATTTTATTGCATTGTCTAGCAATAACTTGTGTTGTTGCACCATTAAAATTAATTCTACATTCTTTCAATTGTTTTATATATTTATGAATATAAATTATACTAATTTGATTCCATTTTCGGCCAGGTGAACGGTAAGAGTTGCTAAAATAACCTAGCAACAGCTGTGCTTTTAAAAACAATTGTAATGAAATATATTTTTGAAGATAGATGAAAAGTGTGATAATTTGTTATCATACCTATTTTTGAAGTTGGCATTACATTTTTTTTTATAAATAATAAAGTTATTAATTTGCCTGTCAGGTGATTTGTTAAGGAAAATATATGATGAAATAGATCACTAGCAAATCAATCAAAGGCTGAAGAATTATAATTTTAAAATAATGCCTATTGATTGTTTGCAATACCTCATTTCTATTATTATTTTTATTTTTTTTTATTACCGACAGTTAGAAATGAATTTGTATGTGCCTAGTACGCTAAATCTGATCTCTGAAATCTGTATTAGATTTTATAAAAGAAATATTACTTTTTTCTATGCATTTAAAATTTTATATTAATGTTGTAATAATTGCTGCTCTTGAAAAAGACCAACTAAAAACTATGCTATATCACAATAATATATTCCTAATTTGATGAGATCTTTATGGTGATATGCACTTCACTAAAGTCCGAACAAAGAATTCAGATGATAAAATTAAATATTAATAAATTTATTTCTTATTATATTTACTGTTTATTTATAAACTTAATTTAAAATCAAAATCAGATTTTAGTATGAAACTTAATGAAAGAAAATCTATACAAAAAAAAAAAAAAAATTCATTTAACAACATGTCAATGAATTGCAGAGTTTTTACTCTGATTTGTAGATAGTATATATTTGTGATAGCTTATATGCCGTCCATTGTAAATTTAGTTAGTTTATTTATAATAGAAACAATTTGTAAATTGTACAATATAATATAATGTCATTTAATTTTTGTTGTGTACTGTGATATCCTTTAGTAATTTATTATTTAATTTTTTTTGCAATATTCATTAAAATATATATAACCATAAAATGAATTGCAATAAAGTTGTTAATCTATATAATTATGTGATATATTTATCTTTTTTTAAAGACTTATTTTGGTTCTAAAATACAAGCAAAAAGTCTCTCTATAATAAAGTGTTATACTTAATGTTCCTATGAATTTAATTATTCTTTATGTTAAATAAAGAAATGCTGAAATGTTAAGTCTTTATTTTACATGATTTTTTTTTCTAAACCAAAGTATTGCTATAATGAATTGCATATATGCATTATATATATGATGTTCAATTGCATTATTATAACATACATATCAACTCTTGTGCCATCTAAATGAATGGATTCTCTTCATATTGTTTGAACAGTAATTGGTTTATAAATAAGCATATTATATATATAAACTTGGCATTTTTAATCATTATTGAATGATTTCCACTTTTTCTTAAGAAATTCTTATGCATGTTTGTATTTGTATTATATTGCTTGATCTAAATTTTTATTTTTAATGCATAGTTATAATGCACCAAAGGCGAGGTAAGGATTTCATA
This sequence comes from Caerostris darwini, assembly GCA_021605075.1. NCBI lineage: Eukaryota > Metazoa > Arthropoda > Arachnida > Araneae > Araneidae > Caerostris > Caerostris darwini. The sequence continues at coordinate 283,482 of BPLQ01006157.1, forward strand.
ATGAAAAAAAAATATTATTCTATAAGTTGATTGATTCAAAATTAGTATTTTCATTGTCATCTGTTTCCCATAATTTCCTTCCCTCGGTAAGCAAACATATTATTGTTGCATCTTGTGGCCCGCCGGCCCTTTCCAAAAAAAAAAGTTTTATATTATTGGAGGTGATAAAATATGTAAATCGCTTTTTTAACAATTTTTGTGTTTTATGCTATATCCATTTTATGTTTAATTTGTCTGCATACCATGTTATTAATATGCTGAATAGAGCAGAGTTATTTAAGGTTGATATGAAAATGTTCCAGTTTTATGTATCATTAAATTATTTTTGTAGAAGTGCATGCTTTATTGCTTTTTAGTAAGCAGACTAAACTAACACATTCTTATGCTGAAGACATTTATTTTTATATGAAGACAATTTTTACTGTGTTATTTTTAGTGGTTTTTCTGTTTATAGTGTGTTTTGTAGATTTTTTTTTTTTTTTTTCCCCATACTTACTGAAAAGAAATTAATACATCTTGGTGTTTTTTTTTTATATATATATATAAAACTCGTCGTTTTTAAAGCTTGCTTTTACTTAAAAGCCACTTAGAAGAATAATTGCCATACTTGAATTGTATGTATAAAATTATAATAATTTCTTTTAAGAATTTATTGCAAATTTGTAAATTCAAATTATGTATTTATGTATAGATAAAATATTTTTGAATATTAATATGAAAAATCTGTAAATAGAACTTTTCTATGGGATCATTATTAAAAGGGGGGAAAATGTGATGAACATTTTGTCTGTACGTATAGTTCATGTGTTACCCATTTTTTTTTTTTTTTACCCATTCTGCTGTCATGGTTGTACATCAACTGTTTTACTAAAAACAAACAAAACTAGTCGTATGCCTTTTTACTACTACTTAGAACATATTTCTCCACAAAAGTTTGCAGATGTAACTAAAATGTTCAATCTGTGCGTTTCAACTTTTACTATGTGAATAAATAATGTTGCTTATTTGTTTTGTCTTGTTTTCTGAAACAATAAATAAAACAGCACCTACCTTTTAACATAAGGAAATAAATATGAGAGTTTTAAGAGAGAATTACATAATCTATCTGGGATTGAAATAAAACTATTAATATGAGAAAATTCTTATTTTGTGAAATTAAAAATTAATGTAAACTCTTTAACTGGCATATTGAATGCATTTCCCCCCCCCCCCTTTTCTCTTTCAAAACAAAAATAATCGATAAATAATAATAAAGTTGGAGTTTTTATTTTTAATATTAGCTTTTATCTCTTTCCATATTATGGAATAGTTCATAACTCCTGAATTTTTTAGTACAATATTATTGTTTTTGATTACTTATTTGATAATACTAATATTTTAATGTTATTAAGAGTATCCATGTACTTGTATCAACTAGTAAGTAGGTTATAAATGAACAAATTTAAATGAGAAAATGTTAATTCTAAATGCAAGTCATATATTATGGGTGTAGGTTGGAGATCCAACAGTTTGGCATACAATCTGGTGACATGAGAGCCAGCACACTTTAAAGGCTCGTTCTCACCGAGGCGAGAAGCGTTTAAGCGACAAGAGTTGGCCAATCACTAGCCTCACCGCGTTCGCCTGAAACCGGTTTGAAATGCGCCGCTTCGAGTTGACCCACTTTCAACTCGAAGCAGTACTTCACTAGGCGCAATGCTATTTCTGACGTTTCGCTGCGAAGGGGTCGAAAAAATTTTCTTGCCTGCCGCATGTTGCCTCGGTGGGAAGGAGCCTTAAGCAATGAGGTTCTTCGGTACAGTAGTTGCTGCGATGGCAATTGCCAATTATAGCATTGAATGGATCTTTTTTTCTTCCTTAGTGTTTTTCCTCTAATCCTGGGATAATGCAAAACAATAGTGTACTTAATAGTATCTAAATCATAGTCCAATATATATTAAATATATCTTGCATAAAATTTCATTAGCAATTTGAATCGAGAGAGCATTTTCAATGCTGTGAATTGCTGGTTCAATGGCCCTTTTTTCTTTGTAATGTTAGAGAGATGATCAGATAAAGTGTCGGGAATTGGATAGGCTTTTGATCTTTTTGGTTTAAACATCAAAATTTTGCATGAATTCGTATGCTGAAGGAACAGATTCTTGGTTAGTATCTGTTCCTGCTTACTGATGTCGCTGCAGGAAAATATTTTGACTAAATGCTTTGCCACACTGAAATGGATAGTTGAAAGGTAGCTCTCCAGTGTGGGTTAAAAGATACTGTTTCGCATTACCAACATGGTATGAGTGGTATTCACAAAAAGGGCGTTGATATATTCTCACAGTGCCTTCAAATCTGCTAACAATCCCTGCAAAATAAAGTAAAAAAGCAAATTGCATTTATATATGGGTAGTACATTTTAATGTACAAAAAAATGTAAAGAATTAGTTAAATTCAGTATTTTTATTATTCAACTTTAGATAAAAAGGATTAAGAAAATGTAGCACGAAATTCGGGACAAAAGAAAAAATGAACACAGAAATAAAAGAAAAAGTAGCTTATACAACTCAATTCAGACAACTATCTAAAAAAATCTTAAGAGTTAGAACTCAATAATTAAATTCATATAACTTTATAGTACATTTGAGAACAATTGTCATGAATACAAAACAGTAATGATTCCTTTTGATATATAAATATATATATATACACACTCGTATAGTATGCAGTTTTTTTGGTCACAAATAACATCACTAATTATCTATGTTATTTCCCAGCACTATTGATACCTTGTATGCCTATCAACTAAATTTTATTACTTTGGATTCATAAAAAGTAAATTAATATCATGCATCTTTTCACAAATAATTCTTTTAAAAGTAATCTCATTACTTTGAAAAATGCATCTTACTCATAAAACCAAAAATAGGCAAAGGGAAAAAACACTCTAAAAAATTCAATTATTAAATAGATAGTTAGCATCAAAATATATATCATTTTAGAGTAATTTTCTCCCAAAATTAAACTTCGTCATCCTTTTTTCTATGAATTGCTATGTGATTTTTCAAGGTCAGGTTATGAGAAAAAGCACTAGCACAAATGGACATTTGTAGGGTCGTTCTCCAGTATGAGTCCTTATGTGATCCATCAAGACATGTTTACGAGAAAATCTTTTATAACATGAAGAGCATTGAAAAGGGCGTTCTCCAGTATGAGTCCTCAGGTGAATTCAGCTTTCCTTTCCGACTGAATGCTTTGCCACACTGAAACGGGCAGTCAAAAGGCCGCTCTCCAGTGTGAGTTAAGACATGGGTTTTGACATGATGAAGATGGTATGAGTGGTATTCACAAAAGGGGCATTGATGTACCTTTACATTGCCTTCAAATCTGCTAACAATCTCGCAAAAGAAAGTAAAAAAGCAAACTGTAGATTATATATCGATAGTATATTTAATACACCAAGAAATGTAAAGAATTAGTTAAATTCCATATTTTTATTATTCAACTTTAGACACAAAGGATTAAAAAAAATTGATCAATAAAATGTAGCACAAAATTCGAGACTACAGAAAAAAAAAATGAACACTGAAATAAAAGAAAAAGTAATTGTCTGAATTGAGTTGTATCAGCTGTCAAGAGTTATGGAAAAGGTTCTTTCATCCACATCCATTTCCTCTTTCATAATAACTTGATGACATGGAATACATCTTCTGAGAAACAAAATGTAACGTTGCTAATTATGCCTCATCTCATGTCTGAAACTTCCAGTGCCAGGAAATAATTTCCGTAAGTACTTAAGAAATTTAAAAACACACACAGAAATATTGTGATTCAAAGAATCAATACATGAAGAGTGAACAATGATATTTGTCATTGTTCATACAAATGGATGTCATACATCATGTGAAATCCTACATTTTAAATCATCTTAAGATTACATTTTAAAATAAGTAATAAAAATAAATCTATTTTACTCAAAAATGTATACTAGTTTAAGAAGTTACAGCAAATGTTAATTAATAAAAAAATTATGCCATTTAAATTAAGAAACATTCATACTATAAATTGTGTTTTGGAGAAACACAATGACAACCTCATTTTTAAGAAACAACTTTGTAAAATTAAACACACATACTGATAATAATGACAGCGAGTCTGAGTACAGGACTTTTGTAGCGATCCTTGAAAGTGATAACACCCCTTTCAAGACTCTGATGCTGCAGAAGGACCGACCCATCAAGGTCGTGATCCGAGAACTCCCTGGCCACACCCCTGTTGACGACGTAGAGACCGAGAGCTCCGAGCACTTCAGTTTCCCATCATTAAATGTGCTCGGATGACCAAATTCTGGACCATTGAACCACCCCTTTTCTATGTCCAGCTTTCGCCTTCCTCTGATACAGAGGAAATTTATAATTTATCGACACTACTCGGCTTGAGAGTCAATGTCGAAGGTTACAAGGGACAACCTGGCTTTTCGATCTGTTGGAATTGTCAGGGCTTCTTCCATTCTTCGGAAGTATGCCGACTTCCAACCAGATGTGTTAGATGTGCTGCCCCTCCAAGAGCCAAACAATGCACACTTTCGCTTGATCAGCCTCTCAAGTGTGCTAACTGCGGTGGAGCTCACGCCGCGAACTAGCGCTGTTGCCACAGAATGCCCAAACCCGGTCAAAAAGCCGGAATTAAAACTACTAAAATAAACAAAACCCCCATTCCTGCTAAACCAAAAACTCAATCTATTACCAGGACGCAGTCGATTAGTCGTCCGATTAATGAAAATAGAGCTTACTCTGATGTTCTTCGCCAGGGAAATGAGGGTAAGCAAATCAGCCACGCCCCTCAGTCAATAGTAGCCTAAGAGCTATAACCGTCTTCTAACGTAAATAGCCCTGAGCGCGCCGTGTCGGACAGAGCTGTTTCCAACTCTTACGATTCACTGTCGGAGATATTTCAGTGCTTGATGGATTTAGCTAACCAAAATCCATCTCACAATCATATAATATTGTGGGCATTTGGGTCAACTAAAGATAAAATGCGGAACTCGCAAGACAAATTTGACATGAGCTATCACCTTGTAGCGACACCTATTGATGGAAAATGGAATACAGAATTGAACTACTTCTACTTTCACTGTTAAAAAGGGAATTTTTCCTGCTAGAATGAAAACAAGAACGTAGTTGGCGTTCGAAGTAGAATAAAGATGCTGTAATTGTGAAAATTGATTATCGTCTTTTATTTTGCCGTCTGGATTTTAATAACACTACGCAACCTTTACAATACCGCCACATACTTGGTGACCCGTGAATTGTTTGCAAACAGTGAATTATTTACAAAATGACTGAAAGTAATGAATCGGCGAAAAAGATGAAGTAGCGCGGGTAAGTGTCAAAATACCTCCTTTTTGGGCAGAAAACCAGAAATATGGTTCTTTTCAAGTTGAAGCACAATTTTCAATTTGTGGAATAACAGCCGAGGATACAAAATTCAACTACTTAGTTTCGCAATTAGAACCGAAATTTGTTGAAAGTTCGTGGGACATTATAAGTGATGATAATAGAACAAAATATACCGCTGCTAAAGAACGTTTGCTGAATACTTTTAAAGAAAGCGAAAATAAGCGTCTTCAGAGACTGCTGACAGGACTTGATTTGGGAGATCTTAAACCCAGTCAACTTTTACAAAAAATGAAAAACCTGGCTACTGATGGAATTACTGATAAGGTGCTAACAACGTTATTTCTACAAAAAATGCCTGTTTCTGTACGGAATATTTTACTAGTTAGTGATGAAGGAATTGAGAAACTCTCATTAATGGCAGATCGTATTCTTGAAATGCAACCAAAACAAGAACTTTACCGCGTAAGCAATAATGTTTCATCAGGATCAGATGCCATGACTGAGTTACAACAACAAATTGCATCTTTGGAAAATAAACTTGAAAAACTGAGTGTCACAAGGAACTCTCGTTCTCAATCAAGAGATAGATGTCGATACTCTTCTTCTCATCGAAGTAAGTCTCGCAATTGCTCTTACAAGCCTTCTGGCAAATACTGTTATTACTATTTTCGTTTTCGAGAAAAATGTTTTCCTGATAAATGCAAAGCTCCATGTGCATGGAAAAACAATCCTTCGGAAAACCAGAATCAGCAACAGAATTAACGGCAGACTCTGCTGCTGAAAATACAACACATTGCCGTCAATTCCGTCTATTTGTCAACGACAAAGAAACGGGTTTACGCTTCTTGGTTGATAGTGGAGCGGACGTAAGTCTTATTCCTTCTACTTCTAAACACAAATTTATTAGTGACTATAAATTATATGCTGCAAATAATACTGCAATCGATACTTTTGGTACAGAAATTTTAAATCTTGATCTAGGTTTGCGCCGAGAATTTCAATTCCCATTTATTGTGGCCAAAATTAGTAGACCTATACTAGGTGCAGATTTTTTAAATAAGTTCAATTTATTAATTGATATAAAGCATAAAAGATTAATTGATGGTGTAACTAACCTTGCAGTTTATGGTGACATTGCACCCATCTCTATTAATGAAAGTGTAAATACAACGAGCAGCTTATGTAAATATACTGATTTGTTTTCTATGTATCCCAATATAACAAAACCAAATTTTCTTGTTTCAAATGTTAAACATAATGTAAAACATCATATTGTAACTAAAGGACAACCTATAAATTGTAAAGCAAGAGAATTAGATCCAAAACGGTTGGAAATAGCTAAAAGAGAATTTAAATATATGCTTGACAATAACATCATTAGTCCATCTAGCTCAGAATGGGCCAGTCCATTACATATAGTAACAAAGAAAGATGGTTCTTTTCGTCCATGTGGTGATTATAGAAGATTGAATGATTTAACTATACCTGATCGATATAACATACCTCGAATCCAGGATTTTCAACATATTTTAACTAATAAAATTATATTTTCTAAAATTGACATTACTAAAGCATATCATCACATTCCTGTAGCAGATGAAGATAAGGCAAAAACTGCCATCATCACACCTTTTGGACTTTATCAATTCAATGTGATGAGTTTTGGTCTCAAAAATGCCCCTGCAACATTTCAAAGGTTTATAAATGAAGTTCTTTATGGTCTAGACTTTGTGTTTCCATACTTAGATGATGTGTTGATCGCCTCTTCTTGCGAGGAAGAACATCGTTCACATCTTAAAATAGTTTTCCAGCGTTTAGATAAATATGGTCTACGGATTAATATTAGCAAATCAGTTTTGGGAGTACCTGTAATAAATTTTTTAGGCTATCAAATATCTGCGGAAGGCACCGCCACAACCTCTTCGAGGCGTACACTCGTGTTATTTGCAATAGTGAGTTCTGTGCAGCTTAACTTTCTTTGGGCTTTAGTCTCTTACCAAAAGCTTCTGGAACGCAAATAGCTTACGTTCCAAAATTCATGAGGTCAGGAAGTTCTTATATGAGCAGAATCTTGACGTGTTTTTCGTCCAGGAAACAAAACTGACTCCTGCTTTTAATCCTTTGATCGCTAATTTACAGGTTCTATGGTACAGATAGAGCCAATCAAAATCTTAACCGAGTAAATGGCGGAACAGGCATTTACATAACCAGCAATATCAGTCATCATAATCTACCTATGATCTTGAATTCATAGACGCAGCCATCATCGAAATTAAAATTAGTAATTCTCCAGCTATTAAAATTATATCTGCATATGTCAAACCCAACATTTCAGGTGGTTTCCCAGTGGAGGATTTCAATAAACTTCTAAAAACCGGAAACAACGTGATTCTTGCTGGTGATTTTAACGCTATTCACTCCTCTTGGAACTTTGGACATTCTAATCAATATGGTTTTAAACTTAATCGTTTTCTCCAAAGTCAAAGGGATGTGAAAGTTGTTCCCCCCTTAATGTTACTAGAATTGACTTTAGAAATAATCATCGAGGTAAGGTACTCGATCTCGCATTTGTTAAATTTATCCCCTTTGATTATGATATTGAGGTGCTCACAAATTTAGATTCTGCCTATCTCCCCGTTATTTTAACCTTGGACACCATTCCTGAATCAGTAAAAGTTCCGAGTCAGCTCAACACCAACTGGGAGAACTTCAGACATGTGATGAATAATAAAAGTCTACCAAGTTTATCCTGAGATCACCCTCTGATGCAGAGGAAAGAATTAACAGATATTTACGTTACATGTCTGCAGGAGAGTTCTACCCCTAAATTCAAGCCTCCACCGATAAAATTTCCAACAGAAATTAAAATTTTAATCAAGCAGAGAAATAAATATCGCTGCCAATGGCAAAGAACCAGGAATCCTGATTTTCTTAGAAATTATTATCGCAGTCTAACAGAAATTAGGAGTGCAATTACTGTCTTTACACAGCAACGCTGGCAAAACGACATAGAGGCTTTGACGTCTGAGTCAACGTCACTTTGGAAAAAATGTCCCCTCCTACGCAGACAATACCACAACATTCCGCCCTTGCTGGGTGCCAATGACCGAGCAGCTTATTCCCCAGAAGATAAAGCGGAACTGCTCGCAGACAGTCTCAGGACTCCATTTAAACTAAATCACGATGTTGAAGATAAAAATTTCTTCGAACACGCCAGCTCTACAGTCACAGACTTCTTACAAAAACCACATACCAACGATTTAGATTTAATTACTCCTAAAAAAGTCTGTGAAATTATTAGAAGCTTCAAGAACAACAAAACCCTTGGTCTGTATCTTATTAATAATCGTATGCTAAAGTCCACTCCTATTAAATTTATTCTGTATATTACCCTACTTTTTAACTTTCTACTTAGGATTTGTCACTTTTCAGCTTGCTGGAAGACTGCCGTAGTATGCCCCATTCCTAAGCCAAATTCTAATTTGGCTTATCCTCAAAATTACCGTCCTATTTCGCTACTTAGTAGTTTGAGTAAATATTCGAATCTGCGTTACTTAGACGCTTGAATCAGCATTGCGATCTGAATGACTTAATCATTCCTGAACAATTTGGTTTCAGAAAGCAATTAAGTACCTGCTACCAGCTTCTTAGGTTGACAGATCTGTTTCATGACGGCTTTAACGAACGCAAATCTACGGGAATATTATTTTTGGACGTAGCCAAGGCCTTTGAAAAAATTTGGCATAATGGCTTATTATTCAAGCTCATACGACTTGATTTTTCGGCTCAAATTGTTAAAACTCTCAACTCCTACCTACATTTCCGAGAACTTTTAGTTAGAGTAGGAGGAGTTATCTCTTCTTCCAGACCAATAGAAGGGGGAGTACCACAAGAATCGCTCTTAGCGCCCGCCCTTTTCAACTTGTATATTAACGACATTCCGGGGGATTGTCAAACTACTCAGTTCTGTTATGCCGATGACACGGCGATAGCAACACAAAACAAAACACCTCAGCTTGCTGTTAAAGACCTGCAATATTATGTTTTTAAACTAGAAAAATGGCTAACCACCTGGAAAATCAAAGTAAACGCCCCGAAATCGGCCTGTACGCTATTTACTCGGAAGATCTCATTTTCTCCGCTAGGGAACATCACTCTTTTTGGCCAGCCCGTCCTCTGGGTTACTGAATATAGTAGGTACCTAGGGATATTTCTAGACCCAAAATTATCTTTTAATTTCCAAATCAAGGACATAGTTGCACTGGCATGGATCCCCCTCTATCAACAACACTAATCGTTTTATGACTATACTCCCGACAGCGTTCCCCCTCACTTTTTCCCTTGCACTTCCCATAGTTTCACTGGCTTTGTTAATTTAATTTTTTTTCCAGTCCTTCTGATTTTATGATTGAAATAGGCTCATCCTAAATTTACTTTATCCCTTTTAATTTATACTTTAATTTACTATTTGCAACTGTGTAGATGTGCTCTAATAACCATAGGTAGATTGCGGCTTCTATAAAATTATGGTAGTTTTACAAAATGTGCATAAATACTGTGCCCCAAATATATTTCTAATACTATTTGGGGCACAGAAGGACACTTCATTACTTTATTTTATACACTTCACTTTGTGGCATTTCCCTTTGTGATAAAATTAGGGAACAGATATATTTTTAGTTCTGGACAATTATGGTCGGAGCGGCCTTGTAGAAATGTTCGTTAGTTTCAAGCAGGAGGGAAGAATATATTTAACGAACGGTATGTACAAATCCCCTAATTTCATATATGGTGATGCATGCACCCTGGGTAACACTGAATCTAATAAATAATTCATTCTTGTAGAGAATGAGTTAGTTAAATGCGCCTGGAATTTGAAAGGTCTTTTATGCTCATTCTTCTTCTTCACTGGCACAAAAACCCCATGGCAGGCCAAGGCCGTTTGCGACACTATTTAGGACGTCGTCGGAAAATGTACAATATTATTTATGAAATTGGTTCTTAACTGAGAAAGAAATTGTAATTTATTCACATTCCGTCATTTTTTTTTTTTTTTTTTTTTTTTTTTTTTTGTGTATGTGTAAAATAATTAGTGGCTGATGATGTTTTATCTTTCAATTTATCCTCAAAATCTGAAAAGATTGCCTAACATATATCTTTCTTAAATATCATTCCCCCCCCTCTAAGTTGATGAATTTCAATACGAGAGATTGGAGAAACTGCATGCTAGGCGTACATTTGCTGAATCTAAATTAATTATACAAAAGTATGATAGAATGAATTGTAATTAGGGATTGCAATATCGGACCAAAAGTTCAATACCGGTAATCGGGTATTTTTTAAATTTTAATACCGGGATACCGGTTTTCATACCGGTAATAGAAATTTTAGAAAAAGAAAGATAACACAGGTTTTTTTTTGGGGGGGGGTTTATTAGAAAATGTAAATATCACAAAAAAAAAAATGTAACTTATAAATTATAACAGTATATAAAGAATAGTAAAGGAACAACTTATTTATTTAAATCACAAAAAAGTGTAAATGTCACTATTCAGTCTGTGGTACTACTACAAATTCTTGAAATGTGATTTTAAAAAAACATAATGCATCAATTGTACTATCATTAAACCTGGAACGTAATTTTGTGTAAAAATTGCCGGCTGTTGAAAACGCTCTTTCAGCATCTGCGCTAGTGGGTGGTACTGTTAGCAATGCGCGATATACTTTTTCCAGGTATTTACCTCTAAATCCCTCATCTTCAAATAAATCTATTTCTCGTCTGATTGTTTTGGATATAGCTGATTTCTGTATTGTAGTTTGGTTTATTGTTACGCGGTTGAGGATCCATGGCGCGAACAACCTGATCCAGGTGGTCCCACAGATTCTCGATTGGGTTTAAATCCGGTGAGTTTTTTGGAAAGGGAATACGGTAAACTCATCCTGGTGCTCTTCGAACTACGCGCATACACTGCGAGCTGTATGACACCTCGCATTGTCATTCTGGTAGATGCCATCATTCCGAGGGAAAATAATTCGCATGTAGGGGTGGACATGGTCCGCAAGGACTGATGCGTACTTGCGCTGATCCATCCACAATGCCTTCCAAAATGATGAGTGCACCCAGTGAATGCCAGTAAAACATTCCCCACAAACCCTAATGCTCCTACCTCCAGCTTGGATCCTTCCGGCAATTGTTGTAGGATGTTTGCTTTCAGACGTTTCACGCCGTATACGCCAACGTCCATCTCTCCGATGGAGCATAAAACGTGATTTATCGGAAAAAGCCACCTGTCGCCACTCTGTGGACGTCCAGTTTTGGTACTGGCGTGCAAATTCCAGCCTTCGTCGCCGATGAATAACAGTCATCATAGATAAAATAACCAGGCGTCTGCTGCGGAGGCCCATGCGCAACAACTTTCGCTGAACCGTTGTTGAGGATACACTCTTGGTAGCCCCTTGGTTCATTTGGGCTGTCAGTTGCTCAACAGTTGCACGTCTATTCGCCCGAACGCATCTAAGACGTCTATTCGCCTTTGTCATCTATGACCCGTGGTGCACCACATGTGACACGCCGCTGATTTTGGATAGTGCCATTTTGCCATGCACGGTATATTTTTACAACGGCAGCACGCGAATAGTTCACAAAATTATCCGTTTCCGAAATGCTTCCACCCTTGGCCCGAAAGCCAATAATCATGCCCTTTTGGACATCGGATAAATCGCTACGTTTCTGCATTACGCCAACAATTGAAATGCTTTCCGATGCCCTAGAACATCCTTTATATGCACTCCACTGCAATATGCTGCCACCTGCCTTTGGGATTGGGTCTTTCACGTTGACGTCGAAAGTATGTGGTGGTCACATTAACGTGATGGACTGTGTAATATGACAATATTTAACAATAGATATCCTCCTATATGTCTATTATATTAAATATAGAAAGCGTAATTCAAAATTTAAAATAATTTAATGAGTAATAAGCCATAGCTATAGTCCTATTAAACGATTGGAATTAGCTACCGTTTTATTTTATCCAAACTGTTATATGACTCCAAAGATATTACATTTTCTTTCATTGGTAAACAAAGCAATTGGAAAAAAAACATTTTTTCATCCTTCTGATAAATAAAATTCCAAGTTTTCGATTCTTTACAGTTAATGAAGAATAATTTCATCTTTACCTCTCAAACAGGATATCTGGCTGATAGAATTATTCTTTGAATTGTTTTCGAATTTTCTCATGTCCCATGAAAATGCTCTAATTCTGCTCCATGTTTAATCCTGGATGCGCTTTTTTTTTTTTTTTTTTTTTTTTTTTTTTTTTTTCGAATTACGATTCACCTCATTCCATGAATTTTTAAAATCAAATTAATATTTAATTTGCCAATTAGGAACGATGTATGCTTGAATGATCTCATCTCTGAATGAGTCTAAACAAACGATGACTTGACTTGGTGGTTTGAGATAAATGCTCGCTGACGCCACTTTATCTTAATTTATCCGAATGTTTTCCACATCATTTTTTTTATAATCTAAACAAATTTGCAGAAGGGAAAATGAGACCTACTTAAAAAAAAAACCACTCCAAAATTTAAAATTTCAAAAATCACCGAAAAATTCGAAATTCCAGGAATCCAAATTTCTTTCTAAAATACCATAAACGTTGCCGACACTCTCTGGTGACCAAAATAATAACAATGAAAGGAGTACGAACACGAAAGAAATAGACAAAACTAAAGATCAAACATTTTAACACTTAAACGATGAACACAGGAACAACTACTAGTGCTTGAAACGAAAACTGAAAATGAGATAACACAAGGAAAAACATATGGGGCACCCCATTGTTGACTTTTCATAGAAATTGTAGAATCACTGCTGACTTAAATAACCATGAGTAAGACAGAACTCTATATCCAAAAGCACTTTGAAATTTGTTTCGTGCTATTACATATTTCATGCATTGAAACAAAATGTGTTCCACTGTTTCCGGACTTTTGCAGATCGAACATAACTGAGATGAAGTCAGGCCAAACAAACAAACGATTTTATTTATCAGTTAAATATTCTAAGCAAACGATAACGATTTTTTTTACGATTACGAACTGTGAATGAATCTTTCTAAATTACGATACAATGTTAATGTAAATCAGATAGGATTTACAAAGGATCTAAATTCCATGAGAAAAGTTTTGGGAGATTTATCGAGCTTAAAAGTATTCTTAAATATTTTCAAAACTGAAAAATTATTAACCTTTTAAAGTTTTTTATTATTTTTTGAACTTTTGTGAATCACTGTTATGTTAAATATTCTGATGAGAAAAATAATTTATTTGTTCTAGTCGACGAATGTGAAGGTTTCGAATTCTAATTTGGATAAAAATAACAAACCATACAAGATAGAAAACAATTGTTTTTGTAAGTTTTGCTACTTAAATAAAAAAAACTCATAACAAAATAATTTGAACAAAATATATATAGGGAGAGTGTGAACTAATAGAAGGAATTGAAAAACCCATAATTATCAGGTTTCATAAATCTTCTGCCCATGTTCTCCAATTCATTAAAATCAAAACCTGCCAAAAAATATCCTATTATTTAATCTCCATACCTTAAAAAAAATCGTCTTTTCGATATCTTTATTTAAATAGATCGCTCGTTTTGTTTGTGTCAGTTTTATGAAGTTCTTTTCAGTTTTATGAAATTCGTTACTATACAGAAATCATAAGTGCTCTGAAATTCCTATCACTTAAGCATCTTTCATTATTAATTGTATTTCCTCACTGAAAATCAACAAAACTCCTGGCATAGATAAAATTACTAATAAAATATTAAAAAAACCTTCCTTTCAAAATAATACTTGAGATATGTAAAATTACTGATTCTATTCTTCATACTGGTTACTATACTAAGTCTTGGAAAACAGCCAGAATTCTCCCAATTCATAAACTTGGAAAGGATCCTACTTCTGCTGTTAATTACAGATCAATTTCTTTACTCTCTTCTATTAGTAAACTAACTGAAAATGTCATCCTGAACCTCCTTAAAAGTGAGTCTAATCAAAAGAATCTTCTCATACCACAGCAATTTGGATTTACCGAAAAACTTTCTACAACTCATCAGCTCTACAATCTCACAGAAACTTTTGCTGAAGGATTTACCTGGAAATATAATACTGCCGCAATTTTTCTTGATGTGGCCAAGGCTTTTGATAGAGTCTGGATTAATGGATTGATTTACAAACTCATTTCTTACAATTTCTCTCCTTATTTGATTCAAGTAATTCGTAACTATCTTTCAGACAGACACTTTGTTGTCGCAGTAGGGAATACTGATTCCTCAATTCGTGATATCCACGCTGGTGTGCCCCAGGGCTCTATTCTAGCTCCTTTCCTCTATAATATCTTTATCAACGATATTCCACAAAAGAACAATATCAAAATTAGTCTGTATGCTGACGACACTGCAATCTTAACGCAAGGCCGAAAAACTTGCACTATCCAGGAAAATTTGCAAAATTATATCATTGATTTAGAAAAATGGCTCATTAATTGGAAGATAAAATTAAATGTAGACAAGACTGAAGCAGTTCTTTTCACTTGCAAAAAACTCTATAACCCTCCTAATATTAAAATATATATTAATTATATCACCTGGTCTAAAGAAACTAAGTACTTAGGAATTATTCTTGATAGTAAACTTAACTACAGATCGCATATCTACAACCTTAGAAATAAATTCAATACTCAATTTAGAATTCTCTATCCTTTAATTAATAGAAATTCAGCTTTACCTCTTAATCTCAAAATTCTAATATATCTCTCTTATCTTCGTCCAGTATTATGCAAGCCCAGTTTGGAGTTCTGTCGCACGCACAAATTTTGAAATTATTTAAAGGCTCGAGAACAAAACTCTCAGAATGTTAACGAATTCACCCTGGTACTTTCGTAATGACGATATTAGACGAGCTCTCTCGATTCCAAGTTTAAGATAATTTGTTCACAAAATTTCTACTCAATTCTATAATGATATGCGAAACATCAATAACCCTGTATTAAATATCCTACAAATTTTTGTTATTTTTCATTTTGTAATTTTTTTAAATAAATAATTCTTTTTTAAAAAAGGGAATTTAATTATCTATTTTTCTTATTAACTTAAAGGGCATGAGATCATCGCTATGTTTCAACATTTTACAATGAAGGAGCCAAGGCCTACGCGGAGCTACGCGGCCAAGGATCTCCGTATTAATCTACAATAAGAGAAATCATAAGTGCACGTGATGGTGTCCATTTATTTTATTATTATTTTTTTTAAACGCGTCTCGTCAACAAAAAGGAGATTTTCACGTTTGCTTTCACCGGATTTCACTCGGACGATACAATTTTTATTACAGTGTAACTCGTGGTCAGAAAATAATCTTGAAATAACATTTTAATTTTTGCTAAACGACTGAAGTCATTTTAGAAAATTAAATTTCTTAATAAACTGTCTTCAAACGAATTGTACTTTTTAATTTTCGTTTTATTTATCAATCGTTTGGTAAATATTTCCGAAAGAATTTTTTTTTTTTTTTAATTTTTTTTTTTTTTTTTAATTTCCGTAAGAATTATTTATTTATTTTTATCTCTCAATTTAATAAATTTAATTTTCATTTTATTTATCAATCTTTTAGTCAATATTTCTGAAAGAATTGAGATTCCATTTTGTGGCAACGGATGGATTAATTGTGTTCTAAAAAACATTTTGTGATACGATTGTTTATTTTTCTTAATATTTAACGAAATGGAAACATACAAACATACATATGGAAACATTACATACATACAAACATACATACATACATACATACAAACATACATACATACATACAAACATACAGGTGAAGCTAATAAAAGCGTTTTAAAAAGCAACTAATGATAAATGCTGTTACAATTCCAAATAATACAGAAAGTTATTTTTTTTTTATTTCCAAGAAACAGTAGACGTGCTAAGTATCATAACGAGAAGGTTTCTTGTTAAAGGAAGTTAATTTGAAAAAAAGAGAGCTCTACGTATAGTGCCGCATTTTGTAAATATATTTAACAATACTATCCTCTAATTACATGTAAGTAAGAGCTATTATCGAGTGCTAATTATGAATCCAAACTCATGTTATAAATTAGTTTTATGCTACATTTTGTATTTAAAACATGTTGTTGTAGAGGCATGCGACATAAACGCATGCGGGAAAAATATATTCAAGGTTAAATAATGTCGGAAAATGTCGTGAAAAAAAGTAAATAAAATTTATATTTCTATAAATATTGTTCTATAATGATAGTATATTTTTTTAATTAAGGCAAAAAATGTATTAAGTTAAAATTTTACACATTCTTAAGAAATAAATGCAGAGTTAACAAAAATGTATTCCGTAACTGAAATAGACAGAAGTATGCTTCGACGCAATGGTTGCGATAGCACATCACATAGTTTTATGGTACATTTTGTTGACATTAACAACCTCAACTAGATAAAGTTATTGAACACAGCTTAGATTTTTTTTAGTACAATATCGGGCATCTATTCTCAAATTGGATAAAGAAAACACTATTACTCATTCTTAGTAATCCGTTAGATTATTTACAAAGCTCATCTGGAAGGCGACACCTGATCTCAAAGGCAACACCTCCTCTGTTACGCGACACCTCATCTCTAAAGCGACACAAGGCAATACCTAATCTGGAAGGCGGTACCTCATCTGGTAAACGACACCTCGTCTCCAAGGCCACACCTCATCTGGAAGACGGCACCTCATCTGGAAGGCAACACCTCATCCGGTAAGCGGCAGCTCCTCTGGAAGGCGACACCTCATCTGGAAGCGACACCTCATCTGGAAGGCGATACCTCATCTGGTAAGCGGCAGCTCCTCTGGAAGGCGACATCTCATCTGGTAAGCAGCCGCTCCTCTGAATGGCGACACCTCATCTGGAAGACGGCACCTCATCTGGTAAACGACACCTCATCTGAAAGGCGATACCTCATCTGGAAAGCAACACCTCGTCTCTAAGGCCACACATCATCTGGAAGACGACATCTCATCTAGACAGCGACACCACATCTGTTAAACAACACCTCATCTGTTAAGCGACACCTCATCTGGTAAGCGACACCTCATCTGGTAAGCGACACCTCATCTGGTAAGCGATACCTCGTCTCCAAGGCCACACATCATCTGGAAGATGGCACCTCATCTGGTAAGCAGCAGCTCCTCTGAAAGGCGACACCTCATCTGAAAGACGGCACCTCATCTGGTAAAAGCTACCTCATCTGAAAGGCGATACCACATCTGGAAGGCGACACCTCGTCTCTAAGGCCACACATCATCTGGAAGACGACATCTCATCTAGTAAGCCACACCTCATCTGTTAAACGACACCTCATCTGTTAAGCGACACCACATCTGGTAAGCGACACCTCATCTGGTAAGCGGCAGCTCCTCTGGAAGGCGACACCTCATCTGGTAAGCGGTAGCGTCTCTGGAAAGCGACACCTCATCTAGTAAGCAGCAGCTCCTCTGAAAGGCGACACCTCATCTGGAAGACGGAACCTTATCTGGTAAGCGACACCTCATCTGAAAGGCGATACCTCATCTGGAAGGCGGCACCTCAACTGGAAGACGGCACCTCGTCTAGTAAGCGACACCTCATCTGTTAAACGACACCTCATCATCTGTTAAGCGACACCTCATCTGGTAAGCGACACCTCGTCTCCAAGGCCACACCTCATCTGGAAGACGACATCTCATCTAATAAGCGACACCTCGTCCGTTAAACGACACCTCATCTGGTAAGCGGCAGCTCCTCTGGAAGGCGACATCTCATCTGGTAAGCAGCAGTTCCTCTGAAAGGCGACACCTCATCTGGAAGACGGCACCTCATCTGGAAGGCCACACCTCGTCTCTAAGGCCCCACGCCATCTGGAAGACGACATCTCATCTAGTAAGCGACAAATCATCTGTTAAACGACACCTCATCTGTTAAGCGACACCTCATCTGGTAAGCGACACCACATCTGGTAAGCGACACCTCATCTAGTAAGCGGCAGCTCCTCTGGAAGGCGACACCTCATCTGGTAAGCAGCAGCTCCTCTGAAAGGCGACACCTCATCTGGAAGACGGCACCTCATCTGTTAAACGACACCTCGTCAACAAGGCCACACCTCATCTGGAAGACGACATCTCATCTAGTAAGCGACGCCTCATCTGTTAAGCGACACCTCATCTGTTAAGCGACACCTCATCTGGTAAGCGACACCTCATCTGTTAAGCGACACCTCATCTGTTAAGCGACACCTCATCTGTTAAGCGACACCTCATCTGGTAAGCGACACCTCGTCTCCAAGGACACACCACCTCATCTGGAAGACGGCACCTCATCTTTTAAGCGACACCTCGTATCCAAGGCCACACCTCATCTGGAAGACGGCACCTCATCTGAAAGGCGACATCTTATCCGGTAAGCGGTAGCTCCTCTGGAAAGCGACACCTAATCTGGTAGGCGACACTTCATCTGAAAGGCGATACCTCATCTGGAAGGCGGCACGTCAACTGGAAGGCGACACCTCGTCTCTGAGGCCACACGTGATGTGGAAGACGACATCTCATCTAGTAAGCGACACCTCATCTGTTAAACGACACCTCATCTGGTAAGCGACACCTCGCCTCCAAGGCAACACCACCTCATCTGGAAGACGACACCTCATCTGGTAAACGACACCTCGTCTCCAAGGCCACACCTCATCTGGAAGATGGCACCTCATCTGGTAAGCGGTAGCTCCTCTGGAAGGCGACACCTCATCTGGTAAGCGGCAGCTCCTCTGGAAGGCGACTCCTCATCTGGAAAGCGGTAGCTCCTCTGGAAGGCGACACCTCATCTGGTAAGCAGCAGCTCCTTTGGAAGACGACACCTCATCTGGAAGACGGCACCTCATCTGGTAAGCGACGCCTCATCGGAATGGCGATACCTCATCTGGAAGGCGGCACCTCAACTGGAAGGCGACACCTGGTCTCTAAGGCCACACGTCATCTGGAAGACGACATCTCATCTAGTAAGCGACACTTCATCTGTTAAACGACACCTCATCTTTTAAGCAACACCTCATCTTGTAAGCGACACCTCGTCTCCAAGGCCACACCACCTCCTCTGGAAGACGGCACCTCATCTGGAAGGCGACACCTTTATCTGGTAAGCGGCAGCTCCTTTGGAAGGCGACACCTCATCTGGAAGGCGACACCTCATCTGGTAAGCGGCAGCTCCTCTGGAAGGCGACTCCTCATCTGGAAAGCGGTAGCTCCTCTGGAAGGCGACACCTCATCTGGAAGGCGACACCTCATCTCAAAGACTCACCTTCCACAAACAGCAGTCAGAAAGAGTTCTTCACCACCTACGGAAAAGAAATCCACGACACTGATAAAATGCGTCGTTTTGAGTACAATGAATCTGAAAGTTGTTAGAAATACGATTCGTTTTTATACGCGAAGTCGAGAAGTGAAGGCGGACGACAATTTGTCGACAATAGTTTCATGAACGCCGAGTGGCGTGACATAAAAGACATCCATTCAGTGCATTGCACAAAAAAAATCTAATTTTTATTTTTAAGTGTTGTTTTTATGTTAAGATCTTTAATATGTTTAAGATCTTTAAAACGAACTGAAATATTAAATCGATATCCCTGATAATTAAAACCCGCTTCGTTTAAGGAAGCCAATGATCCACCTCACCTTGCTGAAATGCATTTTTTTTAGGGAAAGCCAAACTTTTATTGGTTATCTTTCGTAACAAGACGCTCTCACCGTTCAGAAGTGGTCTCCCGACGAACGCAGTACTATGAGCGCAGATGGCACAGTTCAAATACCTCCTCCACCTCGGTGGTTGTCTGGCGTGCCTCGACGGTACTGCAAGTAGGCTACGGATGACCCGGATCCATGCACTTGGTGGCTGAGAGTGAGGGCCTTGTTCTAAGATAAACAATTAAAAGAAGGGGTTGTTTCAGGGTACAAAACAAATAGAAAACATGTAAAATGTTGTAGACTTGAAGGATGGAATTCGAAATGTTCAAGAAGGCATCGATGACATCATTATTACTACGGAAAAGGGCATAAATATTGACATGAGCACAGAGACAGGAATTGTCGAATTCAATAACTAGGTGAAGGAAAAAAAATGATAAGTCTCAAAATACGAAAAGAGAGCTAGAAACGTTTTAAATACAATAAAATTCAAATGCAATTTGCATATGTTATCAATTTTTGAATTAAATTTTTGTGTGAATAATAAATAGTTGCCATGCTTTGTATATTTACCAAAATTGTAATTCACGATGACTGTAAAATAAATTGAATGACCTTTGAGTGTGTCCCTCTTTTAATTTCTTTTTTGTCATTCATTTCAAGGTTAAAAAGAACATATGTCCAATGATAACTATTATCTAATTACACTCATGTCCATAAATTAAGGATAATTCAGAATCACACAGAAATTCAACTCTAAAATAAAAATTTCACCTGTAGAATTATCACACACATCTTGAAGAAGAATATGCAAATTACAGGAAACCACCAGATGGCACGGATAGTACGTCACAATGACGAGAGTGTAAGAGAGGTGTATATAAGGAATGGTGGCAAAGAAGTAAAATTGTTCACAAGCGCTTTAAAAGCCTTTCAGTGCAATAACCGCATAGTTATGGCACAAAGGAAGCATTTGGGTGATTTTTTACGTGGTAGAATTATCGGACGACTGGAATGTGGACGTACCCAGCTGGAAGTATCCGAGGAACTTGGAATCGCCCAGAGTGTCATCTCCAGGCTTTGGAAACGATTCCAAGATGATGGTAATGTGAGCAGATGTTACAGCACAGGTGGCCCCCGAGTTACAACGCCGAATGAGGACCGGTATTTAGCAGTTACTGCCAAAAGAAACAGACGGAGCACAGCATCAGACCTGTCTCGTCAGCTCTCTTCAGCTACCGGTACGACAGTTTCAAGGCAGACCGTGTACCGCTTAGGGCACATTGGTCTATATGCTCGTAGGCCTGTCAGATGTGTTCCACTTACCGCAACTCACAGTCGCCTGCGATTAACCTGGAGTAGAGAGCATACATTGTGGACACCGCAACAGTGGTCTGGTGTGATGTTTTCCGACGAGTCCAGGTTTAGTTTGCAGTCTGATTCTCGCCGGAATTTCATATGGAGAGCGCCAGGTACCCGTTACCACCAAGAGAACACCATTGAACGACACCGTTACGGTGGTGCAGGATGGATCGTTTGGGGAGGAATTATTCTTGGTTCCTGAACTGACCTGCATGTTCAGAGTGTAACAATGACAGGCCACATCTATCGGGATGTCATTCTGGAACAACATGTACGTTTGCTTCGGGGCGCCATGGGTGCTGAATTTCTGTTTATGGATGACAACGCCCGTCCTCACCGTGCAAACACTGTAGACGAATGCCTTCAATTGGAGGATATCCCCCGTATGGATTGGCCAGCATACTCACCGGACATGAATCCAATAGAGCATGTGTGGGATATGCTTGGCCGACGAATTGCAGCCCGTCAACCCCCTCCCACCTGTCAACCGGAACTTCGGAGGGCATTGCTTGTTGAGTGGTGTAATATTCCCCAAGATCAGATTGATAATTTGATACTCAGCATGCCTATGCGTTGTAAGGCCTGTATTGCATCGTCCGGGAGACATACTCCATATTAACCATCATACTAACCATGTTATACTGTTTTTTGTAAATAGGTTCTTTTTTGAAATTTGCTCCAGGGAGTAAAAATCGCAATTTTTATTAATTATGTCAAACATATAGCATCTTTTTTGCTGTTTACCTTTTGTTTAATAAATAGACTTTACAAATAAGTCAAATTTGTTTTGCTTCTGTCTCTTTCTTTGCCTGAACTTCATTATCCTTAATTTATGGACATGAGTGTAGATCACAACATTTTAATAATTAAACGATGCTTAGAATATACGAAGTACAACTAGTACTTATAAAAAGCGAAAAAGAAATAAATCCAGAAAAAAAAACTGGGATACAAATCAGAACCAGGCTCTCTGCTTTAGTGCACGGACACTTCTTCGCCAGATTCACAGAGAATAGTAGCAAAACAAAACTGCGCCATTTATCGGCGGGAAATTCAACTTTAAGAACAGATCCTGTCCAAAGGCGTTTGAACTGATAAGCCAATCTCCACGACTGTCCCCCTACTCGGCACCCGAGACTTGCTACTCCATCCACCCTGTGAACCCTACACACAAATATTTTTCAAATTTCAGACTGGAAATTTGGCAAATCTATAAATATTGGAAAACAAACATGGAACATGGAAGACATTCAAATGCAAAAATGTCTTAGCTGACAGACTAAGGATTTGCTTTTATGTTATGTGTGGATTACCTTCAATAAAGAAGTAAATCAACAGAAATCATTCTGAGATCAATCCTACATTCATGGAACATTAATCCATAGAACAGATCGACCCGATAACACGCGAGGAGGGTGACTTTTAATAGCTTTTGATTCAATTAATCCTAGCCACGCTATCAGTCTTCTCATTCTCTCGCCTGCCACTCAGAAAACGAAATATATAGGCCATTACACTTCCTTTTCCACAAAAGAACCTTCACTGTAGTCAAACTTTATGCTCATAAGTGCCGTTTCATTATTACTAGGCTACATGCAATCTACCACCAGCTACCTTCTACTTGCATCTTTCCCGAGGATTTCAATTCTCCGTCGTCCTCCTTCAAATTACAGTAAGCTCGCCAACGCATATCACTCCAACTTCTTCGTTTCTTAATGGATCTCTCCATCGTCAGTGCACATATATATTTTTTTTGTTCTAATGCAGCTGGCAAACACTTAGACAGCTTTGTCTTAGATGCCTTAAGGCAAGCGCTGCACAGGTGTTACTCACTTTGCATTACCCAGGGGGAGCGTGTCACTTGAAGGTAAGCCACGGACGCGGAGTAACAATGCCCCCGCAACGCTCTACGATCCTATTAGGACCGGGACCTACGGTTTAAAGTGGATTCCGAATCACTCACAAACATCCATGGCATCGCCGGGACTCGAACCCGATACCTGTGGTACCGAGCGCTAGCCACTCGGCCATTCAGGCCCTCAGTACAGATATATATACACCTGAATTTCACTTTCTTCGTTCACTGGGATCCTTTTGATAGCCATCATTTACCGATCGAATTATCTTTACAACTCAATAATACTCTTAAAGGGCCCGATGGCGACTCTGATACTCGGTGCCACAGGTTTCGGGTTCGATTTCTGTAGATTGTAGTCGTTCGGAATCCACTTTAAAGCGAAGGTCTTTGCCTAATATGACTGTAGAGCATTGGGCTGACAATCCTACATTCTAAAGTAAAAACATCTCCTCTTACCAAATCTATCAGTAGGCAGACGGCCTTGGCTCACCATGGAGTTGTTGCGCCAATGAGGAAGAAGAATACAAATAAAACGTGCAGACAGATAATTATATAACCTAATGTTCTTACTAGTTTGCGATGCAACAAAATGTTATATGAATTCAATTCATACTCCAATTTGTTTAAAATGTTGGATAAGAAAGATTTCAATTATCAGAAGTATCGCAGAATGTCTCGGCAAGCGGTCCCACCAAGGAAGCGTTGCCCATCGGTCAACGCTTCCTTGGTCGAACATAAAGTGGAATTCTACTACGACTACCCCACACCACACTACTGTACCTAGAGCTGAGTTTTCTGTACTAGAGCCCCTGTACAGTTTAGGAATAATGCGAGTGAGGAGTTTGATTGGGCTCTCTGACACCTTGCAGTCATATGAAACACGGGCCATCGGCTAAAGTAGATTCCGAATCACTACCAAAATCCATGGTACCGACAGGACTCGAATCCGAAATGTGTGGCTTAGAGCACCAGAGCGATAGTCATTCGACCATCGGGCCCCTT
This sequence comes from Caerostris darwini, assembly GCA_021605075.1. Taxonomy (NCBI): domain Eukaryota; kingdom Metazoa; phylum Arthropoda; class Arachnida; order Araneae; family Araneidae; genus Caerostris; species Caerostris darwini. The sequence continues at coordinate 307,853 of BPLQ01006157.1, forward strand.
ATATGATAGACATGTCTTCAAATTGTGTTCAAAACTGCTACCAACATCTACAAGACCAATGCTGGGGTTCATTAATTTGTCATTCACATTATTTTAACCAATCTTTCAGAGATATAATATTCAAAACCTGTTCAACCACAGAAATAAAGAACACTGAAAAAAAGTAAGAAAAAAATTTATTATTTATTTTATACCAAATGCTAAAAAATTGTTTGATTCATTTTGCTTTTGTTTTAATGTGATTTATAAGTCTATAGATTAGTTTTACATGTCTCACATGCCAAGTGCCCCGATATTTTTGAGTGACTGCATATTACATATTCTTCATATTGCAATATATTTAGATAATTTTAATTAATTATAATGTTATATTTTTATATATAATTAAATAGATGCTTCTTTTTTTTTTTTACTTCATTTTATAAATAAGTAATATAAAAAAATTTTTTAAGTCAATTCCTACTTTTTTCCCACTCTATTGCAGAAAGTCCTTTATAAATAATTTTCATTCATTTTTTAAAGTTTATCTGGAGCCATCTATTGGTAGATAGATGCAACTTAAATCTAAAAAAAAAAAACTAAAATTAATTAATTAAATTTAATTACTGAATTAATATTTGAAAAAACTGTATTAACATCCAGTGTCATCCACTACAAGTTCAAAAAAATGTATTTGAACTTGAGTGGATGAATGTAAATTATTTTATGAACGATTGAAAATTTGTACAAGATATATATAGGGACAGTGTGAGCTAATAGAAGGAATTGAATAAAACCCTTCTTCGTATTTTAATAATATGAAAGTTAAATAGGATGTAACATAACCGGTGACTTTTATTCCGTTCTATTAGCCTACACTTAAAATAATTTATCATAAGCGGAGAAGTGTTTCATCGTTTCATTCGATGTTGACCTTTCATAGATTTATATCTGTGTTCGGATCAATTGCTAAAATTTGTTTTTATTACTTACAGAACTAAATAGAAAGATAAAAAAAACTGAAATCGTCTCGACAAATTTCAACTTATGATGTGTCAACATTCGAGAACGGATGAATACACTCAGGAATATGCCAATGTTTAACAATGCACGAGATATAGGAAGCAAATGATAGGAATACTACAAGAAGGGCCAAATTCAAGCAGCCACATGAATATAGCAATGTTGAATAGATCAAAAACTTCATGAAGAATGAATTGTTCTAGAATCTTTAAAAGAATATACAAAATTAAGAAGTATCACCGTAAATGAAGTATTTCAAGTTCTACAAGAAACGTTATCACTTACAATACCCAAAAGAATATATCAAAGTTTTAATATTCTAGACATAAATGAAGAATGAAGTATTCCAAATACGGTAAGAAGCACTATACAGCTCCATAAGCACGGGAAAATGCCAAAAGTTATAAATGTGAAAGTTCAAGAAGGAATTGATCAACGCACTACGAGTACTTATAGCTATTGGATATACAAATGTTTAAAATCCAAAGCCAAGACGTGAAATGTGCTTCAAACCCATATTACAAAACACTTCAAACAAAAACCAAATTTTCCAGAAAATACTTTAAGACTAACGTTATTCATGAAGCATTTCAAGATTTAAGGGGACCAAACTACCATTTTCCGGCAAAATTTGAAATGGAGCTTTATTTGCTTTATTGCTTTATTTTTTGAAATGGAGCTTTATTTGCCCATATATATATATATATATATATATCGAAAATTAATCTGAAATCAAGTAGGATCCACGGAAGTAAAACATTATGACTTGATCCATTAAAATCTAAATAAAAATTATTTCGTAATAAATCTTCAATAGAACCGTTGATCATTAAAAGGTAAAGATCACAATTTTTATTGAAAATTTATTTTGCAAATATTGAAATACATAAATTCAGAAATAATATTCAATGTAAGAGTTGGATGGAATTTCAATATTTTTAATTATGCTAATTATTTACGCAGTTATTTCATTGGCAATTAAACATAACTAACCCACTTTGCAACTACAAGAAAAAAAAAAAATTCCACGAGAGTTTTAACTAACACAAAAGAATAAATAAAGTAAAAACTAAATAAAATAAAAATGTATGCATGCAATTCAATGTCGCCCAATCTACTAGTTTTAGAGTTCGTGATTCGAAATTATTCTTTATGCATGTTGTTGTGCCATTTGTGATTACCCAAATTTGGCATGCTATTTGTAATTAAGTACGCTACGCTAAAAATTTTATTCATATTCAATTACAATAAAAATTGAACCAACTAAAATTAGTAAGTACCCCAAACAAAATTATTAAAAAAATTTTTATTAAGCAAATACTAAATTCAATTGACTCATCGTTCGGAATCTTTTCTGCAAAGATTACACGTCATTTATCTATTCTAAAATGGCCCCTTTAAGAGTTCATATCGAGAGAATGCTTTGCTGCCCATACAATATGGCAAAGGAAAGAAACCTCGGTGACCTTTTCCTCCATGAAATTTTACATGCAATGTCAAATGAGAGTTCAGTGAAAATGCTTTGGGACAAACAGGAGACTTGCAGAGCGATTCTCAAGTATGAGTGCACATGTGCTCATTTAATCTATCTTTACGAGAAAATCTTTTTACACACAAAGAGCACTGGAAAGGACGCTCTCCGGTATGGGTCTTCACATGACGCTTCAGGTTAATGTTCTGAGCATACGCTTTGCCACACTGAAACGGACACTTGAAAGGTCGTTCTCCGGTGTGAGTTAAGACATGGTTTTTCACATGACCAAGATGGTATGAGTGGTATTCGCAAAAGGGACATTGATGTATTTTCACATTGCCTTCATATCTGCTAACAACATCTGCAAAAGAAAATAAGAATTAGCCTGCAATTATTGATGGATATTAGAATTAACTCATTATAAATGCAAATGCATATATTTTGATTTAATGTAAAAATATTAAATTCAATAAACCATTATATTCAAAAATTGTATTGCTAAATATTTTGAAAGCTTTTATACACATCAGATTATATGAGTAACGAGAAAATCAAGACATCAAAAAAGAAATGAACGCAGGTATGTAAAGTCATAAAAAAATAATAATAATAATAAAAAAATAAAAAAATGTATACATCACATTTTAAATTTCAAATAGCCACATAAAAGTAAATTGTACACATACAAAATTTATTTACTATGATAATAACATTTAATTAATTAACGTATCCTGCTTAAAGTATGTATTCATAAGGGAATAATAATTAAAAGCATGTAATTTCCACACTACCGTAATAAAAATAACACTTGAAAGACATTAATTAGAGATCAATATCTAAAGAAAATATTTCGTCGAACTAATAATATTCATATAATCTGTTAATACAGTCCAGGTGACCTACTGACGGGTCAACTTTCTTTAAGTGTGGATATTTTAAATCTGGTAGTGAAGAAGCTGATTTCCAGCTGCGCTTGAAATACCCGATATCCTCTTATATGACTGAAATTTCCACCCCCTTCCCCAGCCATTTTTTCAACAAGTATTACTTTACAAATCCATTACCAGTAGCAACACAGGTAAACGGGTTCGCATGGTAGATGCAGAAATTTTGGATGATACTTCACTCTCACGTTTGTTTCTGAAAGAGAGAATCGGCTGTTGCAATAAAAGTGTGTAACAAGAAAGTTGTTCATTATTTAATTTTTCAGCTTTCTAATATAATATGGGTGCTTACGTATTAACGGTACCTTGGCTACAGATTTGGCGGTTTTTAAGTGTCGCCAATCTAACAGCTACAGATTTGGCGGTTTTTAAGTGGCGCCAATCTAACAGCTACAGATTTGCTGATTTTTGACGCCATTTTTTAGTGCTACGAAAATGCGTATTTGGGATTTGCCGGAAACAGAACAAGATGCAATTTTATTTTTTCAGGAGCGAAATATTTTACCAAAAAAACGAAAATCTCCCAATTCCCATGACATGAAACTTTATTTTGGTAAACGTAAGTTTTGGAAATGCTATTTCAGTCAGTGTGCTTATCATGTGGGACTTAGAAAAGACAACTGGTTTGAGGGAAGCAGAATTCCATTTAAAACCGCCAAATCTGTAACTGCGGTTGGCGTTCAAAAGATAACTGCGTGCGCGTGCGAACAACAAGATTGCTCTTTATTGATGCAACTGTAGCCAAGGTAGCATTAATACGTAAGTACCATAATCTGTTACTTACAATAATTCATAGAAATAGAACATGATACTCGAGATGGCATATACATAATAAACGCAGAAATAAAAGAAAATAATAAAAGGATGCATGTTGTTTAAAGTGAGAATTCCATGGAAACGCTTTAGGACAATTAGGACAGTTATAAGGTCGTTTCCCAATATGACTCCTCGTGTCATCAATCAAGATTCGCTTTTTAGAAAAACTTTTCTCGCACGAAGAACACTGAAAAGGGCGCTATCCTCAGATGAACCTGCAGGTTGTATTCCGCAACAAATGCTTCGTCACACTGAATCACGCACTTAAAAGGTCGCTCTCCCTTATGAATTAAAACACGGATTTTCACATTAGTCAATTTGTATGAGCAGTATTCACGAAAGGGGCGTTGATGCATCTTGCACGCACGTCTTCTCACAATCTCTGCAAATCAATAAAAATTAGTGCGGATTTATTGATGGATATTAGAGTTTTAAGTACAATAACATATAAATAATTTAATAAATTATAATTTAACTTTATATGCAAAAGGTTTAAAAACTATTAATCTTGGGAATACATTATGAAAATTGTAACAATACAAAATTAATGATCACAAAAATATAGGGGGCAAAATGGTGGTTAAAAATATAGCATGCTGGTTATCAGATTGCCAATATTGTGATACACATTATTTCCTCCATATGCATTTAAAAGCTTTTTTACCTTCATAATAACTTGGAAATATAAGAAAATTTCAGAGAGCAAAATATTTAAATATCATGCCAATTATACCTCAACTTGTGTCAGAACAAAAATTGAAACATTGGATATTTATTTCAAAAATTTCATTTCGTGCATTTATTATTTGAAGTTTGCCCGCAAACAAAAATATTCGAGTCAGTTAAATTACTATTCATTAATTCCACAGGAAGGTGGGATCCTCCGAAATGCAACACCCTCCTTGATCACTTTCCTCCGTGTCTCCTGATGTGCATATTTATAGAAAGTCCACGAGAAAAAGATTTGGAATGAATAAAAAGCAATTACGGACATTCTTCCCTATGTGGATCCCCATTTACTTATTAAAAGTCTTATCTTTAGAGAAACATCTTTTCTCACAATTAGCACATTTTGTAGTATACGCCTTCTCTCCAGTGGATGTCTTCAAATAATATTCCATTGAATCTTTGCCACATACCTTTATAGATGCTTTGCCACACATAAATTGACAAAGATCTCCAATTTAAGGATCCAGGGCTCCAATGTGAATTGAAACATTATTACGCTCGGACGAAAGCTATTGGTAAGTAGTCGGCAGTGGAGAATGTCGGAAAGAATGCTGCGGTGACAACGGTCATTCAAAACATGCGGAATATGATTCCTGCATCTCCTTCGTCAGCACCACAGCCTGTTGCAGGCCATGGCAGTCTCCATGAGCTTCCTCCGTCTGTTGACTCCCACACCCTTTTCGATCTCTTCCGACTGAATCGACCCATCTGGTGGGTGCCCTAAGTTGTTGAAAAAAAAACTTTTTTAGATGGATCTGAGTCGTCATATCTGAAAATGTGTCCCAATCGTCTAATACGGCTTGCTTTTATAACGTTTACAATATCAGGTTCATTGAAATTGTTGCGAATTTTATGGTTGTATTGCACTCTATATAGACAACCTTTGACCTAATAGCACAAAAGTATTTTTGTTCATAAATTAACAGTCTATCTTTTTCAGATTTCATTATCCACATTTTTTTTCAACTGCTCCAAAAATTCCTAGGGCCTGAATGGGCGAGTGGCTAGCGCTCTGTACCTCAGGTTTCGGGTTCGAGTCCCGGCGGTGCCATGGATGTTTGTAGTGGTTCGGAATCCATTTTAAACTGTAGGTCCCGGTCTGTTTAGCCCAAAGTGTGCACAAGATGACCGTGGAGCGACTAACCAAACCAAAAATTCCTAACTATTCTGATCTTTCAGTACTGAACTTTTTCTAATGCTTTCTTCGGCAGTTTCTTTTATCTCTTTAAAATAATCTCATTCAAATTCAGCTTAATTGCATCTTAATTAAATAATAGTTCTGCTTATGCTTTTTTTATACCATGCATTTCTCGTAATAGCCTTCCCCACTTATTTATTGAGCTCCGATTCTTCAAATATAGAATAAGATTTCAAAAATTCAATCATTTCTTTGTCACTACCCTATTTGATTCATTTATTGTTTAACTGTTAATTCAAAACTGTTTACTCAGTGAAAATTATTTTTAATTTGAAGCCATTTATGTTATTTTCACTGTGTGAAAGCTGTGCCATACGGGACTGATTTTGACAAGTATCTTACAAACTTGATACTTTCATTTTTTCATTTTTTTTCATTTTTTTTCATTTGAATGTTACCCAGTACAATTCTTATTATTTATATAGCGGATAGGGATAAAAGTTTCTATGACAAGTTAAAAACATTTTATTAATTTATTTTAACAATTAATAATTCCACAGCATGGGCTATTTTCTGTGAAATATAAAATTGTTGCTTTCTGATTTTAAATATGAATATAAAAGATATTAAATTATTTTAATGACCTGAACATTATAGAACTCCTTTTGTAAATATTACAATACAAAAATTTTGAAAACGTATTTAAGATACCTCCATTTCAATAGAACAAATGAATTAATCTTAAATGTCATAATTGTACTGAGCGTTACTCTTATATATTTTCATTAAAAATTCAAATAGAGTTAGGAGCATTTGTGATCTATATAATTACACACATGCATTCTAGAGTATTATAATTCCTTTTTACATATATATATATACAATCACATATCATGCAGAATATTTTGCAGATAGAATACAATATAGAGCACTAATTATCTATTTTATTTCCCAACAACATTCAGATATTGTATTTCTACTATCATTACAAATTTTTTTTTTTGTAATATAAAATAAAGTAACGTAATACAATCTTTTACGAAAAACGCAAAAAAAATTAAAGAATTTCGAAAGCTATTCATAAAAACAAAAAGGAAGAATTAAAGCTAAAATGATCAAGCAGTCTACAAATCCAATTTTTGAATATGAAGTTGGTATCAAAATGTATATCTTATTACAATTTACTCTTGAAATTAAACTTTGTAACCCTTTCTCCTATGCACTTTCATATGTCGCTTTACGTCAGAAGACTTTAAAAATGCTTTTTGACAAACAGAACATTTGAAGAGTCGTTTTCCGGTGTGAGTCCTCAGATGAACCTGCAGATGGCTGTTCTGAGCAAAATGCTTGCCACATTGAAACGGACACTCAAAAGGGCGCTCTCCGGTGTGAGTCCTCAGATGAATCTTCAGGGTACCCTTCTCACTAAATGCTTTGCCACACTGAAACGGGCACTTGAAAGGGCGCTCTCCCGTGTGTGTTAAAAGATGCTGTTTCACATGACCAAGATTGCATGAGTGGTATTCACAATAGGGACAGTGATGTATCTTCACACTTCCTTCACATCTGCTAACAACACCTGCAAGAGAAAATAAGAATTAGGCTGCTTTTATTTTTATAGACATTAGAGTTTAACTTATATAAATAACGATTTTGCATTTTTTATTATATATAAATTATATGAAATTTATATATAATAAAAAATGCAAAATCGTTATAGTTAAGATAAATTAATCGTAATTTATCTTAATTATCTTAATTTTTAATAGTTAAGATTAATTCCATAATAACTATTACAAGTTTTTCTCAACAATATTACTCTGCGTCGCAAATGTTTGCCAAAAACGCATGGCATTCGTGCGTCTTTTAGACGGTTGTTTCCCTTTCTAGACAATCTCTGAGCGAAGTCTATTTTAAAAATTACAATTCTTACGTTTCTTTTATTTTCACTTACATTTCCGCCAAAAAAAAAAAAAAAGGTCGCTCTCCAATCTGAATTAAAACATGGGGTTTTCACATTAGACAAACTCATATAAGCGGTATTTACGAAAGGAGACTCGATGGGCCTTCATCTTTCTCACAATCTCTGCAAATAAATAAATATATATTAGTCTGGATATTAGAGTTTTAAGTGCAATAACATGTTTATAATTCAAAAATTCAATAAGAATTATGGCTTAACTATAAATGCAAAAGATTTAATACCAATATATATTCGTATAGATTTATTAAGAAATTCGTAACAGTATAAAAATAATGAACATAGAAATAAAGTAAAAAAACAAATGATTGCTATAAATATAAGGTGTTAGTTATCAGATTGTCAATACTGGAAAAGAAGTTATTTCATTCACATTCATTTAAAACCTTTGTTAGGTTCAGCATAACTTGGAAAAATTAAAATAAAAAAAAACATTTCACAGAGCAAAAGCATTGTAATATGATGCCAGCTATACCTCATCTCAGAAGACTGCCCCGTTAGGCATTCATTTCGGAAATGAATGAAAAAAAGGGATTTCGTACATAATTCATTATTTTAAATTTGCCCTCCAATAATTATTCGAGTACGTTAAATTAAAGTTCATTATTTTCACATCAAGATTTGATCCTCCGAAATGAAGTTCCTGCTTTATTCCTGAAGTTTCTGCTTTATTCCGAAATGAAGTTCCTGCTTTATTCAGGTTAAAAACCAAGAAGAAATTTGATAATTAAATTAAAATAGTCTCTATAAATAAACTAGTGATTTCCAGTTAACAAGATAATGAATGAAATAAAAATTCACACGTGAACAAAAATTCTTTGAAATGCGGTTTTAGCAAATTAATCTGACATCACAGTTGGATCCACAGAACAAATACATACAAATTTATTTGTGATTAGGTACATTACGATAGAATATTTGCTACTACATAAATAATAGAAAAAAAAATTAGATTACTGGGTAACAACCATGTTTACTAGAAACAAAAGGTTTATTAAACAAAAAACCGATTTAACTCATTAAGGAAAATGCTCTTTTGCGAAGATCACAAGCTGTTGATTTGTTTTCAAATGACCCCAAGAATTCATATCGAAAGAAGGCTTTGCTGCCCATGAAATATGACAAAGGAAAGAAACCTCGGTGACCTTTTTCCTCCATGAAATTTTTGCATGCTATTTTAAAGTGTGACAATTATTACATGACAATTATTTGGTAGATATAGGAGATTTGGGGAGTAGTTCTCAAGTATGTGCTCCTTTAATCCATCTTTACGAGAAAATCTTTTTTCACACAATTCCGTTACCTGGCTTGAGTCTTATTTTATAATTTAATGTTAAATCTTAATCTTTTCTATAGTAAATCAGAACTGTTCGCTGCTCGCGCTTAATTATAATTATTTATTCTGTATATTATGTATAAAAATTTGAAAAAAGTATATACTTTCCTAGTCTTGGCTAGGTTTTGAAGAAATGTATAAACTTGACTCATGACGCCATCTATCGGCAAAATAGTCAAACACCTATGTAAACAAACTGTGTCAACACAGCTTGTATGTCGCACCTTTTCATCATTTTACTTTTATCTTAAATTCTTTATTTTATTTTATTCTTTTAAACTTTGTTTAACTTTAATCTTTATTTTTTGGGCATCGTCAACGGACTCTTAATTGTACCTAAAGCTTTAGCTTTTTCGATCTCCTGCTTTAATTGTTTGCAAGCAGGAGGTGTTTTTCTTAAATTTATCCCTTTGTTTTTCTTTTTCATTATTATTCAGTAATTTTAAGCAACCCCATTTTGTGCTAATGTTTTAATTAATTTAAGATGTGGAGGTGTTGTGGCTCTTAAAGCCACCTAGGAACTCCGAAATAGGTACGCCCGTTGCCCGTTGCCCCTCTTTTTTCACACAAAGAGCATTGAAATGGACGATCTCCGGTATGGGTCTTCAGATGACGCTGCAGGGCATTGCTCTGAGTAAACGCTTTGCCACACTGAAACGGGCACTTGAAAGGTCGCTCTCCAGTGTGTGTTAAGACATGCCTTTTCACATGACTAAGTATACATGAGTGGTATTCGCAGAAACGGCATTGATGTATCTTCACATTGCCTTCATATCTGCTAACAACATCTGCAAAAGTAAATAAGAGTTAGCCTGAAGTTGATGTATATTAGAGTTTAACTCAAAAATTCAAGCTCATTAAAAATTTATAATATATATATGATTTAATGAACATAAAAAATATTAAATTGAATAAACCATTATATTCATAATGTGTATTGCAGAATTTTTATCAAAGTATTTATACACAATAGATTATATGAGTAACGAGAAAATCAAGGCATCGAAAAAGAAATGAACGCAGGTATATAAATTCATGAAAAAAAAATAATCGAAAACTGAAAATCACATTATTTTAAATTACAAATAGCCACATAAGAGTACCCCTTTTGGATCTCTTCCGACTGAATCGACCCATGGGTGGTAGGCCTCTTCGGGTGCCCTCAGTTGTTGAAAAAAAAAAAAACTTTTTTAGCTGGATCTGAGTCGTCATATTTGAAAATGCGTCAAAATCGTCTAATACGGCTTGCTTTTATAACGTTTACAATATCAGGTTCATTGAAATTGTTGTAAATTTCATGGTTATATTGTACTCTATAAAGACAACCTATGGCCTAATGGCACTAAAGTATTTTAGTTCATAAATTAACAGCCTATCTTTTTTCAGATTTCATTATCCACATTTTTTTTTTAACTGCTCCAAAAATTCCTAATTATTCTGATCTTTCAGTACTGAACTTTTTCTAATGCTTTCTTCGGCAGTTTCTTTTATCTCTTTAAAATAATCTCATTCAAATTCAGCTTAATTGCATCGTAATAAATAATAGTTCTGTTTATGCTTTTCTTATAAAATGCATTTCTCGTAATAGCCTTCCCCTGTTATAATATTGAGCTCCAATTCTTCAAATATAGAATAAGATTTCAAAAATTCAATCATTTCTTTATCACTGCCTATTTAATTCATTTATTGTTTAACTGTGAATTCAAAACTGTTTACTAAGTGAAGATATTTTTAATTTGAAGCCAGTTATGTTATCTTCCCTGTGTGAAAACTAAATGCTGGACTTTCTAACCATACCTAATGGAATTTGAAGCCATACGTGATTAATTTTGATAAGTATCTTAAAAACTTGACACTTGCATTTTTTTAATTTTATTTTTTTATTTTCATTTGAATGTTACCCAATACAATTCTTAATATTTATGATAAGTTAAAAAAATCTTTTCAACCTTATGTCAATCTATTTTAACTGTTAATAATTCCACAGCATGGGGTGTTTTCTGTGAAATATAAAATTGTAGCTTTCTGAATTTTAAATATGAATATAAAAGATATTAAATTATCTTAATGGCCAGAATATTTATAGAACTCATTTTATAAATATTACAATACAAAAAGTTAGAAAACGCATTTAAAATACCTTCATTTCAATAGAACAAATGAATTAATCTTAAATGTCAAAATTGTACAGAGTGTTACTCTTGTAAATTTTCATGAAAACTTCTAATAGAATTAATAGCATTTGTGATCTATTATAATTCCTTTTTACATACATATATATACAATCACAAATCAAGCAGAATATTTTGCAGATAGATCACAATATAGAGCACTAATTATCTATTTTATTTCCCAACAACATTCAGATATAGTATTTCTACTATCATTACAAATTTTTTTTTTTTTTTTTTTTTTTGTAATATAAAATAAAGTAACGTAATACAATCTTTTACGAAAAACTACTTAAAAAAATTAAAGAATTTCGAAAGCGAAAGTTATTCATAAAAACCTAAAGGAAGAAAAAAGCTAAAACGGTCAAGCAGTCTACAAATCCAATTTTCGAATATATAGTTGGCATCAAAATGTATATCTGCTTATTACAATTTACTCTTAAAATTAAACTTTGCAACCCTTCCTCCTATGCATTTCAACATTTCGTTTTAAGTCAGAAGACTGTGAAAATGCTTTTTGGCAAACATGACAATTGAAGGGTCGTTCTCCGGTGTGACTCCTCAGATGAACCTGCAGGTTACCCTTCTCACTAAATGCTTTGCCACATTGAAACGGACACTTGAAAGGCCGCTCTCCGGTGTGAGTCCTCAGATGAGTCTTCAGGTTACTGTTCTGAGTAAAAGCTTTGCCACACTTAAACGGACACTTGAAAGGTCGGTCTCCGATGTGTGCTGAAACATGCTTTTTCACGTCACCAAGATGTGATGAGTGGTAGTCGCAAAAGGGACATTGATTTATCTTGACGTTGCCTTCAAATCTGCTGAAAATCTCTGCAAAAGAAAATATGAATTAGCCTTTATTGAAATATGAATTATATATTATTGATATATAATTCATATTTCATGAAATATATATTATTGATATATATTAGAGTTTAACTCAAAAAAAAAAAAAAA
>BPLQ01006160.1:0-32096 GCA_021605075.1 Caerostris darwini
ATTTAAGAAATATAAGTACACACTTTAGATAAATTAACACTTTACTTAACTTTTCGGTTCCACTTCGGATTCTAAAACAGTAATCTTAAGTTGGGTCTGGTATTTGCGCTCTACGATCATTTTGTGCACACTTTAAGTCAATTAGACTGGGACCTGCAGTTTAATGCTAATCTTATATAAATATGAATGCAAATTTTCACATCTTGGCGAAGTTTTTCAATTTCCGTTTTCTTTTTCCCTATTTAAGTTGGAACAATAATAAAAATAAATGAAAAATTGAATAAATGAAAATAAATGAATAATCAATAAATAATTTCTGGTTTGAAATGGAGAATTGCATGCTCATGCTCATCTTTTTATTATAATGCAGTCATTTGCTGCAGGTGTAAAAAGTAGATTTCAATAATTTTATAAACGATGGACACTTGATTCCACACAGATAATTTTTGATTAAAGAAGAGGTACGAGTTTTGCTTCAAATTATAACAATCATTCCTATCGCAATGGGGTATTAAATTTATTTTTATTTTTAAATAATAAGATTTGCAATCATTTTATATCTTCATGCATAATTGAACAATTTACATGGGAATCTGATGTCATAAAAGAAAATTTCCGGAAAAAAAACCGAATTAAAACTATTCATTAATATTTGGTGAATGTTGCGAATGACCGAAATTCCAGCATTCTACATTGTTGTTAGTGCTTTTTATCCCACTTGGCTGGCCAAACCCACGAGCCCATACGTACTCATGATTGAAGGGGAAGGAAGCAGCTTCTGTTGTGATGAAGCACCCCGTAGGTAGAAGTCAGACTTTGGCTCCGTGACGCTCTTACAGTCATAGGATACCGGGACCTACGGCTTAAAGTGGATTCCGAACCACTACAAACATCCATGGCACCGCCGGGATTTGAACCCGAAACCTGTGGCACGGAGCGCCAGAGCGCTAGGCACTCGGCCATTCAGGTCCCAAATTTGCGAATGTCAACGGTATTAGGTTCCCACGTGGTCACCCACCCAAGTACCGGTCGCGCCCGATGATGCTTGACTACGGTGATCGAACGAGAACCGGTATATTCAGCATGGTATGGCCGTTGGTTTCTACATTGTAACGGAGAAAAAACACAAATCTCAATATCGAATGCAGATTTTTCCTTTCGACGATTACATAATTTTTTAAGGTTATACATACTGTTAAAATTGATTTCCGATGTATAAAATCGACACTGAGACATTTATGGAAAGAGTTTTATTTCGTTCAATGGGTCTAGTAGGATATAATGAGAAAAAAAAACAGGTTCTGAAACTGAAAAAAACTTAATGGTTCACCTCCTTACGAATTGCATCGAGTATATTAATAACAGGTGGGCTGAAAAGTTCGTAGACTGACGCATAGATGGCTCTACTAATATTAAAGCCATATAATTTTTAGATAGTCCTAACCTTCAAAAGACACGTGTATAAATTTGACAGTTGTTGCACTATTAGTATGTGAGTTATAGCATTTTTAGTGTTCATCACGTGCAGTCCATTCATCTGACGGTTGATTGGACTCCGGTGTGAAATGATGGAGCCATGTTTCATCCATTGTCACATATCGACTCAAAAATTCGGGTTTATTAAGATTGAACAGCTCCAAACACTGCTTAGAATCATCAATTCGTTGTTTTTTTGGGTTGATTGTGAGCTCTGCGCGGCACCCACTTTGAACAGAGCTTTCGCATCTCCAAATATTCATTCACGATATGTCCAACACGTTCCTTTGATATCTTTAGGGTCAAGCTATCTCAATCAACTTCACTTTACGGTTATCAGAAATTATTTTGTATACTTTATTGACACTGCGTGTATCGTCCTCGGTGCTCATTTCGGCTCGTTTAAATTTAGCAAAACACTTCTATATGGTTGATTTTCCTGGTGCAAAGTCCGAATAGTATTTTCTTCGCCAAAAAGCAATGCTTTATTAACACACGAAATTACTTTTTATCCATTTTTCAAACTAGCGAAAGTTGATTCACTAAAAATGCTATAACTCACATACTAATAGTGCAACAGCTATCAAATTTATACACGTCTCTTTTGACGGTTAGCGCTAACTAAAATGTATATGGATTTAATACTAGTAGTGCCATCGAGTCAGCCTATGGACTTTTCAGCCCAAATGTTAGTCTGCAACTCCTTATACTAAAAGAAATTCAGATGCGTAAAGAAAGATTTGACTGTTTATATTCATATTGAAACTCAATGATTAAAATATGTGCGATTCACTATAAATGCGTGTACATTATTTTGATGCGCAGTTACCGTTCTGGCAAAGTCCGACTCATACATGTTTTTTAGACTCAACGAACTATTAAATTAAATCATTTTAATTTCAACGAAAAAAGATTTACTTCACATTTGTTTGATTTTGAAAAGAATGTTATTAAATAATAATTAAAAAGGATTGGATCCTATTATATGCAGTGAACATTTATTAAAACAACTCTAATGTGCGTAATAAACTTAGGATAAAAATTAAACCATCTATAATAGCAGGGATTCTCCATTCAGTACTTGAGAAACTAATTAGGTAATATGTCTCCTCCTGTGTCATATATTAAAAACTGACATGCATCAACAGAAGAAAATATTCGATTTTTTTGAAATATATTTCAATAAGATTAATCCGAAACGATTTGTTAAACGAAATTATATTATGCTTATTATAGCATTCAAAATGGAGGCTTTTGGCTTGCATATTGGAGAATTGTTGATGGTGAAATATATTTTTAAAGCTTTAGACGCGAGTTTAGTAAAAATATGAGTAGACAATTAATAGCCTTTCTGGTAGCAATCATCAAACAGTTGTTATAATCTATAATGTAATATATGCAAAGAAAATACTTGATGCTGCGTCTCAACCGTTGGCATTACGGAATATACAACATACTCAATTTGCCAGCTGGCAGTTTTGCATTTTATTTGCAGAAAATAAATCATATTTTACTCTTATATAACTTAAATATCAAGTCGTTATTTTCTCCAGAATTTTGAAAATAAATATAATCATGTTTATTATAATCCTGCTTATTAGATTTATAGAGAGATATCAAACCTGAAATTGTTTTAAATAAATAAACGCTATTTATAACGATTAGAAATTTTGTTTCAGGAATTTCAATACAACATGCCAGTTTTCTATTTAAAATGTGCAGTGAGTATTCTCTAATATGATACTCGCCAATACGACACTCCATTTAATCTGAAGCACCTGCTGAACCATGACATGGGAATGAATCATTTTTCTTGTTGGACACTTTTCACCAATTTGCATTCTAGGTTATGAACCATTTTATGCAACAAATTATTTTTCCATTATGCATATATTTAGTTTTGCAAAAATTATTCTCAAAATGATCATGATTATTCTTTTCTGTACAATTTCGTTTGAGTTTAATTGTATGACAAAATTAACGTTATTTAAAATGTCTTTCGAATTCAGGAAACAATAAATTTACCGTAGTGTTATACGAAAATTTACATTCGAGAAAGTTGTCTTATTCATTAAAAGACTGCAATAACAGACAAAGACTAAATAACAACTATAATTATAAGACAACAATTATTAACACAACAAATTATAAGACTAAATTCAAATATACAAGAATATATTTTGTTGCCACAAAGTTTTATTATGCAATATCTCTATTTGCAGTGAAATCAGATAAAAAGAACTTTAACGAACACCACTTTCAAATAAAAAAAAAGTAGAAATTTTCAATAGGGGATTCTTTACAAAAAATTTAATTAAAAACTAGAAATATATGCAAAACATGCAGTGTCCAAAATTACTAGCAATCTACAGCAAATTACATAATAAATTTCTTTTGTTCAGAAAATTCATTGAAAATATTATGATGGAATAAATACTATTCATTTAAATTCATAAAAATATTTAAATCAATATTTAAAATCAACTGTTTTTCAAGCAAAAAAATTTTTGATATAAATATATTATTAAAATATATTTTAAAATTGTGATGTATAGTTTCTATTACTTGAATATAGAATGTCACACAAAATATAGTTAAAATATAGTTATATCCCAAGTTAAAAATTTTCCGATTGTAATGAAATTGTGATTACAATTTAATCAGTGTTACGCTTAGGCTGCTAATAATTTTATTATCTTACATTTACAAATAATCTCTTATTTTGTATTTAATATGAAAGAAAATGTGAAAATATAACAGGATATTCCTGCTTTAAAAATTGTAAAGGAACATATATATTTAAAATAAAAACAATGAATCTCTGAAAAACTAATTTTCTCTTTATAATAAGTATGTATATATTTATAATTAGCTAAAGACAATTGATTAGTAAACATAATTTCAAAAAGAAGTTTAGCAGATTAGCATTTCTTGCACTGCAATAAAAATCGCATGTATCTGCAAAATATCAAGTAATACTCAGTAAATCGTATACTGCGAATCAATATAAAAACACTTTTTATACATCTAAAATTTTATTGGAGAGTTAAAATTATATAAATTATGACAAATACAAAATAAAAATATACAATATTATAAAAAAAAATTGATTATTTACAATAAAACAATTTTGAGACAGTTGAATAACTCAAGTCAAGTATTAACAATCCTTCAAAAACTATTTTTCAGTTTAAAACAATATTTATGCTTCATTAAATATGATGCTCGTCTTTTGTTTAAAAAAGCACTATTTTTCTATCTAATTGATCTTACATTTCATACAGTTGAACGTGCTTAAATACATTAATTTACACATGCAGAACGATCTTAGCTCAATATAGAGGGGATTAGTTTTTTTTTAAATTTCATTAATGTGTATAAAAATATTGTAATGCACAGTAGCAAGGAATTACATTTTTATATTTTTAAAATCACAATGCATAATAAGTTTTGTCTTCTATTGTTACTGTGTTCATTTTGTTAGGAGTGATGTTTCTTTTTGCGAGGGATGTCTGAGCAGCAGATGTGCTGGGCATGTCCTCTGGAGTTGCAGATGAGACTTCAGGTGGGTATACGCCTTCTACGAGCTTTCCAGGCTTCTCAGATATACACGACTGCATATGTCTCTTCAAACCACGCTTGTATTTATATACTTTTCCACATTTATCACAAACGCGAGATCTTTCTTCAGAATGAGATTCCTTATGTGTGAGAAATTTTGACTTGAAAGAGAATGTTCTGCCACATTCTTCACAACAATAAGCTCTTTCTCCCGTATGAAATTTTTTATGTTCGTTCACGTATTTCTCTCGAATGAATGTGAATATTTTCTCACATTCTTTACAAAAATAACTGAATTCCTTAGCATGAATTTTCTTATGCTTGTTCAAAACGCTAATTTGATTGAATTTCTTGCCGCAGGTTTCGCAAACAAGGGGTTTCTCTCCTGTATGAATCCTCTCATGTCTTTTCACATCCCTTTTAGATGGGAACGCGTTTCCACAGAATACACACTGGTGACGCTTTTTTAGATGTTCCTTGAAGAAATGCTCTTTTAAATCTCTTCGGAGTACAAAATGTTGACAATGACAATGACGGACCTACGCTAAATTTAAATACGTTATGTTGAGTCAAAATATAGTAGTAATATATTCATTTGTACCGATGTGTCTCAAAGATGTCCCTAAATTTGTTATATTGAAATTTGACTGTAGGAATTTTATTTAGCAAGTGTTTTTGAATTCTATATGAGTATCTGAAAGTAGATCTTATATATTCCGTACATCGTTTGGAGTTCTTACTGGAGCTCTATAAAATTGTTCTGACTTTTCTTCTGCATGCTCCAGAGGTAAAGGCTGAAAAAATGGAAATCAGTTTTAATAGATATCACAAGCATACTTATTCCACAAATTTACTTTTTTCCTTTTCAAAACCGGACTTTCTCGTTTTTTACATAATTATGTAGTAAGAATTAAAAAAAAAAAACTTTAGTTATTTCTATGTTCTTTTTTGAATAAAATATAAATATAAATAAAACTATGTAAATAAATAATATAAAATAAAGCACCACTTAAAATCTTGATAAAAAAATCGCAGTTTGTTAGTCAATAAATATAGTCAATGAAAAATAATTCTGAATAAGAGTTAAAAACAGAATTCCATTTCCTATCTAAACCCCAATTCATTAACCGAGGTTTGGTTTGGTTTGCCACTCTACGGTCATCTTGTGCACATGAAGGTAAACAGACCGGGGCCTAGAGTTTAAATGGATTCCGAAGCACTGTGAAACATCCATACCATCGCCAGGAATTTAACCTGGAGCCTGGGGTGCGAAAGGCCAGATCGCTAACCAATTGTCCATCAGACCACTCATTAACCGAGGAGATACATGTGATCGCTTTAAGCATTTTATTCGCTGCAAAAAGGGGCAATGCATGTCAGATTCAGTTTTAGTATGCGTTCATCACCGAAGGTTTGGTGTGTCTCTCTACTGACATTTTGTGCACACTTTAGGCTATTTAAATTCCGAATCACTAACAAACATCCATGACACAGACAAGATTCGAACCTGAAGTCTATCACCTATGAAAAAAATGCAGACAAATTCATTGCAGCTCTGTTTTGCCATACTAATTTTTAATGACATCCAATAGTGTTGCCTTTAGAATTTCAATTTTCAACGGTAGACGTACTTAAATAAGTTATGTGAAAGCGTAAAAGAGTTAACTTTGATGCGCCAAATTTAATAAAAGGGTTTAATTTAGCGCAACAACTGTTTATTGTATTTTAACTTTCACGCGAGCAAACATCAAAAACGAAATAAAAAGTAAAGATGTGACGTCCAACAATACAGTAGAAGTCTCGACACTTTCTGAGGAAGTTCAGTCAGTTTAAAGAGATCTCTGATAGTGGCCTGTAATAGCTGTTGTCATATAGCAAAAGATCGGTTACATTCTCCTTTCTGATTTCATAGACGTCCCAGAAAATAAGGACATTGCAGCTCCTGTAGAAGCGCTTTCTGAACACATTTAGATTATTGAAAATTGTGATCCGGCAGTGGAATTTGAAGAACGATATATCTTTCACGATTAGTGCTATGGCATATTTACGTATGTAAAAGAATTAACCCTTCCCTTTCTGTAATGTAACTTTATATAATCAAATTTCATTGGTTGTCTCTTTCAGTTTTGGGCAATGATCCAAACAGGTCTATAAAGATTATCTGAATCTTCTGTTCGTAAACAGGTGTTTTCAACCAACCAGTTTATTAATTTTATTCTTGTAAGGAGTTTAACCAGAATATTTTTTTTGCATTGTCAAAGATATTTCTTTATGTCAATTCAATAATATCATCTTACAATTCTCTGGAAAATGCCTTCTTTTCTGGCATGTCAAGCAATGGCATCCTTGTGATGCTTCTGCATTATTAATTCACGATTATGAGTCGGAATGAACAGTTAGTCGTCTTGCGAATCAGCATCTAGTACACAGACATAGTACTTCATGATTCAATTTTGAAAACCTTCCTATTTCCAGACGTCAATACTATATTTATTTAATTATTTTGCAAAATCAATTTTCCATAAAATGCCACAATTTGTACATAAAATTTTGTTCCATTCCCTTCTTTAGTTTTACCTACAGATACTTCCGAAGAGAAAAATATGCTTTGAGGTCATCTTGCACATATCTATTGATAAGCACCTACTTTAGCATGAAACTAATGAAGAAATCCATAAAATATCATCTAACTCATAATTTTTGTGCCTATATATTTGCATGCGTGGTTTTGTTATATTTGATTAATCTGTAATCACTTCTTAGTAAGTTTAGTAATAGGTTTTTTGTAAATTCAATTTTCGTAATGGACATTTTCGTTTCATTATTTGGTTTGGTTTGTGACTCTACGGTCATCTTGTGCACACAATGGCTGAACAGAACGAAATCTACTGTTTAAAGTGGATTCCGAACCACTTACAAGCATCCACGCCAATACCAGGATTCGAACTTGATGCCTGTGATACCAAAGGCCAGAGCATTAGCCACTTGGCCACCAGGCCGCAATTTTTATAGAATAATCGAATATTAGGAAGACTACGCATATAAATAACTGTGCAGGACTCCAAATTTAATTAACAATTTTCTGAGAATAACAACAAAAACAAGAACAACAAGAACAAAAACTTGGACAAAATTCTTCAATTCCCAGTTATAAGAAAAAAGGAAACTCTAAATGATTATCTGTCGCATACATCTTTCGTGAAGGCGCACCACTAAAACAATATAAATTAAGTTTTTGTTAAACCTCACTGACATTTACATATTTTAAAATGGTTCTCCACTGCACCGTTTTATTGTAGAGTGTTAAAAATAACTTTGCTTCGAAAAATATTTATAAATAAATATTTTTAGGAATACAAATATTTGTTCAGTTTTACAAAACATATATAACATTTAGTTTCTAATGCACACATGACAAAAAATAAAAAAAATAAAGTAAGTTAACATAAAAACAATATATAAAAAAAAAATACCTTCAATTCCTACTTTTTTTTTTTTTCCACTATAATGCAGAAAGTCCTTCATAAATAATTTTCATTCATTTTTTTAAGTTTACCTGGGTAGATATATGCAACTTAAATCTGAAAAAAATTAAATTAATATTTGAAAAAACTGTATTAACATCCAGTGCCATCCACTACAAGTTCAAAAAAATGTATTTGAACTTGAGTGGATAAATAAAAAGTATTTTATTAACAATTGGAAATTTGAACAAGACATAGGGAGAGTGTGAGCTAATAGAAGGAATTGAATAAGTAAAATTAAAATAAAAAGTAAAAGTTAAAGTATAAATTAAAGTAATAAGGATATCGTGGTTCACTAAATCTTGTAGACTCAATTCTACATTTTACTCGATTCTACTACATCCTTTCTCCTCCCGGCTTTCAGAAACAGAAGAACTTTTTTTTTTTTAATTTTTAAGGGGTGTACTGTGTTTGGCATCATTATTCAAGCTACTTGGCGAGGGAATTCTGTGTTTTACATGGCGCCACTAAATTACGGTGTAGAGTCAACTGATTGCATTCTTAGTAGGCAATATCATAATTTTCATTGCTCAATGGTGGACTGTTTACGGAGCAATTCAGTGAAATTTGAGACTCGTAGATTTTCTACAGATAAACTCCATTTAAAACTAATTTGAATATTTAAAGTCCCTAATATTTATTGAAAATAATTATTACGAAATATTTTTAAAAATCAATTTCGTGCATTTTAAAATATACTATATTTGTTTCGATATTTATAACCAAAAATAGAAATAATGTTCGTTAAATTTTAATAATCATTTTTATTAAAAACCAAAAATATATTATTTAAATAAATTATATCCCCTGTTTTTAAATTTTTTCTCTTCGTAATCTATGCTAAGGTAAACATTTTATATTTCAATAGCACAAGTTTTGTTTTATTTTTGATAAAATCTCGAAACCTAAGCTGCATCCAGAAGATAAATGTAAACATATTTGGAGCATTTTACATTTGAATCTGATATCAAAAAGTAATTTTCGGAAAAAATGTATTAAAATTGTTGATTTAAATTTAATGAAATTTACGAACGAATGAAATACTAGCATTCTACAATGTAATGGAGATTATACATGAAGTTAAAAAAAAATGCAGATTTTCTTTTATATAATTTTTAGAGGTTATATATACTATTAAAATTAATTTATGATGCTTAAAATTAAAATTGGAATATTTATGGAAAGATTATATGGAAATTATGGTAATTATTATGGAAAGATTTTATATTTTATTTTGTTCAGTTTAACCAGTTTTTAACCATTTTGAAATTTATTTCGATAAAAAAAAATCATGATTTACTCTTATATTCTTCAAATATCGAATCACTATTTTTGACGGAATTTTGAAATTTGACATTAAAATAAAATCAAGCAATCATCAAACAATCATCGTAATCTATAATGCAATATGTGCAAAGAAAATACGTGGAAAAAATTTTTTATTTCGAGAAAAAAATTTAAAAAATCATATTTTTTTTTTTATATTCTTCAAATATCGAATCACTATTTTAGGCCGAATTTAGAACTTTGATAACAAAATAAAATCCTGCTTATTGCATTATTTACAGACGGGTATCAAACCTGCGATGATTGTTTAAAAAATAAACGATGTTTATAAGGATTAGGGATTTTTTTGCGATGGTTTGGTTTGTCGCTCTACGGTCATCTTGTGCACACGTTAGGCTAAACAGACCGGGACCTACAGTTTAAAGTGGATTCCGAACCACTACAAACATCCATGGCACCGCCGGGACTCGAACCCGAAAAATTTTTGCGATGGATATGCATGCTAATTTACATCTTAAAATACACTGTGAGTCTTGTCTAATATGATACTCGTCAATACACGGGAGTCTTGTTTAATATGATACTCGTCGACGACACTTCATTTAATCAGAAGCACCTACTGGACCATGACATGCGGATGAATCAGTTTTCCTGTTAAAATTGAACACTTTCCACCAATTTGCATGATAGATTAAGAACCATTTTGTGCAACAAATTACTTTTCCATTATGCATGTATTTAATTTTACAAAAATTATTCTTAAAATGATCATTCTTATTTTTTTCAGTACAATTTCGTTTGAGTTTAATTGTATGGTAAAATTAATTTCAATTAAAGTGTTTTTCGAATTTAGAAAACAATAAAATTACCGTAGTATTATACGAAAATTTACATTCAGTTAAGCTGTCTTAGTCATTAAAAGACTGCAATAACAGACTAAATGATACATTATAAGACTAAACTCAAATAAATAAGAATACATTTTGTCGTCACAAAGTTTTATTATGCAATATCTCTATTTACAGAAGGCAGGTAAAAAGAACTTTACGGAATACCACTTTAAAATAGACGAAATTTAATTCAGGACACTCTTTAAAAATAAATATAATAAAAACTAGAAATATAAGCAAAACACACAAATTCGTAAATTACTAGCAATCTAAGTAATTTTAACAAACAAATTTATTTTGTTAAGAAAATCGTTTAAAATATTCTGATGGAAATAATTCCTATTCATTTATATTCATAAAAATATTTAAATCAATATGTAAAATCCACTGCATTTCAAGCAAAAAATATATTTTGTAATACATATATTGATAAAATGTATTTTAAAATTATTAAGTGTAGTTGCTATTACTTGAATATAGAATGTCACACTGAATATAGTTAAAATATAGTTATCTCGTCAGTTAAAAATATTCCGATTGTTATGAAATTGTGATTGTAAACTAATCACTATTGCTAATGAAATAAATTTATATTTAATCATTTGGAAAGAAAATCTCTTTTTTTGTATGAAATATTAAGGAAAATGTGAAAATATAACTTTTTATTCCTGCTTTAATAATTGTAAAGGAACATAGATATTTAAAATTAAAATAAAGGAATTTTGAAAAAAAAAAGATTTTCTCTTTATAATAAGTGTGCATATATTTCTAATTAATGATAGACACATAATTAGTGAACATAATTTTAAAAAGGTTTTAACACAATAGCATTTCTTGCACTATTAAAAAATTTCACTTACATCTGCAAAACAACAAATACTTTGTAAACCGTGTACTGCGAATCAATATAAAAACACTTTTTGCATATCTAAAATTTTATTGGAATTAAAATGAATTATAAACTATACAGTTCAAAAATAAACAATATAAACATAATGATTTATTATATGATAAAACAATTTTAAGAGAGTTGAACAACTCCAGTCAATTTTTAAAATTTCATTCACCATTTTTCAATTTGAAACAATATTTATACTGCATTGCCATGCTTGTCGTTTAATTAAAAATTACAATTTTTCTATCCAACTGATGTTACGTTTTATACAGGTGTGATTTGCTTCAATACATTTTTAACTTAAACATGCACAGCGAAATTGGCTCAATTCAGAGTGAATTATTTTTTTAATTTCATTATTCGGCATAAAAATATAAGTTCTGTAGCAAGGAAGGGCATTTTTGTATTTTTTTAAATCACAATAAACAATAAACGGACGGGGACAATCAGGGACGCTTGATTAGTATACATACATGTATGTGGTAGGCTTGTCGTCAGGAGTTGCAGATGAGTCTTCTGATGAGCACATGCCTTCTCCGGGTTTATCAGGCTTCTCTGTGACACAAGACAGCATATGTCTCTTCAAACTGCCTTTTGTATTTGAAAGCATTTCCACACTTGTCACAAACATGAGGCTTTTCTTCAGAATGAGATTTTATATGTTTGTATAGCTTTGCCTTGATAGAGAATGTTCTGCCACATTTTTCACAAATATGAGGCCTTTCTCCTGTATGAAATTTGTGATGTTCTTCCACATATTCCTCTCGCGTAAATTTGAATGTTTTCCCACATTCTTCACAATCGTGACTCATTTCCTTGGCGTGAGTTTTCTTATGATGGTTCAAATGGCTCACTTGATTGAATTTCTTGCCACATGTGTCGCATTCAAAGGGTTTCTCTCCTGTATGAATTCTCTCATGTCTTTTCAAATGGCCCTCAGAAGAGAAACAGCCTTCTTTTAGACAGTATCCACAAACTGGTGACGAATGATTTTTAGATGTTCATTTGGAGAAATGACTAATCTTTTAAATCTCTTTGAAGTTCTTTATTGAATTGTTTTAAACATTTAGTTCATACATGAATAATTCTTCATTGTTGTCGTATCCGAAGAAGACATATTGAAGATCACGAATCTCCGCGTCACTTTATTCGTCGACGGCAACACACGCAGCCGCCAAATTCTAACACGAGCAACCTTTTACATTAGCTGGACACCTAATCAATCGGTCACCTATCGTGTTCTCAGATCTTAATTTCTCCACTTCTTTCCTATGGACTGGCGGCCAATTAGCTAATACTCTGGCCTCAGGTTCGAATCCTGGAGTTGGCATGGATGTTTGTTAGTGGCTGAAAATCCACGTTAAACTGTATGTCGTGGTCTAATTAGCCTAAAGTGCGCACAAAATGACCGTAGAGCCACAAACCAAACCACTTCTTCTGTATCAAATATTCTGATTTGCTTTGGCATGTATCTCTAAGGTCACTTTTCTGATCACTATGGTTAATTAGATCGAGACCTACATTTTAAAATAAGGCAAATGATGGTAAAAATATCAGGGTAATGAACTTAAACGTCTCGACTTTTTAGACGTATAACGATTTAAAGAAGAAAGTCACTTTCAGGTTCATGGGAAAATATTAATTTTTATTTACAAGCACTAATATATATGAATATCTATATATACAGATAAGAAACTCTACATTATTATGCAAAGAAATGAATGAATTTCGAATTTTAGAGTATTTCCTTTATAAAGCTTTCTTTTTCACTTTTGACAAATTGTTTTGTCTGTTGTATTTTAAAAAAGCATTTGGATAAATTGAGGTAAAGCAGCGTCACCGATCATACATCTCAAAGCGCCCAGGCAAGTTTTCTGTCAAATAAATTTTCTGGTTTGATTTGTCGCTCTAAAGTCAATTTTCTGCACGCTATGGTTAATTAGACCCAGACCTACATTTTAAAGTATAGTAAACGCTGTAGAAAATACGTTCGGAAAATTCTATGCGACATAAAAGTATCAGGATAATCCACCGTGGTTTATATAGTTGCAGTTTATACCTCTTAATTTTAGGGTGAGTTGCAAGGAAAATTGAATAAAATGATTCTTTTAAAGATTTCGAAATATTTGTAAATCCACTAATTCCTTGCCTGAATGTTATTTGGATATTTAGCAGCTTTTGTCTTTCTGCCTACAATATTCTTAAGAAATATTTTGACTTCAAAAATCTACAAATGCTTAGATGAAATGATCTGTTTTTAATTTTTTGTATAATTAGATAGCATCATAAATTAATCGAAAACTTATCCTGTGCATTGAGGATTATGGAAAGAAGGACAAATATTAAAAAAATTTAATAATATATATATATATAAAATTTAATAAATATTAATAAAATTTACGATAAATTTTAAATATTTTTTACAATATTACAAGTTGTAAAAATAGATTTGATGTATTTCAGTTATTAAAAACTAACAGCCTGAAAAGCTATAATTTCAGACCAGCTTTGAACACTTAAGATTAGACTGTGAAAAATTTAATTTCGTTTTCACGTTACAAAAACATCACTGCATAAAATAACAAGTTACTGCAATACATTAAAATAAACACTAATTTGAAATTGAAAATGAAATAACATTTTCGATCAGATTCATGTTCAAAAGATGAAAATTATACACTTTTAATTTTAAGCTTCAAAAATAATGATTTAATTACTTTTTTTTAAAAATAGTGAAAATTCTGAAAAACAATTTTCCTAAGAAATGTGTTTTGTCAAAATAATTTCACAGTAAAAATATTATTTTGGAAGTAAAAGTTTGCTTCATTTTAAAGTTATAAAAATAAATCCTTATTATTTAAAAAATTGCTGTATTTAATTCATCGAAACAAATTGTTTGGTAATTTATATAATGATCGCTAAGAAAATTAACATTGAAAATCATTGATTAGATTTAATAAACTAAAAAAATATTTAAAATTCAAGAAATCCCTTTAGTATATTATATCCGCTAGCAGTAATTTTGTTTTATAATAAAATTTGTTTTATTACGTCTGAATGAATAACAAATTGCGGTCATTTTTAAGAAATTGAATCTTTATTTGATATATTAGCACATATTTAAAACTACAAAATCCTTGAAACAGAAACATCTCTCTTATGAAGAATATAATATTACTTATTTTGTGAATGAAAGTAACAATACAGAAGGATTTTAGCTGACAGCAATACGCATACAAAGAAATAAAATAAAACATTTTAATTTAACCAAACGTAACATTCGTATGTAACAAATAGTACAGTTTATTGAAACATGCATGCATGCTTGCTTTTAAATATATAAAATTTGCCGAATACAAATCAAATATACCGAATATAAATCAGATATGAATTAATCTAAATAAATTGCAATAATTATTAAACTTAAAATGAATTAGATGTGTTAATCCTTAAAAAAAGTTTTAAAAATTGCAATTTTTCTAAAAACATTTTCAGTATTAAAGATTTGTGACATTTAAAAGCTCAAAACATGTATAAAAAATAATTTCTTAAATAACGCATCTGAAACATTTGTTAAAATACAGGCTCATTACAGTAAAAAAGCAAATCGAGTATTTTTTTACCAATCATGTTATTGATTACACAGAATAAATAATGTTATTATCAGATTTATGTCATTTACCAAGTTAAAAATGCTTTCATACTATTTTTAAATTTAAATATACCATTTGACTACGAACTTTCAGGAATTGGGAGAAAATTATACCTCCTTATCATATGTAAATTTTGGGTAGGATTATTTTCTGTCTTTACATGAGGTTTGGAACGGGTCTCCAGATGTTTGTACGACTTGTGTTGACAGGTGAACCACTGCAACGATTTTCAGCATGCTTTACCAAATATTTTTTGTGTTTATAGGCTTTACTACAAATGTTACAAACATGAGCTTTAATTTCTGAATGAGATATCATATGAGTGTTTAGGTTACCCTTGGAGTTGAATATTTTGTTACACAATTCGCAAACGTGAGGATTACCTTCTGTATGAGTTAGCTGGTGCCACTCGAAATCTTGCTCACATTTGAAATATCTCCTGCACTCTTCACAATAGTAAGGATTTCTTAGATGCATTCTCTCATGTTTTTTCAGGTTACTCTGTTGTGCGAATGCCTTCCCACAGAGTGGGCAAACGTGACGTTTCTCGCCGGTGTGAACCAACTGGTGTTGCTTCAAGTTACACGAATACTTCATTGCTCTCCCACAGAGATCACACACATAAGGACGGTTCGGATGTTGCTGAAGGCAATGTTCTTTCAATTGATCTAGATTGGTAAATATTCTTCTACATATATTGCATTTCAATTCTTTTGAGGCTGGGAAAATATTTGAAGCAAGCATTTTTACAAGAAATTTTACTCCAAAAAATTGGAATATTATACGCTACAATGACGATTATTACTGTCACGTTTGAGAAGTTATCAGTGAATAACCTAGAAAACATTATAACGAATATATTTTCTGCACAACAGGTGCATCTAATTTATTATTACATTGTTGCCATTTTTTACTGTATTTCTTATTATTGGTAATTTTGTTTTCCTTCAATTCATACGCACTACAACAGGACGTTATATTACTCTAACGTGGGTTTGGAAACAAAATAATACATATATTTAAAAAAAAAACTATCAGTGAAATATTGGGATGATTTTGAAAGATATATTAATTTATCGATGACTAAAATGGATTCATTATTTCTGTCCTCTGTTCATCAATGATCTGGCCATTGTATCTAGCACTGGATGTTCAACAAAAAAATTAATTTAATGCGTTTTCAAGAAAAATATAGTTGTGAGATAAATATTTTTTACTTATATTATTAGTAACAAGCATTACTATAATTAATTAACGATTTGATTTTATAATGACCGCTTATATCTCCATGATGTATGCATATACATATATTCAAATTCGGTATATGTATTTAAGTTTATTTGGTTCCAACATAAAAAAAAAAAAATATTTCTGTTGCATACATCATCTATGGAATTTTAATTTATATTCCTGGAGAATATTAATAAATGACATCCATTATTAGTAGATAACATAATTTATATTTTTATATATTTCCTCAAGTATAGCACATACCTCGTCTTCAATATTTTCACAGTTACTTAAACATGTTAATGATTGGAATTTTTTTCCCCCGATGTTAGAACTTTCGTATATTTCTTCCACAACAAAATCACGACCAAAAAATATTATCATTAAAAGATAAGCGAAAAAAAAATGCGTTAATTTTATTTTACAATAATTGATTTATACTAAAGAACAATTGTATGTTAAATATTTTCACGAATTTTATCTGATTTTTTTAATCAGTTCAAAGCTTATACAGTTTACAAATTATGTTCTTTCTCAATTCCTTCTATTAGCTCACACTCTCCCTATATATATCTTGTTCAAATTTTGAATCGTTAATAAAATACTTTTTATTCATCCACTCATGTTCAAATACATTTTTTTTTGAACTTATAGTGGATGACACTTGATGTTAATATAGTTTTTCAAATATTAATTCAGTAATTAAATTTAATTAATTAAATTTAATTTTTTTAGATTTAAGTTGCATATATCTACCAATAGATGGTGCCTGATAAACTTAAAAAAATAAATGAAAATTATTTATGAAGGACTTTCTGCAATATAGTGGAAAAAAGTAGGAATTGGCTTATTTTTTTTTTATATTACTTGTTTTTGAGAGCAAGAGATTAAATATAGAAACAACTTCATAAACTTGATACTTTTGTAGTTCATATGCCTTTCAAAAGTTTCTTGTAAACAAATAACGTCATTTTGATTGCTCGAATTATAGCGAGATGTCAATACACTCTTAACCTTTTGAATTTATAAATGTTGCACTGTTTGGGTTAATTGGTTATGTTAGCTAATGATTTACCAATTCTAAAGCTTCAACTTCGTAAAGGCATATTGGAAATGTATTTGCAATATGAAAAATTTTAACCAAGTTGATCCTTTTAAAATAATTTTTTACCACATTAGGGACAAATTGATCATCTCAATTTTAATGTTAAATGCCGCCAATATGACTCATAAGAAACCATTCTTGAAATTTCACCGCGGATCAATTTAATAGTTGCCAAATATGCTATATGGTTTATTTCAGTTTGATTTTTATTCTTTTAACAAAATATTTGTGAATTTTGTTAGTTTAGATAACAAACACTTGTCCTTTGAACATATTTCAATTATATATATATATATATTTAAAGAGTAAATGTAAATCTTTTTATAGCAAAATAATTAATAAATCTCAATTCGCCGATTTCAGAATGAAATACAAGTATTGCTTAATGCCATGTTTTGAACATCGCAGTTTGTTATTTACATCGTTATATTATGGTATATCTGTTATATAATTTCTTATCCACACTAATGACTCTTTTCTGTATCTGCGTACGTTATTTTATGCGTTGCTGTGCCAGAAAATACCAAGTAGACGTGTAATTCAGAATAAATAAAGGATTTGATATTTCATTTATAAATAGAAATGAGTAATTCAGATGAAACAATGAATTGCAAGTTTGTTCTGCGGTTCAAAAAATGCGTATCCGAAAGGAGAAAAAAATATTTTTCTCTTATTAAGAAATAAGTGTTGCTATGACAACTAAAGTATCGGTGCCATATTCAATCAATATTTAACACCAAATAATCCACTACTTATTGAAAAAAAAATAAATCTCTAGTAATGTCCCGTGTATTCTCGGACCTTATTTCCTCCACTTATTTCTATCCAGTAAATTCTGGTTAGATTTCATTTGTCACTGTTCGGCCACATTATCGCAAACTTGTGCGAATTAGAGCGGTCCTTATAGTTTAAAGTCATAGTCTCTGTGCCTGTTAAATATGATTATTCAATTCATTCTATTAGCTCACACTCTCCCTATATATATCTTGTTTAAATTTTCAATCGTGCATAAAATACTTTTTATTCATCCACTCAAGTACAAATACATTTTTTTTTAACTTGTAGTGGATGACACTGGATGTTAATACATACGTTTTTTCAGATATTAATTCAGTAATTAAATTTAATTAATTAATTTTAGTTTTTTTTAGATTTAAGTTGCATATATCTTAAATAGATAGATGGCGCCAGATAAACTTAAAAATGTATGACAATTATTTATAAAGGACTTTCTGCAATATAGTGAAAAAAAAGTAGGAATTGACTTTATTTTTTTTTTTATATTACTTGTTTTTGTTTTAATTTTACACCTTATTTTGAAGCTAATCACGATTCTCGCACGTGATTCGAAATACATTATTAACGTAGTTTAAAAATTTGCCCTCTACATGGAGGATTATGGAACACGAAATTTAAAATGAGTTTTAATTGATGCCAAATTTACCGTTTTTTTTTCAAAATTTACAAATTATAGACATAATTGAGGTACTTAATTTATTAACAAAATAATTAGAGCCAAAAGGCTATTTTTTACAATGAGATGTAATAGGAAAAATTTGTTATTTTATTCACGATTTCTTACTATGCAATACACACATTTAAATTACAATTTACAAGAAATAGATTAAATGATCAATAATTTGAAAGCAAAAACGAAATAAAGTTTTTGTGAGGATTTATTTTTAAAAGTGGAAAGTTATACACTCAGAAATTTATGGTAACAATAAATAAAATTTATTAATATTTTTAAAAGTAGCTAGAATCTCAAGCACAATTTTCTGAACAAATGCGTTTTGCCGTAATTATTCATAATTAAAATATTATTTTGGAAGTAAATATATTTTTTCTGTTTTAAAATTGTAAATATAAAGCATTATTTTAGAAATTGCTGCATTTAATGCATTGAAACAGATTGTTTGGTAACGTGCATTATAATTTTTGAAAAATTAAATTTAAAATTATCAATAACATTTAATACATAAAATCAAATCTTTAAATGAAAGTGTTTCAAATTTTGGGAATCTTTTTGTATAATAAATCACTTTAAATTTTCTATATTGTATAAAGATTTATTTTCTACATTGGATAAACATTAAAAGATCATTAAGTTTTGTTGCGTTTGAATTAATAACACATTACAATCATTTAAAAAATTTGAATCTTTATTATGTTTGATATATTATCATTAATTTAAACACTACACAATTCTTAAACTACAAACAACATCTCTTTAAAGAAGAAAAATTTAATATTTCTCTTTTATAGTTTTTAAAACACAAATACAATATTAAAAGTTAACATGAAACGCGTAACTAAATATTAATTTGAAACATAGAAGGATTTAGGGTATTGAAATAACAATCGTAAACGAATACAACAAAATATTTAAATGCCGATATGAAACACAAGCATACAAATTATAATTGCTTAAAATTTTACTGATGATTTAAAACGAGTAAGATATGACAATACTACAAAATCATTAAAAAGTTACCATTTGAATTCAAAATTTTCACCACCAAAAAAACGGAAAGACGGTTAAAAGTTCAAAACAAGACTTAAAAATTAATATTTTTAAAATGTAAAGATGCTTACGAATCATTTTTAAAACACTAGATTTTTATAAAAAAAAAAATCAAATCCAGTTTTCTTTCTTTCCAAATCATGCTGTAGATTCCCTGAATAATTAAAGTTATTCGCAGATTTATTTCAGTTAAGATGCAGGTTTAATTTTCTTAAGTTGTTTTATCTTTAAAAAGGTTTGTTGGAATACGAATCAACAGGAATTTGGAGAATGTCCTCATATTTTATTCCTTATTCCATACAAAATGATTTTTCAAACAAATTTTGCAAGGACAGTAGTTGTATATACGTAAAATATATATATAGGTGATAAAATTTCAGTTCTTTTTAGTTGATGAACTATATTGGAAAGATTATTTTCTGTCCATATCTGTGGGATATTTTAAGAGCATTTAAACGCCTTCATTTTTCTCAGTTGAAGTGCTTGATTGGTCTTCAGAAGAATGAATACTTGCATTTAGCGTCCTTTGCTGTGAATTCCCATGTGCCTTTTCAAATTTGACAATTGATTGAATGCTGTACCGCACACCTTACAATCATAAGCTTTTATACCTGTATGCGTAAGCATATGTCCCTTTAAATCACGATTATATTCGAATGCTTTCCTACATTCTACACAACTACTTTTTCTTTTGCGTGAATTATCTTATGCCTCTCGAATTCTTCTTCGCTTTTAAAAGAATTTTTGCACTCTTCACAATAATAAGGCTTTTCTGCATGATTTTTCATATGGTTCTTCAAGTTACCCTTCTGTCCAAATGCTTTCCCACAGACTGGGCAAACGTGAGGTCTCTCTCCGCTATGCACCAACTGGTGTCTTTCAAATTCACTCCAATATTTAACTGCTCTCCCGCAATGTTGACACACATAAGGCAGGTTTTTATGTTGTTCTTTACAATGATCTATTAAAAGGTCTAAACGTAAAAATACACTTCCACATACATTGCATGTACGAAATTCTGTGGTTTGCGAAGTATTAGAAGTAGACATAATTAAGAGTTATTATTCCTGCGAATATTAAAAATATACGCTAAAAAAGATTAAAATACTTGACTAACCTTGCACTTCAAACACCAGCGAATATATATATATATATATATATTTTACATGCCAGATGCATCTAAATAATTATTCTACTGTTGCCATTTTTTTACTATAGTGTTTGCTGTTGTTAATATTGTTTTCCTTAAAATCGTACGCACTAGAAACGCCTTTTATTTACATGTTTCATATTTTATTGTAGTTTATTAGTTTAACTAAACTTACTAAAAAAAAAAAAAATCTTCTTGCTATTATCAGTTGCATCAAATGTTACTCAGGCCGTAACTGTGCACGAAAAATAAGACTTTAATATTATTTAGGACAGCAATCACCTGCTGAGCATTTATTATTTTGAAATGATGTCTTTGTGAATCGGTATGTGAATACGGGCTATAACTCAATTAAAAAAGATGAATTTACATATTTCAAACTTTTTTACAATAATTTTAAAATTATGCGTTTACAAAAGATTTGGGAATATTCTAAATTGCCCGATTCAAGGTAAAGGATATTATTAAGGAAATTAGGATTATGGTATAAGGATGTCTTGCTGAGCGAAAGAGTGCCAGATCGATTCTACATTTGGTATCCATTCAGAAAAAAAAACATTTTTTTTTTGAGTTTTTCTATTCATATTCAGCTATCTACATCATTATTCAGGCTATTTGGTGAATGACTCATGTTATCTACATCATACCAAGTAATTGCTGGGTAGATTCAACTGTTTGTCTTCTTAGAAGGCAGTATCCTAATTTTCATTGCTCGATGGTGGGCTGTTTTCGGAGCAAAACAATGAAATATGAGACTCTTAGATTTTAAATAGAAAAAATCCCTTTAAAATTAATTTGAATATTTAAAGTCAGTAATATTTTATGGATAAAAACTAATAATTTTTTTTTTTAAATTGTACATTCTTAAGTATACTCTATTTATTTCGATATTTATAACCAAAACAAAAAAAATGCTTGTTAAATTTTAATACTCAGTTTTACTAAAAACCACAAATATATTATTTCAGTAACAAAACTTATATAACCGTATTTCATGTTTTAAATTTTTTCGCTTCGTAATCGATGCTAAGGTAAAAATTTCATATTGTATTAGCGCAAATTTCGTTTCGTTTTTCACAGAATATGGAAACCTAAGGTGCACCTGGAATATAAATGTATACATATTTGGAATATTTTACATGGGAATCAGATGTCATGAAAGCAATTTTACAGAAAAAGCGAATTAAAATTGTTTATTTAACTTTAATGAATGATGCAAACGACTGAAATACCAGCATTTTACAATGTAATGGAGATTAAACACGAATTTCAATAAAAATTGCAGATTTTTTTTCTTCTTTTATTTGAATATATAATTTAAAAAAAAGATTATATTTACTGTTGAAATTATTTCCTATATTAAAAATTAAAATCGCGAGTTTTAGAGAAAGATATTTATATTTCTTTTTTACTTCAATGGTCCCAGGGCCTGAATGGCCGAATGGCTAGCGCTCTGGCACTGGGTAAAACAGGTTTCGGGTTCAAGTACCGGCAGTGCCATGGATGTTTGTAGTGATTCGGAATCCACTTTAAACCGTAGGTCCCGGTCCTAGTAGGATCGTAGAGCGTTGCGGGGACGTTGTTACTCCGCGTACGTATCTTCAAGTTACACGCGCCCCCTGGGTAATGCAAAGTGAGTAACATCTGTGCAGCTCTTGCTTTAAGGCATTCAAGACCAAGCTGTCTACGTGTTTGCCAGCTGCATTAGAATAAAAAAAAAATAACTTCAATGGTCCCAGTTTGATAATAACGGGGAAAAAAGTCTTTGCGCGTGATCCGCGTCAATTGAGTTTCTCACTTCCTTACAAATGGCATCGAGTATGTTAGTAATCTGTGGATCCTTACACAGAATCAAATATAGATGCGTACAATAATATCTGAGAAATACATTCATATAAAAGCTCAATAATTAAAATATATGGTTCACTATCAATACGTGTACTCTAATTTGATTCGCAGGTAACGTTCTGGCAAAGTCCGATGTAGACATGTTTTTTTTAATATTCAATTAAATAATTTTATTTTCAGTAAATAAAGAATTATGTTTTCAAATTTAATCCAGTATTATAAGTAAGCATTTAATAAAGCAACTTCGCTGTGAGTAATAAACTGGCGAAAAAAATTAAACCATTTATAAGAACAGAGGCAAACAAGTTTTCATAAAAATATTCACGATTTAGTACTTGAAAGACACGTTAGGTAATATGTCTCATCCTGTTTCATGTTTGAAAAAGTGACATGCTGCAACAAAAGAAAATATTCACATTGTTTATTTATTTATTATTTTTTTTTTTTTTGAAATTTTTTTCAATAAGGTTGATTGCAGCAGATTTGCTAATCGAAATTACATTTTGTTTGTTATAGTATTCATAATGGAGACTTTTGGTTTGCATATTTGGGAATTGTTGAAAGTAAAATAAGTTTTTAAATTAGATAAATTTATCAAAAAATTTAATATACAAATAATACTGGTATTTAATTCTTGTAGCAATCACCAAACAGTTGTTCTAATCTTTCATGTAATTTATGCAAAGAAAATATCTGATACTCAATTTCACAACCGTTTTTATTACAGTATATATAACATCCTCAATTTGCCAGCTATAGTTTTCCATTTAATTTGGAAAAATAATAATTAAAAAAATAATTTTTCTTTTATATATTTCAAATATCGAATCACTATTTTCGTCGAATTTAGAAATTTGATAATAAAATAAAATTATGTTTACTATTAGTTTAATGGTTAAATTAACGTAAATTTAAATATTTGACGAATTCATTGTTTTAAAAATTCTAAATAGTATTATAAAGAATAGATTAAAATAAATTTTAAAATAATTAAGAATAATAATTCATACATAATTATTAAATATATCTTTATACATTTAAAATTTAGTTAACACAGCTAAAAACCTTTCGATTGTAATAATATTCTGATTACAATTTAATCAGTGTTGCTAATGAAATAATTTTATACTTACACTAGTAATTTTATTCGCATAAACATA
Organism: Caerostris darwini; assembly: GCA_021605075.1. NCBI lineage: Eukaryota > Metazoa > Arthropoda > Arachnida > Araneae > Araneidae > Caerostris > Caerostris darwini. The sequence continues at coordinate 24,304 of BPLQ01006160.1, forward strand.
GAAAAAATCTTATTGTGTATGAAATATTAAGGAAAATGAGTAACTAGCACGTTATTCGTGTATTAACAATTGTAAAAGAACGTACATATTTGAAATATATAAGTTTTGAAAAACAATAATAATTTTCCCTTTATAATAATTATGATATATTTATATTTAGTGATTATATAAGTAGATACATAATTAGTGAACATGATTTGAAAAAGGGTTTAACAGAATAGCATTTTTTGCACTAATACTAAAGTACATTAACATACTTCTGCAAAATAAAATTATATTTAGCAAATCGTGTACTGTGAAATCAATATAAAACACTTTTTACATGTCTAAAATTTTATTGAATAATTAAATTTAAATAAATTATAAGCTATACAGATTAAAAATAAACATTATTATAAAAAATGATTATGATGCTGTAAAACAATTTTCAGACAATTGAACAACTCAAGTCAAATATTAAAAATTCATTAAAAACTTTTTCTCGGTTTAAAACAATACTTATGCTGCATTAAATATAATGCTTGCCTTTTATTTAAAAAGCACTATTTTCTTATTCAATTGACGACATATTTTATTCAATTGAACCTGCTTCAATACATTTTTAACTTACATATGCAGAAGGAAATTAGCTCAGTTCACAGAGAATTATTTTTTTTTTAAATTTCATTATTGTGTATAAAAATATTGTAAGGGACAGTAGCAAGGAATTACATTTTTATATTTTTAAAATCACAATGCACAATAAGTTTTGTTATAAGTTTTCAGATGATGTCATATCAGAAGAAGACATTAAAGACTTTGCAACTCAAATATAAAAAATGAAAATTTAAAACTTCTGCATTTCACTTCCATTTTGAACTTCTAATTTTGAGTGAGAAACCCGATTGTTGCAATTTCCGGAGAGATTAGTGCATAAAGTAATTATAAGAAAGTGGGAGCTAGACTGAAATATTAAGTTAGATGGCTTTATGATGTGCCCAAATTTTGTAAAATTTGTTTATTGGATTTTTAATTGCAGATGAACAACAATCAAATGTTATTAATAAAATAAAAAAGAAAGGCATTACATTCAACAACACGGGATATTTGTTAGAAATGACAGAGGAAGTTCAATCAGTGTACTAGTTCCCAGCATTAAGCGTTGAAAGATATAACAGTAGAGGTTTGGTTTGTCGTTCTACTTTAACTTTGCGCACATTTTAGGCTAATTGGACCGCGACCAACTGTTTAAGGTGGGTTCCGAACCATTAACAAATATCCATGCCATCGCCAGGATGTGAACCTGTTGCCTATGGTAAAAACGGACAGAGTGCTAACCAATTGCCATCATGCCGTGCCAATAGATGGGTTACAATGCAAAATGGCCAAACATAATTTAACATTTGAGTGATTTTTAGATTATCGAATTTGGAATGAACGATCGAGTACATTTGACACAGTTGAGTATGTTTGATATAAATTTTTTCAATAATGGGGATTTTGGCAATTTCATGATTGACAAAGATTTAATTAAAGAAAGTTTCATTACAGAAATTTTCCGAATTTTCAAAGGATGTGTGGTCATAGAAATGTTCGAAAAATAGGGTGGATATGATAGAACCTCAAATTCGCGATCGTTTAGTTTTTGGAGTGAGACTTCCGAAACTTGAGATCATGCGTTATCCTGAAGGCAAATAAAGCCTTTTCGATCCAACCACACTGGTTCCGATGATAACAATTTCTTAAATTGTTGACATTTTTGCTGCGCATAAGTTGTTTGTCCGGGACCTGAATGGCCAAATGTCCCCATATCTCCGACTTCACAGTTGTTTAAATATGCTAGTGATTGCAATTTTTTTCTTGTATTTTGTAGCATTAGTATATTTTTGGGGCCACTCGAAAAGAACCACTCGTCACAATGAGTGCAAATTTGAACTAAAAATACTTAAAGAAGAGGGAAATGTGTATAGCATTAAAAAAATTCCAAAAATAAGTTCTGTCATTTTACTTTTAAAGTTAAATCTCTTATGCTTTCAAATCCAATCTTTAAAATAATAAAAACAGGGATCTATTCATAAAGACACTGAAGGTAGGATTTTTCGCTATTTGATGCAACTGCTTGAATGTCGGACAAAATCACACTTAAAGAATGTTAATAAGAGTTCTATGTTTTCAGAACAAAAATTACATTTCCATTTTTATGTGAAATTGCTAAAATTCAGACAAAGATGTTTATGAAAAGTTCCACAATTCTATCCATCGTTCATTGTATTATAACCGTAAGTATAGCATAAAACTGATCAAATAACCTGTAACATAAAATACTGGCAAATTATCCAATCATAGCATGACATTTTTTACTTGGGATATCGGAGATTTTCATAAACAAGTTAACTTAAATTTTTTTCACATTTCGATAGTTCGTCTGTTTCACTCCAGAGAGCCCCAATGATGGGCGACGAAATGAAGACATTGTTTTAATATGTATGCTTCGACATTCGGCCTGATGGCCAATTGAAGCCCTCAGGCCGCATGAGCCAATTGGGGCTCTGGCCATTGATACCACAGGCTTCAGGTTCTACTCCTGGCGGTGGCATAGATGTTTGCGAGTGGTTCGGAATCAACTTTAAAATGTAGGTTCCGGTCTAATTAGCTCAAAGTGTACACACAATGACTATATTGCGACAAACGAAACCAAACCGCTTTTCCACATCTTCTAGGACAGGTGCGGCCAACCCAAATGATCTTGCGGGTCACTTTGGAAATGTATCCTAACTCCGTGGGCCGCGTATAAAATTATATATCTCCAAGTTAGATTTAGACCAACTATAGACATTTTTTGGAGTGAAAAATTAAAACATAAGGAGTTATAATTATTGTATTTACTATTATTCTTACATGTAAACGTAGATGGTATAATAATAATGATACTAAACGCACATTGTAAAGAAATATATAACAATAAAACTGAAATGTACTGTGGCAAAAAAGTAAGATCAATTTTTTTTTCAAAAACAAATTTTATTTATTCTTCTAAATTTATTTCATCAAAGTAATCCCCTCCGGACACAATGCACTTATGGCAACTTTTTTCCTATCCTCAATGCATGCTAAAAAGTCATCGGTAGGAATAGCTTTCAAAGTGCGCAGCATTCACGTTGAATCTCTTCAATTGGCTCAAAACAGTGTCACCGGATTGGTCTTTTGAGTTTAGGGAATAGCCAGAAGTCGTAGGGTGTGAATACGGGGGTGTATGGGTTTCATTTTTGACGAAAACGTCACGAAGAATCAATGCAGTGGGAGCTCGACCAGAGTGCTCTTCGTCTTCAACGCATTCTCTATCTTCTTTGAAATGTTTATACCACTTGTAAGCATTTCTTTCCGATATGCCGATGCTCACCGAATGCCTTCTGCAACATTCTATACGTTTCGGGAAACAAAATTTAACGCAAGTTCTTCGCTCAATTAATTCAGACATTTCAAAAATCGCCGGAATCAGTTTTAACGTCTCACACAGCCAAGAGTAACTCAAACACTAATGAATATTTTGACGTCTAATTTCACACAGATGTCAAGGACAGTGCCAACAACCTAAAAAAGAAAAAAAAATTAAATTACATAAGCCCTGGAAATTTTAAATGAAAAATTGGTCTTACTTTTTGAACACAGTTGTAAATGAAATAAAAAAAATGAAATCATTAAAAATATTTATTTTACTAGTGATATAGTTGTTTCTCCGCTCTCTCACTTAGCTTTTGCAAATAGATCTCAATTTGGGCATTTGCACTTCATAATGGGTGTTGCAGGTTAGCGTCCGTTATGTTTGAGCGTGTTTTGTGTGTGGTTAATTTCCTTTTCGAAAAATAGCAATTCACAGGTGTAAGTTAAATCAAAAGTGCCAACACCTTTTTGTGCCAGATTTCTTAAAAGTGAAATATGGAGTAATTAATATGACCGGTTTTAAGAAGAATGCACAGAATATAATTTAATTATTCTGCGAACTCATAACTGTATACTCATAAATACAACTGGCAATATCTGCCTTATATTCGCAAGAATATTATTTAAAAATCAACGCTATGTTTTTCTCTTAATTAAGGCAGTTAATTTTTAAATATATGGGTGCACAAATAGTGTATTTTTTAATACATTGGTTTTCACTATTTTGGAAATTATAAAATAAATATATTTTCTTAACGTTTGATAAATCTCACGGGCCGGAAAAACGTTCAAAGCTGGCCCCATTCGGCCCGCAGGCCTTGGGTTGGCCACCCCTGATCTAGAACAAACACAGAAACATCGCACTAAGACGTCGATTCCAGACGCATTATAAAATTTGTTACATTTTCTTTCGAATCTCCTCTTCTCTTAAAAGAGTGACGGCAACGGACGCCGCCGAACTATAACAACACGAGCCATCTTTTACTTTACTTTTTTCTTAGCAGTACACTTGACCATTGAATAAGGTGCCGTGCTCTCGCACCTTATTTTCTTCTTATCAAATAATTTCTGGTTTGTTTCACTAAGGCTAATTAGATCAGAGCATACATTTTAATGTAAAGTTAAGTGAACTCTACAGAAAATATTTGGAAACATCTTTTTAATGTAAAGGTATTAGGATAATCATGTTTTATAACGTTGATGGTTATCACACATTATTTTAGAACTAAACTGCACAAGAAATTTCCTAAATTAAGTTTTCTAAATATTTGTGAATCTTCTAATTTGCTTATTGAATGTAATTTGGATACATAGAGTCATCTGTCATTTTAAATTTTTCGGATTTAAATATATATTTTTTTTCATTTAAATTCAAATCAAATAATTAAACTATAATTTTTTAAAATTATTTTATTTAATGCAGAAAACTATATTATTTTCTAGTATATATCATGTTTTTCAATGAATTAAATTTTAAAACATTTAACGATTAAAATATTCCGATTGTAATGAAATTGTGAATACAAATTAATCAGTGTTGTTAATAAAATAATTTTATACTTACGCTTGGAAAGCTAGCAATTTTATTTTCATACCTTTAGAAACGAAATCTCTTATTTTGTGTGAATTATAAGCTAAAATGTTGAAATATAACATGTTATTTATGCTTTAAAAATTGTAAAGGGATATGCATATTTAAAATAAAAACCAAGTTTTGTAAAAATATGAATATTCTCTGTACAATGTACATATATATATATTTCTAATGCAGCTGGCAAACACTTAGACAACTTGGTCTTGGATGCCTTAAGGCAAGCACTGCACAGACGTTTCTCACTTTGCATTACTCAGGGGGCGAGTGTAACTTGAAGATAAACCGCTGACGCGGAGTAACAACGTCCCCGCAACGCTCTACGATCCAACTAGGACCGGGACCTACGGTTTAAAGTGGATTCCGAACCACTACAAACATCCATGGCACCACCGGGACTCGAACCCGAAACCTGTGGTATCCAGCACCAGAGAACTAGCCACTAGACCACTCAGGCCCCAATATATATTTATAAACAATGATAATATAAGCTGACATTTAAAAAACGTCTAAACAGAATAGAAATTTTTTCACTAATTGAATTAGTATTAATAAAATATTTAAATACATCTGTCCCGTGCGGGTCGGGGTTAGATCAGCCCCACTGTATCCCGTGCATGGGGCAAAGTGCGACTAAAATTCATACACAGTGCCAGGGGAATGACTGGATGGAGTAACGACGTTTAGAAGGAAGTATTTTAATTAATTAAATTGTAAAATAATTAAAGTTAATAACTCTTACATAAATATTAAATATTTCACTTATAAAAATGAAAGTTAACTCGACATTTAAAAATATTGTAATTTTAATGAAATTGTGGTTACAAATTAATCAGTGTCCAGATGTTGACCAGATGTTGCTGTCGATCAAGTGATATAAGAAGCAACAACAAAACACACATCTGCAAAACACAAACTTATCCTTTGTAAATCGTGTACTGAGAAATAAACAAAAATACTTTTCAGAATCTAAAATTTTATTGAGAACTAAAATTAGATTTATAATAGCTAGTACAAATTCAAAATTAACATTATACAAAACTATGATACTGTAGAAAATTTCAGACAGTTGAACAACTCAAGTCAAATCTTAAAAAACACATTAAAAATTATTTTTCAGTTTAAAACATTACCTATGCTGCATTAAACATAATGCGTGTCTGTTATTTTAAAATACCTTATTTCCTATACGGTTGATGCTGCATTTTACACGCTTGAACAAGCATCAATACAATTTTAACTTGCACATTTAGAACAATCTTGGCTCAATTTAGAGAGAATTATTTATCTTAATTTCATTATTATGGAGGAAAATATTGTAAGCGTCAATAGCAAGGAAAGATATTTTTACATATATGAAATCACAATTAACAATCAATTTTGTTTTCTGTTATTATTATATTCATTTTGTTATTAATATTTCACTCTGCTAGGGACGTTTGACTAGTTTTGAGATGTGCTAGGTTTGTCCTCAGGAGTTGCAGATGAATCGTCTGACGAGCACAAGCTTTCTTCGAGTTTGCCAGGCTTCCCTGTGACACAAGACAGCATATGTGCCTTCAAACTGATCTCGTATTTGAATACTTTTCCACACTTTTTACAAACGGGAGGCTTTTCTTCAGAATGTTCTTTCTTATGTTTGTTTAGATCTGTTTCTTGTAAATGAATGTTCTTCCGCATTTTTCACAACAGAAAGGCCTTTCTCCTGTATGAAATTTTTTATGCTCTTCAACATATTTCTCTCGAATAAATGTGAATGCTTTCCCACATTCTTTACAATCATGATTCACTTCATTCGTATGAATTTTCTCATGTCCTTTCAATTGGTGCTTTTGAGTGAATTTTTTGCCGCAGGTGTTACAAACAAAAGGCTTTTTTCCTGTATGAATCCTCTCGTGTTTCTTCATATTACTCTTACATGAGAACACCCTTTTACAATATTCACAAGTGTGAGTCTTTTTTAGATGCTGGTTGAAGAAATGCTCTTTTAAATCTCTTCGAAGTTCAAATTTTTCCCCACATCTCATGCACTTGAATGATTCTTCAGATGATGTGGTATCAGAAGAAGACATATCGAAGATTTTGCTACTCGGATTAATCTAAAAAACGAAAATTTTAAAGCGTGTATGTCAAATGCAGCTGTCACTCTTACCTTTTCGATACTTCTTTAATATATATCTAGACAACATACTTAGTTCGACATTTTGTTGTGCCAATATTTTTTTTTTTTACATTAGTTCTTTTTGAGGCAATTTTACGCACTATATCAGGAACTTAATCATAGATTGCAAAAAAATCCTAAAATAATTTACAGAACTTATAAATGGAATTTTGGTTTTGATTTTAATGTAATTCGGTATTTAATAGGCAAACATCATAAAAAAAGTAGATAGCATTAAATAACCTGGCATTAAGAACTTTAAAATTCTATCAATTTTATATTTTAGTTAAAAAAATATGCACAATTATTTTTATGTTTTTTTTATTTATATCTGTAAGCAGAGATCAAGTTAATGATAGATCCGTGTTGAGCCTAAATAGATTATTTTGATCAAAATGTAGTAATTAAGTTAATGAATTAAAAGTTGCTTGCAGTGCCATGTGCCGATGGTCTTTAAGATGCACCTAAATCTGTTATATTGGAATTTGACGGCAGGAATATTAATTTTTTTTTCTTTCTAATGCAGCTGGCAAATACTTAGACAATTGTCTTTGATGCCTTAAGAAAACCGCTGCACCGCCGTTACTTACTTAGTACTACCCAGGAGGGTCATGTAGCTTG
>BPLQ01006162.1:0-12117 GCA_021605075.1 Caerostris darwini
TATATATATATATATATCGCATTTAATTTAAGTAAGAATCCGTTCACATTTGAATACGTCATCTGTGGCTGTCTTGCAAACTCTTTTTAAACCGATTTCCTTCAATAAATGTAAAAAAAAACCATATAGCATATGGCATAAAAAACATGGTAGTGAATTTGTAAGCTATCGTTCCAATATTAATTTTGGTTATAAGAACTTTATGTACTCAATTCCAACATCTGTAGTAAAAGTATTATAAATGTTGATGTCGATACATTCTATTTTCAGAAATAAACATTTTGAATGTTACATAAATAAACTCATGTTTGTGAAAATTGCAACACCATGAAGGACTTACGCGAGTGAGCTGAAATTTTCAGAAAATGCAAATTTGCGCATGATATGCAAATGATTAGAATTTCAAATCCTTAGCGCATGTGTATGCTGAGCAGCGCCCACTGAAAGGCTGATGGATCCGAATAAATAGATGGCTGTAGCGAGGCGTGTATGGTTATCGGTGGTTATCTGCTACGTTAGCTCAATCGTTACTTATGTCTCTTCGACGAAAGAGATCGAGATTTGAACAACTTATAGAGTTTGAACGGGGGAGAATCATCGGCCTTCGTGAAGTTGGATTGTCTTATCGTGCAGTAGCCGCTCGTGTGCAGCGTAACAGCATCACAGTGATGCATCTTTGTAAGCAGTGGACGGACGAGTGTCGGACAACTCGTAAATCCGGGAGTGGACCCCAAAATGTGACGTCAGCTCGCTATGATAGACACCTTGTCCGCATGGCGCTGACGGACCGTACAGCTTCCTCTAGACAATTGGCAGCACAGTGGTCAATAGCTACAGGTGTTTCATTGTGTGCTTCATCAATTCGTAGACGTCTGTTGCAGCGTGGACTGCGCGCAAGGACTCCTTTATACAGGATCCCTCTCACGCTAAACCATCGCCGCCTGCGGCTACAATGGGCCGCTCAGCATAGAGACTGGCGTGCTGATTGGCAGCATGTCGTGTTTTCTGACGAATCCCGCTTTAATTTGTGTTACCATGAGGGCCGGATTCATGTCAGACGCTATGCCGGTGAACGTCATCTTCCGGAGTGCATTATCGAACGCCACAGTGGACGAACAACTGGTGTTATGGTCTTGGGTGCCATCGCATATCATGGACGATCTCAATTGCTAAGAATTGAGGGCAATCTGAACAGCAACCGGTACATAAGTGAAGTTCTACAGCCCCAAGCTATTTCCTTCCTTCAAAGCTTGCCAGGCGCTGTATTTCAACAGGACAATGCGCGCCCTCATATCGCTAGAACTGTTCAATCCTTCTTTGCAACGTGGCAGGTACAGATTCTTCCTTGGCCTGCATATTCCCCGGATATGTCGCCGATTGAACATGTGTGGGATTTCGTTGGTTGGCGTCTCGCTCGTGATCCTCGCCCTGTTGCTTTTGCTTAATCATTTATTTGTACCACTACCACTCAACTGTGTATAAAATTTCATTCAATTATGACGATTCCTTCATGGTGTTGCAATTTTCACAAACATGAGTTTACATTAATTAATATTTAAAATGACTTTATTGCTAAGATTGGTAACAGGATGTTAACGATGCGTAGATTTTTCTGCAACTAATGAAATTACATTTTTAAGTTTATTTAAAGCATCGTTTATATTAAATGTACTTAAATTTCATAAAACTTTTATCAATAAATTATTTTTCAGTAGACACCACCTGAGGACTAACTCTTTTATTCATAGTTCCATGTTCTATAGTCCATGCCAAAAGTGCAGTGATGCGTTCGTATGACGTTTCCGTTGATGCCCTATGTACTTTCAAGTTGTACTTCATTGAAAGTTTCTATACTGCATTAACATTCTATACTAGCCAACGGCCGTACCATGCTGAATATACCGGTTCTCGTTAGATCACCGAAGTCAAGCATTATTGGGCGCGGTCAGTACTTGGGTGGGTGACCACCTGGGAACACCGCGTGCCGTTGGCAAATTTGGGACCTGAATGGCCGAGTGTCTAGCGCTCTGACACTCGGTGCCACAGGTTTCGGGTTCGAATCCCGGCGTTGCCATGGATGCTTGTAGTGGTTCAGAATCCACTTTAAGCCGTAGGTCCCGGTCTCCTATGACTGTAAGAGCGTCACGGAGCAAAAGTCAGGCTTCTACCTACGGGTGTTCCATCACAACAGAAGCTGCTTCCTTCCCTTTCAATCATGAGCACGTATGGGCTCGTGGGCTTGGCCAGCCAAGCGGGATAAGAAACAACAACAACACATTCTATACTGCATTCCGTTTCCGAAATCCTATCTTAATAAATGCGTCATTTGGAATTAGCCTTTGAAGTTTTCAGACATTTTTAAATACGGTACTAGTTTTATAAACTTTATCAATAACATCATATTTGTATAAAAGTAACTATGTAAAACTTGATTAAGATGTTAATGCATTTCCTAAATCATTTTTGTTGTTATTTAAAAATCTCTCCTCATTTCTGATATATATTTTATCCTGTTTCACATTAAAACGACAGAGAAGTAGCGAATTCATCAGTATTCCGGATGTACTATACTGTGCATTCATTTTAGCACCAAAATTTTGGGCAAACACTTCTTAAGGTGCTATTTGGGGAGCTCGAACTTATAGCTCCTATTTCACAAGTTGAACGGATAGACATTTCTTCCTACTTCCGCTAAGCTTTCCTTCCTATTCCTTGACGTGGTCTTGACAGGCATAAAAGTGACGTCTGTTTTACATTATCGTAAATGATAAAAAAAATAATTGAAACCCGGAACATATATTTTTTAATATCTACTAATTTCTTTATATTATTTATGCATTTAATTTCAAACATTTTTAGAGGATCAAATAAATGTTGCATTTTACAAACAATTGTGTTAAATTAATATATTAAAAATTAATCTGAGATTCAGAAATATCACCTTTTACTTATACATTTAGCTAATTTATATGCTGATTTTTATCATTTATTATATTACAGAACCGATTATATCAATGGTACTTACAGCGAGGGCGGCGAAAAATATTTATATCACTTAAAATTTATATTTAATCATTAAAAATTTATATTAATTAAAAATTATAAATTCTCTTCATTATTGTTTTCTTTTTTTTTTCATTTCACTTTAAAGTTTTCCTTTATAACTTTAATAATTGATATTGCTGTTTTTTTTAGATTTTTTCTTTCTATAATGTGACAAGTAGTACAGTGACTTTTACTCAACGTTTATTTACTGTGATTATTTTTGTATTAAGTTCAGAGATGGTTGATTGCATTTAAATAATGAATATATTCTATACAATATTGTCTTCAATTTTTTTTTTGCAGAGTGATAGAAAGATGGTTAGAAGCTTATAAATTAATAAAAGAAAGGGAAACAAAATAAATTTAAAAACCATTGGTAAAAATTATTTAGTTGATCACGATTAATTATTGATCCCGATGTATCTATAAATATATTTTTTGAATTAAGGTAAAATTGTTGGTAATCATTGTATATGTTATGAATGTCTATTTGAGTGGTGTGTATATGAAAGTCTGTAATATTTACTAGTTGCGAGCAGGCTTTGGCGCGCATCGATTTTGATCAAAGAATGACAATTTCATCGTAAACGGGTCCATTGCTACAGTCTTGTACATTGGCAATTAATAGATTTTGTATGATATCCCTGTGTTTAAATATCGGTGTTAAAATTGGCGGGGTTTCCCAAAATTTCAATGCGCTGGCAGTCAAATCTGCCTATTGCATTACTGGCGGACTGGAAGTTTATTAAGATGGTTATGACATGTGGAAATCTGTGGAATGACACGTGGAATCTGTTTGTGCTAATTTATTGAGGGGGTTATTGAAGGGGTGAGTAATAAAAATATATTACTTATCTAAAATCATGAGATTTGCATTTGATTTATCTCATGTGTATATTGATTCTCCAATTTGCATAAGTCACTGAAGACTTTCGAGTCTTTTATATGTGGCAAGATTTATTGTGGAATTTGCGTTATTTTGAATAGGCTTTTGAGGTATGTTTTTAGAATTGTTTTAGTGTTTTGGGGAGTCCATTTAACGTATTCTTTCAAAGTATTGCTAGTTTATATTGAATTTGGTGTTTAAAGTTACTTAAAAAATAACAGCAGAATTTTTTATGTATGTAAATGAATATTAGCCAGTTTGAGTCGTCATATGAGAACCTTTCATCAAAACATGGGGCAATCTTAGAAGATATATGAATTCTTTGTTGTGACTTATTATAATCCATTACTCAATATTGTAGCGGGTGGTCACTATTAAGCTGACATTATTGCTAGCCACCTGTAGTTCAATATGAACAGATGACACGAAATTCGTATGACCAGCTAATAAAAACGAAGGACGGAAAAAAATAGGTACATTAATCGCCGATATGATGTGTAATAGAGAATTCACGTGAAATATGTATAAAGTTGTGATTGCAAATGTCTTTGTTGCATAATCTACAGAAGCGGAGAAAGGGAAGAAGGTCAGTTAATAATTCTGATTATCGATTGTGCAAATTAAGAATAATATAAGTCGATTAGCTGTTTGCATACAAATTGGACAATTGGGTAAACACAAATTATTGTCAAATATAATGCTATAAATAAAAAAATAGAAAAAAATTTTTTTTTTCTGTTCTAATGCAGCTGGCAAACACTTAGACAGCTTGATCTTGGATGCCTTAAGGCAAGCGCTGCACAGACGTTACTCACTTTGCATTACCCAGGGAGCGCGTGAAACTTGGAGATAAACCACGGAAGCGGAGTAACAATGCCCCCGCAACGCTCTACGATCCTATTAGGATCAGGACCTACGGTTTAAAGTAGATTCCGAACCACTACAAACATCCATGGTACCGCTGGGATTCGAATCCGAAACCTGTGGTACCGAGCGCCAGAGCGCTAGCCACTCGGCCATTCTGGCCCCATAGAAAAATATATAGTAAAATAAATTCTATTTTAAAGTCTATATTATAGAATATTTGAAAGAAGCAAAAATATTTTTAAAAAATTATTAATGCATGAACTTCTAAAATTAACACTTTATACCTCACCCATTTAACCAGATTAGTGTAGCCCCTTATCAGTAAAATAAGGTGAGTGTTACTGCTAATAATAAAATTTACATTACAAATTACAGAAGTATAATGAGTTACAATACAAAAAAGAAAAATACGCTATGTTAACATAAAGCAGGGGTGTGATGAAAAGTACATTTTTAATCCATTACCATTATTAATTCCTTTTGCAATAATGGTAATAAACATATGAAAAATAAAGTACGGTATGTGATACAAAATATTAAGACAACTTTCATTTTACATTATGAAAATAATTCTACAAATAAAAAAGAATAACATTCTTTTGTTTGGAATGAATGTATGGGCACGAAGAATTCAAATAACATTTCAGTGGGTAATGATTTCTGTATATGATTAATTCTTCATTTTACTATATAAAGTTTTTTAAATTGATGATTTTCCATCTGCCCAAGGGTTGTAAATAATATTCCTGTGTCTCTGAATGTAAAAAAGTTGAGATGGGATTTTAAGATGCCATTATTCTGTAAGAGGACACGTGGTCGCATAGTGGGATGGTTATTTAGTTTCTTCAAAGGAACAGGAATCATTTTCCGAGAGGTTAAATCTTTTGAAGAATGTTGTAAATTGGCCATGCTCAATTGTAAACATAATTTCTTCTCTAGGTATTTTTAAGTGTGTAGTTTTTTTTTATATTTTAGGTATGATTATGAAAATTTGTTGTCCTGTGTTGATGTTATAGTAATCTCATTGCCAACCATTTAATAACAATTATTTATTTTTGAGAAATAAATTTGGATGTTGCAGAGAAATTGTGTCGCCATCTATTCCGCTTTGCTTTAGCAAGTCTGTCTGCGTATTCATAGCCAAAATTGCCTACATGGGCCTTCAGCCAAAGCAATTAGAGTGAGTCATTCTTCAGGAGATTTTGATGGACTTCTGTAGGGATTAGAATAGAGATATCTCAATTACGGATGGTATATAGATATGATTGGATGTCTGTCCAACGTGATACGTGATCATTTAGAGTTTTTTAATAACTAGAAGATCTGAAATTTAACTAGAATTTAATCACTTTTTAAAAATATTTACTTTAAATTAAAAATAGTTTCTCAGTCAAGCCACCAGATGGCACGTGATGGCATTTTTTTTTTTGATTAAATAAAAGGTGATTGGAATATGCTTATAATTTTCGATATTACTTAATGCAAAAGAATAATATCTAAACAGAAAAGTATAAATTTTATATACGATAAGTGTTATAGATTTTAAGTTGCATTGGAATATAAAATATTGTACACACACACAAATAAATATATATATATTTGAGAGTGTGAGATCAGTGCCTTTTTAAATGGCTCTACCTAAGGTGCCATACTCTAAGAAGACCTGTAACTACAGCGATGTAAATATCCCATCTCATTCTGTAAACATAAAAAAACAATTTCGCAATTTTAATAAATATTTAATGGAAAGCCATTGACGGTGGCCAAAGTCTCGTTGACTAGAAAGATTGAACTTCTATTGAAGAAAGTGAAGGCGTAATAAACACGAACCAGTGATTAGAAAAAAATTTATATAATGTGCGCCACTATAGCATATAAAATTACCTCAGAATGTTTTAGTAGTAAAAGCGTTTTATTTTATGAGGCCATCACGGTAACTGTTTTTCATGAATTCAGAATCTGTTGAGTTTTCTAAAAATTACTTCTCTCTGTTTACGTATTTAAATGATTCGGAAGTTTAAAAAAACATTTCTGGCTTAAAGGATGTGGTCGATGATGGTGAGGCATTGAATTTTGCTAACAATATGTGTGTTGAAGATACTTTTTTATGTACTATAGCTAATTTTATAAAATATATAAGTAATTTGTTTTTAAAAATAATGTCACACAGTAAATTGAAACGAAAATCCAAGAGAAACTGAACTGTTAGAGAAAAAAAAACTATAAAAACTTATAACAAACAGAGGGACTTAATCTCCGAGTGGCTAGCGCTCTGGCGCTCGGTACCACAAGTTCGAATCCCGGCGGTACTGGGGAGGACTGTAGTGGTTTGGAATCTACTTTAAAACGTAGGTCACGGATTAATATGAGCGTTGTAGGGGTAGTGTTACTAGCGTTCGTAGTATATCTTCAAGCTACACGTGCCCCCTGGGTAATGCGAAATGAGTAACAGCGGTGCAGCTCTTGCTTATGGCATCAAGATAAACTGTCTCTGCATTGCCAGCTGCATTAGAACAATAAAACCTTATAACAAAAAGCTTATGTATATATATACTAATCTTTACGATTAAATTATGTAATATTTTCTGTACAGATATCACTAACTATTTCTAATACCAGAGGCAAAATGCCATTCCGACGGTTTATTAAATACGATTGACTGTTACTGTTACTTTTACTTATAAAAAATCATAAATTTTTCGGTTTTTTTCACGAAATGTAGCGCTATTTTTCTCGAAATAAATTTTTTTTGATTACGTAAAGTTGAAAAATTAATTCATAAAAATGGCTTTTTTTATAATTCCGTAAGAAGTATTATTTGTTTTCGCAATCTGTAGTTAATTCAATTTGTTTATTATCTTCCGTAAAATTGTCTGAGAATTGTAACTAATAAACCAGCAGTAATCAAATCTCAGTTCTCTTACACTCTGAGCTTTCTTACACTGAGTTATGAGTTGAGTTCAATAACAAAGAAATTAAGTTTCAAAACATAAAATAATCCACAAAGTACTTGTTAAATTAATACAACAATAGCACGCACATACAAACTTCATTTCCAGAAACTAGTGCTTCACTACCTCTAACTATACTACATTACCTATCTACTAACAGATTCAACTATGTAACTAATTTTAATACCAGAGGCAAAATGTAATAACGACACTATATTTCTTTGTGCTTACGCTAATTATTAAATATTACTAATATTCAAATACATAAATATGTTTGAATATTATTTGTTTAATTATATAAAAAAAAATATATAAATTGTTTTCAAGAAATCTAGTGCTTTTTTTCTCGAAATAAAACTTTTTTGATTGCGTAAATTTGTAAAAAAAATTTACGATAGGGTTTTTTAAAATTTCTTTAGAAGTGTTATTCACAATCTGTAGTTAATTCAAAAAATTTTTAATATTCCATAAAAACTTCTAGAAATTTTATTAGTAAACCAGCGGTAATCGAATCTCAGCTCCCTTAAATTTTACTAGCTCCCACTCCCACTTTATACTGCAGGTCCCTGTCTGTTTAGCCCTCGTGTGTAAAAGATGAACGTAGTGCCACTAATCAAACCAAACCCACTCACACTGAGATGTGAGTAGACATTTATAATAGAACAATTGAATTAAAAAATATAAAATAATCCACGGATTACTTGTTAACTTAATGCATACAACAATAACACGCACATACATACTTCATTTCCAAAAACCAGTGTTTCACTACATATAACTATATTATATTACCTATCTAGTCAAGATTCACCTATACAGATAACGAACTGATACCTTGAGGTCAATAAATTTATATCCATGGGAATTAGAGATAGATTCACGTGTTCCATACTAACTAATCATGTTGCACATATGTGCAGACAATCTCTGATCTCTCAAGGTCACTACTATACATCACATAAATTAACCCGATGAGATTTGGACTCCTCTATTTATACCAATTAGATAACACAGAGAATTATGTTCATGGATGTTATGCCATGTATGGCTGAGCTATAAGCCATCCAGAGCATATCTACTGGCAAAGACTAATGATATACCTGTCGAACATTTCGATGGAATAATCAGATGTACTACACTTTGTGATTATTTGTATGAGTCATTTCCATTATTATAGAGTTTATATGTTATGTGTATCAATATATCTCAATTTATGAATCGGATGTAAAGGAGATTAGGTGATGAAATATAATATATTACATTGATAAGAATTTCATACTAGACAAATTTGTTACATTATAATGCAGAACAACAAAAATATTATATTTATCTTTATATGTTAAGAACTACATGAAATACTTGTGCTAACGATTAATTCACTTTGTATAATGTTTAAAAGAGTTTTCCATTTATTATAATATTAATTAATTTATTTATTTATGATTCCTTAATATGATATATTAAAGAATGATTCATAATAATTCATTTAAAGGACATAATTTCTTGTAATTTCTCACTAAATGCAATTGTCTCTTACTGGTTTAATTGTAAAAAAGTGCATACATTTTTTTCACGAAATGTAGTGTTATTTTACTGGAAATGAAAGTTGTTTTTGATTGCTTAAAATTGAAAAAGAAATTGACAAAAAAATATTTTTTTAAAAAAATTTAATTAGAAGTTTAATTCAATTTTTTTAATTATCTTCCTCAGAAACTCCTGAAATTTTTTACTAATTAACCAGAGATATTTGAATCTAATCTACTAGCTCCTACTCACACTGAGTTATGAATTGAGTTTGATATTAAAAATCTGAGTTTAAAAGCATAAAATATTCCACAAAGTACTTGTTAACTTAATACATACAACAATATACCACACATACATACTTCATTTCCATTCACTATCTTTAACTATACTACATTACCTATATAGATACCGAACTGATAACTGAAGGTCCATAAATTCATATCCATGGGAATTAGAGATAGCTTCACATGTTCCATGCTAACTAATCATGTTGCACATATGTACAGACAATCTCTAATCTCACAAGGTCACTGTTATACATCACGTAAATTAACCCGATGAGATTTAGGCTCCTTTATTTATACCAATTACGTAACACACAGAATTACGTTTATGGATGTTATGACATGCATTGCTAAGCTTTAAGCCATCCAGAGCATATCTGCTGGCAAAGACTAATGGTATACTTGTCGAAAATTTCGGTGCAATAATCATATGTACTACACCTTGCGATTATTTGTATGAGTCATTTCCATTATTATGGAATTTATATATTATGGTATCAATATATCTCAGTTTATCAACAAGATGTAAAATATATTAGCAGATGAACTGTACTGCATTAGAATTGTAAGAATTTCGTACCAGGCAAATTGGTTACATTATGAAGCCGAATATAAAATATATATCACATTTTTTTTCTTATATTATCAGAATAACTACTACAAGAAACATTTGCACTGATGATTAATTCACTTTGTATAATGTTTAAAACATTTTTCCATTTATTATAATATTAATTAATTTAATACTTTAATATGATATATTAAAGAATAATTCATAATAATTCATTTAAAGGAGAGAATTTCTTGTAATTTCGTAATCAATACAATTCATTCTTACTGATTTAATTGTTAAAAAAATGTATAAACTTTTTTCACGAAATGTAGTGTTATTTTGCACGAAATGAAACTTCTTTTGATTGCATAAAGTTGAAAAAAAAATAGACAAAAAAGGCTTTTTTTTTAAAAATTTCCTTATAAGCTTAAATTTTTTTTATCATCTTCCTTAGGAACTCCTGAAAATTTTAACTAATAGACCAGAGATAATCGAATCTTATCTATCTTATACTGTACTAGTCCAACTCACACTGACTTATAATTTGAGTTCAATAATAAAAACGTTGAGTTTAAAAACATAAAATAATCCAAAAAGTACTTGTTAACTTAATACAGTTCTCATTACAACATGCATACATACTTCAATTCCAACAACTCATGGTTCATTATATATAACTATATTATATTACCTATCTACCAACAGATTCACCTCTATAGATAACGAACTGATATCTGAAGGTCAATAAATTCATATCCCTGAGAATTAGAGATAGTTTCATGTATTCCATGATAACTAATCATGCTGCACATATCTACAGACAATCTCTGATCTCACAAGGTCACTGTTATACATCACATAAATTAACCCGACGAGATTTAGACTCCTTTATTTATACCAATTAGGCAACACACAGAATTACGTTTATGGATGTTATGCCATGTATTGGTAAGCTTTAAGCCATCCAGAGCATATCTACTGGCAAAGACTAATGATATACCTGTCGAACATTTCGGTGGAGTAATCATATGCACTACACCTTGCGATTATTTGTATGAGCCATTTCCATTAATATGGAGTTCATATGTTATGTGTATCAATATATTTCAATTTATCAACCGGATATAAGAGAGATCAGGTGATGAATTATGCTGCATTACTTTCAGAAGAATTTTATACTAGGAAAATTAGTTACATTATGAAGCTATATTAATTTTAATATTACATATATAATTACATTATTGTATTGTATCATATTATTACATTATGAATCGGAACATAATATATATTATATTTTTTCTTATTACATGAGATGAACTACTGTAAATAATTGCTTTGGCAATTAATTCACTTTGTGTAATGTTTAAAAAAGTTTTCCATTTATTATAATATTAATTTATTTATAATTCCTTAATATGATATATCAAAGGATATGTATCATAATAAAACATTTAAAAAAGATAATTTCTTGCAATTTCTTTTTAAATGCAATTGACTCTTACTGGTTCGATTGTTAAAAAAATACATACTTTTTTTTTTTCACGAAATTTAGTATTGTTTTGCTCGAAATGAAACTTTTTTTGATTGCATAAAGTTAAAAAAGAAATTGACTAAAAAGGCTTTTTTTTAAAAATTTCCTTAGAAGTTTAATTCAAATTTTTTATGATCTTCTTTAGAAACTCCTTAAACCTTTTGCTAATGAACCAGAGGTAATCGAATATCATCTATCTTATATTCTACTAGTCCTACTCACACTGAGTTATGAGTTGAGTTTAATAATAAAAAAAATTTAAAAATATAAAATAATCGGTAAAGTATTTGTTAATTTAATACATACAACATTACAACCCTCATACATAAGTCATTTCCAAAAACTCACATTTCAATATCTATAACTATATTACATTACCTATCTACCAACAGATTCAACTATACAGATAATTTTAATACCAGAGGCAAAATGTAATAACGACACTATATTTCTTTATGATTGTGCTTAGTATT